>JAFIDM010012231.1:166002563-166032378 GCA_023159025.1 Thereuonema tuberculata
AAGAAAGAACACTGCTTTCATTTCCGGTAATAAGGAAGAGGATATGTATTTAATCATTAATTAATAAATCTGTAGGCATTTTTTGAAAAATAAAATTGTTTTTGCAATGCATCTTGTTAATCCATTTGAGAGTGGCACGTGAATTATTAATATTTCTTTTATAGGGAAGTTACTTAATTTGAATAAATTCAGATTAGATGTTTTTATATTAAATGTTTTAAAAATGTATTATAACAGTATTCCAGAAACATCCTCATCTCTGAAAACATGGAGTTAGAGATTTATTTTCATCTAGAGTAAACAACACCCTCAATAATTTAACTTATCAATGTCTGGTCTTATTTAGTTAAATATTTTTCTTTCTTTGATTTGAAGATCTACATTTAGAAAATCTTCTGCCAAAATAAAGAATAGACTCATAGCAACAGAAATAGCTTAATAAAAAAATGAAGTATTTTTTTTAATTATTTTTATAATTTTTTCCAATGTGTGATATTTAATTTTGATACAGAATTGCAGATTATTAAATTATTAGTAAAAAAAGGAAATATTTTTATTTAATAAAAAAAAGCCTTTATTGAGTTTTTCTTTCCATATTCTAAATCACGCTAGAATATCTCGTTCTTTACGTAATGTTAGAGACTATTGAGCGCTAAAGTTGTTGATGTTCTTTTGTCACTCTTCCCAACAACGGATCTAGATGTAAATAAACTGTAGAACAAAGATGGCGGATCATTATCATAGGCCAGCCCCTACAAGGGAAAACACTTCTCGACCCCATTTCTGCATTCTTAAATCCAAAAATAAAAATAAATAACTTTCAAAATGGTTGCTTGATTTATTTTTGTTCTTTCGACTTCGAATTTCTCTTGTACTTGTTCTGTAAATACGTCTTTAAAAAAGACCAATTGGGCAATTCACCAAATCAAATATTTAACAAAAGCCATAACGCCTTCTTTGGCAATTTTAGAAAGAAAAACACACTGCCTATTCATTTCATCACAAAGGCTATAGCTAAGAAACAGAAAAAATCTGTCATTTATAAACTAAATTTTCTTAATAAGGAAAATTTACTACTAGGAGAATATTAATTTCTTAATTTTTAATAATGTATCTAATTAAGCTCAAAATACTAGAGTCTCAATTTCAAAATTAAGTTAATACAAGGTTGAAACAATTTCTAGAAATTTTCCGTGATTATTGGTTAAATCTGGAATAGAAATTGTATCATTTTTAATATTAATTATTAATAAGTTATTATCAATTTGAAGTTGTAATTGCAAGACTCTACAATAGGTTACCTCACATTAATGAACCTTTTTCTCCAGTCAAAAAAAAATAATAATAAATAAATACCTATATAAATAAAAAAGAACACAGAAATAATATTTTGATACCCTTAAATTATATGATTTTAAGCTCCGTATATGTTTATTCAGTAACACAACAAATTTTAAGTATAAAACATTAGACATGAAATCTATTTTCATGTAACTTATTTAAGCATATGACTACTGCCTCATTTACTCCTGTGTTATTCGTCAGACTTGAGACGATAAAAAAACTGTAAAATTATCAAAATTTGTTTCGTTGTTCATTCTTTGTCATCTGTTGTGTTTAATCAGTTTTATCTTATTAATCGATATATGATGTTACTAATGAAATTCTTCGCAAAATGTAGACATTATTTTTTTGTGAAAGACAATACTTCAATCATTTGTGGAGGTGGAGCCAGTAAGATTAATACCGACCTCCTGCAAGTGAGGGCACCGTTTCAGTGGTGTTTGCCGTGATTTACGATTCGTGGTTTTCATTTACGAAACATAAGGCGGGCGAGAACAGACCAGTGATAAAAGAAGCAAAGCCAAGAAGGAGGAGTTATTTACTGATTCCAAGCCACAGCCAATGGCATCAAAACGATTATTAAATAAATGTTAAATAATGGCTTCAGTGTAGGGCGCTGTTCTGAATTAATGATGTTTTCCAGGAATGTACTGCACAGGTTTCTTTGATAAAATGATTAGGAAAACTTAGGGATTTAATTTTATAAATAATTTCTTATTTTTTAATTTGAGAAGAAAATTATCTAAAAAACAAATAAACAAACAAACAAACAAACCCTAATTAACATAAAATAACTTTTGATCTTTTTTGATTTTAGATTTTATATTTTAATTGATATTTCATACACTTCATCAAAATACGATATTTTGTTGCTTTAAAATAAATAAAAAAAAAATCCATTCGTAGTTAAAGGCGTAATGCATATATTTATGTAATATTGTTTAATTATTTAAGATTTCTAATAATTTCTAATAACTTTCTAATCTACTAATTGTAATTTGATATTCTAGCTTTGACTAAAATAACTTTTTACTTCTCCTTTAAACTTTTTGGTTTTTTTTTTTGCAAATTTTTAATTTCTTTTTGTATTAATATTCCCAACTTGATTAGTTAAACTGATGGCTTAACTGATGCATCTATTTCATTTCCCAAATGTAAGTTAGTTGAAATGTACTTGAAAATTGGTCAACAAACATTAAAAGAAAGAAAGAAAGAAAGAATTTGTTTCTTATGTATTTTAGCGACGTTTTGCTAACCACTTAATAGCGAAATAAATGAATTTGGAATTTTAATGATGAAATCTATTAATAGAAAACAATAGGCCTACGAATATTACAAAAGAAAAAAAAAATTCCCACATTAGCGAAAGCAGCATAATCATATTAAGTAATGATTATCTCAATGATGATATAAAATATAACATGATGATTTAAATGATGAATGATTGACATATCAGTAACAGAAAGTTGCACAGATAATAACTCATTCATCCGTAGGTTTTAAACTAGAGCACTAATATTTTTTTTTTTATTTCCTAAAATACGTTGCTTATGAGGGGATTCTGATATGACCCTACTTGGATTTTGATCATCACTTTTTACACAAGGTTTGAATTCTTATTAATGGTTATTGACAAGTTTCGTGAATTTCGAATTAAAGAAGCTTTGAACAGACTTTTGGTATTTGACAACTGCGACTGTCATCATTACAAAGAAAAGTAAATATCATAAAAGAGGAAACCATTAGTATCGTGATTCTCTAAGAATTTGCAAGGCAAGAAGTCAATTAATAAAAAAAAAGTAAAATTTATTTCAAATTTCTTTGAAATGAGACCCATAAACATGTATTCTAATTAAAGAAATGAATGAATCATTGAATTTCATTTATTTAGAAAATGAACATGAGATTCTCATTCATTGAACAATAGCGAAGATGTATAACTGAATGAAATGTATTCAATAACAGAACCATCTTCACAATCTGAGATGTAATAGTCGAAATTCTTTGAGCATCGGCGAACAAAGTTGTATTAATAAAAAATTGAAGGACACATATGTCTCTTCTTTGTGAGCTTCAGCGTGAATTGTAGCGGAAAGATTGCATATTTTGAACATTTACTTTTGACGTAAAGAAAGTTTAGTAATTAAAATTAATTTAGTTAATAACAGTTTACTACAGTGTGAATATCCTTATATCAACATTCACTTTTAGCTGTTTCGAAATGTGAACGTTAGATGGCATTACTGTGAATGGGCTACATAGAAGTAATAATGATATTGCATCAAATCGATAAGACAATATTTTTAATACCATTAAATGGGATTTCTTCAAAATCAAATATAAAAAGAATATATAAATTAAGTCTAAGTGATACAGTATTATAAGCTTAATTGTAATTCTAAAACCTCAACCTTGGTTTTCAAAAGAAAGTTATTTTTTCAAGTATTTTTTTTTTTTCTTATTCTGTGATTTTTTTTTTTACTTATTTTTTGCTAAATAAGAAAAAACATTATATATAATTTTTGCTCATTTTCTTATTATCATTACAAAAAAAAATTGCAGTTTATATTTTTGGTTTAAAATTAAGAACTTAATTTTAACTCAAGAATTCAGCTTAATAGTTAACTTATTGTTAATAATATTCTAAAACATTGTTCTTAAGAATTGCTCTTAGTTTTCCGTATTGTCAAGTGGGAGATGGTGGGAAATGGTGTTGACGATTGTGGTTAATTAATATTTATAGTAATTAATTCTGTTTAACTAAATAAATCGTTTAAACACAAAAGATTTATCTAATCCCATCAGCCGAAGCTTACAATGTGTATAATGTATCTATTCTAAAATAGATTAACGCATTTTTATAAATATATGTTATTCCCTTAATGCAACTTCATTTAAAATCTTATCAGAATCCTATAATAAAAACGAAGCAAATTTAGTTATTCTTTTAAATGGTGCGAGAATAAGTTTTAGATCCCTACTAGTGGAAAAATTAAAAAAAAGTGATTAAGAAATGCTGTATTAGAAGAAAGAGATCATAAAAGGATTGATGCTAAGGATACATCAGTAATGAAAAAAAAAAGTTAATAAAAAAAAGTGTTAAAAGAAATATTAACAACTTCTAAATAACTCGTTTTTTCTCAAACTTTTGCAGTCAGTCATTTTTTTCTTTAATATTTTTCTTCTTTCTTTATTATTAATTTTACTTGAAGGAAAGCACATTACTTTCAAACAATAATAATATATATATATAAAAAAAAGAGGTGAAAACAACACTAACCAATTGCTTCATAGTTAAATAAAACTAACTTAATCGCAGATCGAACAGCGAGACGTCAAGATCAAGATAAGTAACCACGAGTTATAAAAATTTAAGACTTAATTGCAGCCCTTTGGCGAATTCGGAGAAAACAAGAGGAATACACTAACATTTTGTTTTCACATCACGTATTTCATGAGGAGAACTTATAACCAAAAAGTATCAAACAAACCTGAATCTATTTTAATTTTAACGAATAAAAAAATCTAAACATAGAAAAAGAAAATACTGATGTGTTAAGAAACTTCCAAAAAAACTGTGATCACATTTCTCTCTCTCTTTCTTTCTAATTAACGAAGATCTTCTGTTAAAAGACTTCTTTTAAATGAAGGTCTTATGGAACTAACTATCTTGTAAGTCATATTAGATTCAATGCAAACCATTTAATTACATTTATCGAAATTATTATTCTTTAAGATTAAACTAAACTAGTAAAAAAACGTATTTTCTGCAAAATTCGTTCTTGATTTTTAATTATTATTATTATTATTATTTATTTATAAAAGTCAATATATTATCAATGGACTTTCCTCATCAAAATAAAACATGGCTCTCATAACGTCAATTTCATCTATTGAAGTAAAATGAAATATACTTTCTTACCTCTTTCCCGTTCTTGGGTGCCTTGGGGGAAGTCTTCAAGCTCTCCATCCGACCTATTTGTTCTTCGTGGAAAACGAAAATACAAAAATTAGTTTATAGACATATGATTAAAATAGGTGTTAAATTACCTCACCCTACCTCATTATTTTTCACTAAAACCAAATTAGGCCGACACAAACCAGCATTAGGCCGACACAAAAGTGTAATTAGCTATTTTAGTTGTTTAATTTTTAATAAAACTGAAGAGTGATACTAATTTGATACTAATTGTTCTGTACTGAGAGAATTTATTAGCATGTAATGTTTTATTTTGAATAATGTCCTAATACATGTGATATTTTAACTTTTTAAACCGATATGTACAATGCATCTTGAAGAAACTATAAAGTTGAATGATTTCCTTGGCAAAATTAATCTAGAAAAAAAAACAACGTCCACAAATTCTTCTATAATGTTATGAGTATCACTTCACTTTTCGTGAATGCCAAAGAATTTTCATAAGTTTGCTGTTTATATTTACAATTTTTGATTTGAATTGAAGCATTTAATATTCATGCATTCATCAATCTTTTACGAAGCAATCTTTGTATTGCATGTGTGTTTATGGAAGAATGAATATTTTGTTTTTATCTCAATATGCCTTACGCCTGATTTTACGCGTGCAGGTTTGTAGCCTTAGTTAGTTAAATGAAAATATGAATTCAGTTCAATTTCCTCTTTATTATTCGTTTAATTGATGAATACAGAATTTCGGAATAAGTTTAAGTATTTACTGCATTAAAATTTAAATCAAATATCTTATATAAGAAATCTATCACAAAATTTATTTAAAAGATACAAACAAAACGACCTAGGGTAAAAAGAACCATAAAGAAGTTACTAGAAACAGGAAAATTTGGTAAAATGAAAAAAAATAAAAAAAACATTAAATATTTAGAAATTTTCTAAAAGAAAAATTAGAAATATTTTATTTTCTCCAAAAATACAAGTCGATAAATATATACCTAATATTTCAGCATAATTTATCTTATCCTTGATAAACATACGTTTAAATAATAAAGTTTGCTTTGAAAGAAAAATTTAATAATCTCTTTCTACGTTCAAGTAAAAAGCGAAGCATTGCAATTAGTTTCGATCTAACCGTTGATACTTTATTGATAATTCTTACTTTCGAATATACAATTTGAAGCTGCAAACTTTAATCATATCGAATATCAGTTTATTTGAGAGAAAATTTGCTTTATCAGGTAATATACTGTAATTGCTATATCATTAAATCTTTTTAATATTTTTTTTTATTAATTTTTACAAATTTATTTAAATTTACGTATCTACCTATATGTTTCATTACTTAAATATTTTTTATGTATATAGAAAAATATTTAAAAATTATTTAAAATAATGAAATGCTTTTTAATATTTTTTATAAAATTTATAAAAATAAAATTTATAAATTTACGAAAATGTCATTGATATGTATTTTCCATTTTTTTTTGGGGGGGGAGCCTTTTTGTTAAATGTAAATACAGTATTAAAAAATAACATCATCTATATATAAAATTAATTAAGATATAAGCTAATATTTAATTTTATAATAATATGTAGTCTAATATTATAAAAAAATATATACACTGTATATTTGTTTTTACATCTTAAAGACAAAAGCATTAAAACTAAAGGCAAATTTTGTTTACTAATACTTAATTATTGAATACTTTAATATTAAAATAAATAATAGACTATTAAAGATATAAGGCTCTGTAAGAAGTTATCATAGATTGAATAAAAAAAATAAATTAAAAAAAAAAATCCTATATACTTGTAAAAAACATTTGTCATTAATCAAATGGTAAATTAGGAAAACAATATGAAAAAATAAAAAAAAAATAAAAATTTTTTTTTTGAGTCTACGCTATTATAAAAAAAAATGGTTAAATTAGGAGTTCCATGTTGAAGAAATTTTAATATTAATCTTATTTATTTTCATCATTTTTCATTGTTATTGTGATGGCCAATGCTGAAATCAAAGATATTGTAAGAAATTCGCTGTTTTAGTGAAGTTTCAGATCAGCTTCCGTAAACACATTGGATTGGATTAAGCGAATAAACATTAGTTAATCTCTATTTTCTCTGAGTGGATCACACTTTTCGAAGAAGAGAGGATTAATGTGGAAGACAGAGACGGCACTGAGAGTTTCAACTCATGACAATAAATTTCCGCCAGCGATTTTGATGGGGCGGACGTGAACGAAAGCGTTTTTCTAGGAATGGCGGAATATTTACCGGAGGACAAAGCTACGTGGAAAATAATAAAACAGCACTTTTATTGGTTTCTGAGGGATTCGAAGGAAGAACGAATTTCATTGCTTCCTATCCGCTTGATGCGGAGAAGAAGATGATGATGATGACGATCACTAACAGATCTCCTGTCAGGATAAATCATTGAGAAAGTTCGTGAATTGATTAAGGAAAGAAGATAAGAAAGCACTAATGAAGGAAGAAAATGAAAGAAAATATCTACAGACTGTCTAAAAAAATTCAGAATTAGAAAGAATTCCCTCTCAATAAATCTAACGATGATAAGAAAACAGAAATAGCTATCTTGAAAAATAGAATAGAATTCTTATTATAAGTCAACATAGATAACTTAGGAAAGCAATTTTTATTTTCTTAATTTACTTACAAGTTAGCTTAAAAGATAACAAAAATTACAATGTATCAGTCTTTGAAATTACTTAAATTTTTCCTATTTAGTCCTCTAAATTCTAATTAGTATTTTATTTGCGAAACTAATATAGGCCTATCTCCTGATCATGTGTGTATCTTATCTAAGCTTTAAAGAAAATAGAACATTAAAATTATGTGAGTGAGTTTTTATACCCACACAGATATAGACACTTTTGTATTATCTCCACAAGAATGCGTAAAAATATTTTTCTATAAATTCCTTGAAATCTTAATGCTTTAAAGAGAATAAGAAAAGACACAAGGTGAAGATTCTCTTGTTCATTGCACTTTAAACTACTTAGACTCCCCGAATTCTACAACAAAAAGGAATTTCATACTTTTTTCTTTTAATTTTGAAAGATGGTTTGATATTAATGAAAATATGTGATTGAAAGCACTAAAATATCAAAATAAAAGGTAAAATGAGAAAATGAAAAAGATGAAAAACATAACCAACTAATTACAATTTCAAAGCACACTCTATTGATGATATCTTATATTTTCTATTTTTTTTTGTAAACTTCTAAAGGGAAAAAAGGATGAACATTTGACATTAGTACAAATGATTTATTTTTAGTCTTTCACAAAATATACGCTTAAAAGAGAATTTTAGAAACATTATTTAGTAATTTAATAATTAAATTATGATTTCGAAGAGTAAATTTATTATTTACATTAGCTGTAGTTTAATTAGATTTAATTAAGATATTCGTGATGATATAAGTAAGAAATATGAAGCTTGAAACATATAATAAATATGCATGTACATGAATAAAATAACATGAAATACATGAATAAAAAAAAAAAAAATATTTCAAATGAGAAAAAAATAACAAAATTACATCGAATATTAAATAAAGATTTTTAGTCTTTTAAAGAAAACATAATATTTCGATATTGTTTAAGTCAATTTTAATTGTTTAACAAGATTTTGTCATATTAAGTGTTGAATTCATACTTTTAACTTTTGCACTCCTTTTTCAAATTTTAATTTAGCATTTTTTTTTTTTTTTAATCTTTGTTTCTATGTAATATATAGAATTTTTATAAAAAAATAATTAAATATTTTTAAATTATGTTTTCTTTAATGAAAAGCAGTTTTATATAACATTGGTATGAGGAATATTATTATTATTTCTTTTGTTAATCTTTAGAAGTTTTAACGAATTTAAATCTTAACTTTTGCGATATCAGTACAATCTTTGAAATACAATCTTTGCGATTTTGAGGGATTTATTTAAAATGACTTTCATTCTAGAATTCTCAGTTTCTATTGCCACTTATAACAAGTGGAAAGGAGTTTTCGAATGCGAGAAAATCCGAAAGAAACCTAATTTGTTGCTTAATTATTACAAATAGCTTACATTTAGATACATCTTCTCAACATTCACTGCCACCAATGTGGGAAATTTCCTTTTCATATTTGATTTGCAAGTGAACCGGTGGAACCACACAGATCTCTACAAAATAGAAATATGTGTGGGGGAAAAAAAAGTCACACACAGTTCATAAAACGACAGAAAAAAATAGTTACTTCATCACCTATTGGATTTTAATGGCTGTAAAGGTAGATCATTAAAATCTTAAATTCTTCCATTTGTATATATATATCAATCCTTATTAAAAACTCCAACTATCGCAACATAGACCAGTATTTCATCTTTATTTTTCCAAAGACTTCTCAAGGTTTTGTAATAACATAAAGAAAATAAATAAAATAAATTTCAAGTGATTTGTAAATGTTTGAGAAAGTTGTTTCTCATTCCACTCGATATTTATTTTATTTATTTTCTTTATGTTATTACAAAACCTTGAGAAAGTCTTTGGAAAAATAAAGACGAAATATTGGTCTATGTTGCAGTAATTGGAGTTATTAATAAGCATTGCTGTAAAGGTAGGTTTATGATCACAGACTTCTCCATTTTGGAAATAACTTGAAAATCAGCATGGAAAAACTAAATCTTTTGAAATATTTTAGCTTCTTATAGAAATAATGGTCGAATTGCTGCGAGCAGAGACAGTCAAACGGCAAACGAAAATTTAGTTCTTTCAACTTACAATTCTATTCTAAAACCATAGAGAAATTATTTTTATTGTGAAAAGTTAATCATCCACATTTTTTAATAAAATTTAAGTCTTCAATAGCAAAACTTCTAATTTCTCTTCGCTAACGCTTTTCTTCGCGAATCGTAATACTAAACTGAATATCAAATCATTCTATTCCAAGAATTCGCATTATTGCAATTAAAATTCTGTATCATCTTATAATTCCGAATTCTGTTTTGAAGCTATCTGACAAGTTCAATATAAAGATAGAAAAAAAAAACGGATAGCATTTCAAAAGAAACTAACTACGTTATTTCTTTTCTAACTATTTCAGAAACTATTTCTCTTTTTTTAATGAATTTTCTTTGGCATTTCTATTTTTTAACTAATTTCTACTTACATTTTAAACAATACGCTTTTTATTATTTAAGCATACCCTTGGATCTGTTTTAAATGGATTGAATTCTATTTAGAAAATTTTAATTTCAGTAATTTTTTTTGTAACTTATATAAAATAACTTATCACATTACAAAATTACTTAATAAATAAGAAAAAATTCACTGATAAATCCTACAATTTTTTAATCCTTTGAAGATTAATTTTCTGAAATACTTAAGAACTTATTTAATCAAAGTTGTTTTCTTAAAAGTGAATAGTTAAAAGGATTATTTAAATTTCTTAAAGGAATTCAAGCGCTAATTAGCAAAAGAATTATTTCTCACATTTTATAAATTTAAGAAATAAGAAAAGGTTTGCTAACCAATTTTAAGACACAACTTCCTCCTATCAGCGACGATATCCAGCATTATTCGTATGGGTGGACTTCTAAACACTGCTATCATCCTCATAATGATCGTTCGGGTTTGATAACTTCGAAGGCAGTTTTTAGCAGATTACTAAAAGGATGTTTTGATGTGGAGGTTTTTTTGGGAGGGTAACATCCATCCGATAGAATTCAGTTGTGTGACACCCTATTGCGTTGGTGTAAACGTTTGGCGCGCAGTGGGGATCTGTTGCAGTTCTCGGAATCCCAGTCACCCAAGCACCCGTCCCAAGCACAAAAGCACTGTCTCTGGACAAAAACCACAGGCCCCCGCTTTTGGGAGTCTTTGAATGACCCATAGCACCAGTGCAACACCGATTGGCATTAATGGCAGCAGCCCATCACAATAGGATGCGACGGCCACGAGAAGTAAGTAATAGCAGATCGATCCATGTCGATTACATTATAAGCTATAAAACCACCTTATTAAGAAGCTAATGACTCATCCGGACCTCGATTATCGAACTGATAATAGGCTACAATAGATTGGCCATTATTTTTATTAAGAATTTCTCTTCAAAATAAAAACTGATTTATTTTACAAAAGAATAACTTTACGAAAATATTTAGTTTCGGATATCATTTCTGCTTCAGTAACTTCCGATTCAATCTCAAAAACTACTCGTGGAATAATATTTTGTTTTTTATCTTGTTTTACTTATTTATTTGTTTGTGTGTTGGAATCTAACAATACTATCTGTTGTTTTAATAAAATAATGATAAAAGTAATAATATTGTCTATTACTAATATAATCTATACTTTATTCTTAAATTTTCTGTGACTTTTCCATAATTTTATTTTTCTTAAAAGGATATCATAAGACATGATATTTTATTTTAACATTTATTAGAAAAATCATTCTTTCCAGATAAATTCTATATTTCTGTATCTACTTTATCATGTCCGACTCTAAAGCTCAAAACGATAATCTAAATAGTTACTTTGTAATTAAACGTCAAAAGAAAAGAATTCATAGTTTGTAATTATAATTGATCTAAGATTAATTACATTACATTTTACGTACTAACCATTGTTGTAACAATTCGCCTTAGTTCAGTGTTCAAGTGTTCGATACCGTATTCAGATTCAAATGTAACGCTTTATTAAATGTAACAAGAAATTATTTACTTACTTTTTTCTTGTTTAACCAGATAACCTTAATATAAATCAGTATTTTGTTTCCAAAATTTATATGTAAAATGAAAACCAAATTCGTATTCAATTAAAACTGAATACTTTTAATTAAAAAAAAAAAAAAAAAGAAATCCTTCAAAATAATATATTTTACTTTTTTTCTTTTCTATTTATTTAATTGCTTTTATTTTGTTTCTTTTTATATATTTTATTTCATGTATTTAGTTTATTTTTTGAATTAAAAAATTAGACTTGATAAGTTACAACAAAATTTTTTGATTAAAAAAATATCCAATTTTCAGATTCTACTATTTTTAGATTATGAAAGAAAAAATAACAAAGATTGAAATACGATTGTCACGAACGAATAAAAAAAAAGATAAAATCCTTTATTCTAAAATAGGCACTGTAAAAAAAAAAGTGTCAAGTATTACGAACCGGAGATCTAAATTTATATCTAAATTTTATATATTTATTAACGTTAATTTTAAAAACGAAAAAAAATATGAATATACGTATTACTAACAAGCTTTAAATGATTATATGTAATAAATACAATCAGACTAGAATACGGCAATAATTTCTGCTGCTCTTGAAGCAGATTAAATCAGGTAAATATTTTCGGAGTCTTAAGATTATTTTATGAAGTCTGTGTATCGTCTATGAAGAGCATTAATACGTATAATGTAACGCAATTAATTTTTACAGTTCTGCAAACTTAGGCAGAGCTAATTAAAATAAACTATAAAGGGGGAATTGTGTATGTACATACTGTGCCATTAAATTGAGAGTTAAGGAAAGTTATGACTTACCATTCAGTTGACAAAACTTCAATGGTTGCATGGAGAAGTGGGCATTCTACTGGCTTCAGCCTAAAGAACAAGGTAAGAAAGAGTAAAGGATTCATCTTTTAGTTTACATTAAAGTAATAAATAGCAGGAAATTGATTAAATAGAAACATAAACGAAAAGAAGTGATTGGAATTATAGAAATACAACTATCGATAATTAAGATTCCGCAATGTGGAATCTTATATCAATTATATTTTTATCTCTCTTTCAGTCTGTTATCTGGGAGAAATTTGTTGTATTGCTGGCATTGATTACCCATTTTTCGATCAGTGCCGATATAATGGAAAAAGGTTACCGCTTCTGTCAAAGAAGTGTCTTACAGTGAAGATATGGTCAGAAGGAAAAGTTTCTCTAAGTAACAATCATAGCATGTAAAATTCACATAATGTGCCCATTACCCAGTTTCATGACTGCCATTGTTTGCTAGCCAATACGGGACGAAATGAAAGACCATAATTATGGTTTTCCCCATTCAGTCCTTGGCAGCGGTGGTGGCAACAAGACTTACCATCGGCCACCCGTCGCAAGGCCACCGTTTCTATTCGAGAAAATCAGAGACTAAAGGGATGAAGCAGAGACCCGTTGTTCTCTTAGATGCGCTTTTTACAATATGTTAATTATCTCGGTGGAACAGCCTCGGTCTCAGAGACTCCTGGTGGATCCTGACTAGTTATTTACATTAGCTGCGGTGATACCACTTGTGGCAGAACATAGACAGGTCTTGCGCAGGCTTAAGGATGCGACGTCATTGCTTCTGGAGGAGACCTGCGCAGCTGTGGGCGGTACAACGGAAAACACAAGAAGGAGGGTCTACATTAAGACTGATTTTTTTTTTCCTTTTTTTTTTTTTCAGAAGAGAACATCTCAGATAGCGCGATGCGCAGCTTGTCTCTGAACTCTCCTCTCCGATCTACGAGTCACCCACAGATGTCTTGGCAGAACAGAGAAAAACTTTACGTTCCATTAAGAGCAAACTTTCATGCTTAGAATCTTAATAAATTTAAAAATCAAGCAATTAACTTTGATAACTCTACATAATATTTTCTATTACAGAGATCATATTCTAAGAGATACGTAAAATAAAAATAAAATAAAATAAAAATACATGACTGACACAAGGCATAATTTTGTTTGATAATATGAATTTAAATTCAATTATTAATAAAGAAAAAAGATTAATAGAATCTATTCTTCTATTAATCAATAATAGACATGAATAAATAACAATTATCTTTTATGTTTATATTAAAATAAAATATATTGATATTTTAGTATCAAATTTCAATGCAACTAGAAAATCAATAATTTTATTTTTTTTTAAATTTCGCCTTCAGTAATGCATTTACATATCCCTTAAACCAAGGTTTAAGTAAACAAAATTCATGTTTTAAATAAACATTGATTACTCAGGTGGAAAAAATACTAGATTGATTTCTAATTTTGTATTTTTTCTGAAATGTCTATATTAACATCAATATTCTCAATACAGAGAAAATTTTAATAAAACTATACACCACCCCTTGTGAAAAAAACAGAACTCTAGCCCAAGTATCAAATTTTTCTGTGCAATGAATGAATAAAAAATTCATTTCTCTGCTTATTTTACTTGCAGTACTGAAATTATTCTATGATGAAGATATAAATTGTGGAAAGAAGAAAAAGATTGTTTTTCTTTAATGATTTTATATTCGATTGAAACTTTTGCCTTAATAAAACCTATCATTTTATAAAATGCCATTTGTTTAAAATATATTTTTTTGAAGTATCGTAAGACTGCAATGAGGGAAAGCAACTTTGCTCTGCTGGAAAGCTGGCAAAAGTTCCAATACTTTAAGACTGTTTAGCAAAAACGAATCGATATTAGCAAAGAAATTACCGAGCAAAGGCGTAATTCCGAATTATTAACATCATGAAAATAAAAATGTGAAAAATGTATTTTATTGCTAGTTATATGTATTTTTTACATTGCGGTGTAAACATTACTTATAAAACATTACTTATTCTAACTTACTATTAGGGATCTACGTTTTAACCGCTGTTTTTTTTTTCCTTTAATATGGCTTAAGGTAGAATTTTCTCCTTCTTTTTTCAGAGTCATTTTTTGATGTTTTGTTAATATATTTAATAGGACTGATTAGTCTAATTACAATAGTTTATGTTAATAAAATAGTTATTAAATTAAAAAAATTCAAAACTTATAAATAATTGAATTTGAATTCATGTTGATAAATAATGAAGACCTAAATAAGTTTTACAATCAATATCAAAATTTATTTCATGTTGAATTTAATAGTTCAACCGTAAAGCTTCATCTTCGAAGCTATTAAAAACAAATAGCAATATGCGTTAACAATTATATTCTGGTAACTGTCAAATCCTTATTTATTTCTTAACTGAAAATCAGTTTTGAACAAGCCTGAAAAGTTCTAACTATGACTGGATTGTTATAATGAATTTTATGTTGTAGTATAATTTATATAATTTTTCCTAAACGATTTTTCTTTTTCAAAATCCACGTAATTTCCAAAAATTAAATAAGAAAGCAAATTACATTAAAAAGTTTCAATATTTCCTTTGTAATGAAAGTAATCAATCATTAAATAATAAGAATCTCTGATTTTCCACTCTGATATATTTCCAGAAGCTGCTACTTAACATTAAACGATAGCGATACAGAACGCGGTAACTTTATTGGGAATTTAAGTTCTTGTTTTTTTGTCCAATTTAATTCCTATAATATTCATTTTGAAAGCAATAAAAACCGGATAGTTTCACATGGAGCGGCGGCATTATGACTGAGCCATTAATCCTCTCATAATCTACGGTGAACAAAAAGACAAGAAAGGCGCATGTAGCATTTAGTAGGCTTAACTGACCATCAAGGCATGTGTTATATGCTCTGTTCAGAGGTGTTATCTAGCATTACCTGAATCTCGTTTATCGTCGTTTGCCATTAACTACAAGCAACCAACCAAATTACAAAGTACTTGCCCAACAACTTTGTTCTGACCGGATGATAACGGTTGTGTCAGTTACAATGTAAATTTCCAAACCTATTATGTTAACATAAACACTGCGGTAATGATAATGACAAAGTACTTTTAAAATTGAGTGGATTTAAACTTTACATATTTTTTTAATTATAGTACAGTTTTCTCTGTCAGAAGTGTTGCTATTAATAAGTCTTACAGAAAATTCCCTGATTGTTATCAATTTTTATCATTACTAAAAATCGTTTGGTTTGCTAAATTAAACTGAATAAGAACGATGTAAGAGGTTTCATCCAGTATTAAAATTAACAAAAACTTTCCTTTTACAGTTTTCTTCTTGTGATATCTTTATCTAAAATTGAGGTTATGTAATAACGTAAGTTACGTTTTGTTTTTGTTATTTTTTTTTTTTTTTGGGGGGGGGGGTTATGATTCTTTGACTACTGGTTTTCATCGAATGAATTCATCTATCACTTATTAAATTCAATTCTTTCACTGAGGTACATTTTTGATGAATTAATAACTTCCTTCCTTCTTCCTTATCTAGAAGCATTATATGAACTTGCGAAATTTGAAATTCTAGTCAATTCTGTGGAGTCATTTCAAACAAAAATGAAATTTGTTACCAAAATTTCTTAGACTAATTTGAACAGGTGAAACAAAATAAAGTGAAAATACTTTATTTTTTTTTAATTAAACAGTTAAGCCATTGTTAAGGTTCCTGTAAATATTAAATTTGTAGGTACATTTAATGTGTTAATTACTGCTAGTGTGTGACATTTCAAATTGTCGTTCTGTATCTTAAGAATAATGAGAAATTTGATCTGTCCGATGAAATTTGAATGGCCGCTGTATTTTTAATTAATTGAATAAGTTGCACTTATTGTTTGAGAGTTAAAATTTCTTATGCATTATTCCCATAAGATAAAATCTGCTTCGGCAACAGTTGGTTTTACATCAACTATTGGGACATTGTAATTTTTATTGTCCATTTACTCTGTTATTTATCTCTTTGTTTGTTTTATTCGACATTTCTGTTTATTTTCGTCTGTTTATTTGAGCAGAAGTTTGTTTTTTTATGAGTGTTAAGTTCCTTCTCAAGTTACATCCATGGAAGAAGTTTTGTTTGGAACGCAGATAGAGAAATCATACATTCGAATTTTAAAAAATAATAAAGAGTTTCAATCATCTTTCTTTAGTGTTTTTTTTAAACTTAAATAATATATTTCTGTGTGGGAAACTGAAGAAACAGCTTTCTTTCCTCTCATCTTTTTCTTCTCATACTCTACAAGTTGCGTTCGTGAGCCGTAAATCTAATTTACTTTTACCACCCTCCAATGCAATAACCCCGGACCGTCTAGACGGTGAGGGGGAGTCGTCTTTGCACTGCCGTCATGTCCCAAAAAAAGTCCTTCCTAACACTTGCCAGAATACTAACAGTGATTGGTCCTGATAGGCCTTAGCTTCACCAACTAAAAACATTCCTTGAATTTTACTTTCTAGCTTGAAATATATTGAAGGAAAGACATAAGCGGATCGTGCTAGAATTCTTGAAACGGGACTTTTAATAAATGTTAGCTTTTTTTTGTAAATAGATATTATAATTTTAAGTCGCTAGAAACTGGCCATGAGTAATAAGAAATTATCTTTAGAAACGAGCATGCTAATGGTACTCTTATTCTAATATAGTTTTTCTAAATAAGCATAATCATTTGATCATCTGATCAAATCATAGCAAGCAAACATTACCTGAAGTTGTATGCTAAATGAAAAAGCCTACCACTATCTTGATTTCTAGCTCTTAATCATCTCTGAAACAGGCGTCGGCTTATTTTAGATGAATGTTAAAATAGGAATTGCATTACAAAAAATGTTAAATTATCAATATGTTTCGTTTTGTTCGTGCTTCTAATTTCACTTTTAAAATAATATTTATGGTTACTCTTTGATATATTTAAAGCCATTAGCTTTCAATGTCAATTGAGTAAAAAAGATATATCCGATTTTATAATAATCTCTGCTGTGAAAAATATATTTTACAAGAAACTTTTATTTCTTAAATCACAAAAGAATTTCTTAATTTCTTAATTCTTTAAATTACAACTAACTTAAAAAAAAAGTTTTTTCAGAAAACTATGTTGTGAAGTTCTCTAGGAAGGAAGAACGCACTTCTTTCTACTGAAGTTCAAAGGTATAGCTTGAGCCGAATAGACGAGGCAGTATTCTAAATTATAATAATGTAAATAACATTTCCAAAAGTAACACAAGGTTGTTTTGTTTTGTTTTGTTTTGTTTTTTCATGAAGTTAAATTATATTTAATGAGTTCTTGTTCCAAGATAAATCAGATTAGATCTAGCCCCCAAATTAAGTTTTAAACAATTTATTTTATTTTATTTTATTTTATTGCTTTATCTCAGAGTTTTACGAAACTAATTTTTACTATAGAAATTCAGTTTTTGTTAGGAGATTATTATAAAAACGGAGTGAATGATGGCTGATTCGAAACTAACTTATTGCCTAGAATGTTATGTAGAATTGTTTTTTCTTGTGTTTATTAAGAAATCAAGTTTTATTTTTTGTTCGATTAACTGTAAGCACTAGTATGATAGTGCATTTTAATAGATATCAACTTACATTGCGTTAATAATGTTGGGGTCTGTATCGTTAAGTTTTATTTTATGATCGGCTTCTCGGGGAGTAACGATGCCCATTAGAATTGCTGGTACATGTTAACTAAAAATGCCTCCATTACATCTTACAACTAACTTTCCATTTGCATTAAACTTATAGCAATGAACAACAACTAACAGATTATTATTTATATGAGAACTTTTTAACAAAATAAGAGGTTAGATTGATGCTTTCACTCTTATTTTGATAATTTGAAATATTTGTGCTGAAATTTTGCTTTCCTTCTACGAGTTCACATCATTATTTAAAGCTCTATTTATCTATTAGAAAAGTAAGAATGGAATCAATTATTTATGGTTTTTGTATTGTTTTCATGTGGCATTCAGTGCATTGAAAATAAACATTATTAAACAAGCGTATAGGTTAATCGAAACTATGATCGATTCTGAAATTAATTCTTATAGTATACGTAATAAAAGTGATCAGTTTTTCAATAGATCTAACTTTATTTTGAACAAGTTGCAGCTGATAATTTAAAAGTTCTTACTGTCTAAAATATTTTGAGTTTGCGACATAAGCTTAAACGTTCTGTGTGTAGCGTCGGATTTAGTAGCAACATATTTGTAGTTGTAACAATTTTACAGAGTTAAAGAGTTGCACGTACAATAACATTCACCAAGCCAAAAGTGGAATATAATTACTACGAGGTATTTTAAAATTATTCTAATAACAGATTAGGACATTTCCAACTAAGGACTATTTATTCCCGTTGTTAAAAATACTAAGAACAGATGTCTTAGTATGTTTCTCTAGAATGTTTTTCTAAGTGTTTTTCACAAATTGTTAATAGTGTGAACAGAAGACAGCAAAGTCAGAATCAATCATTTTTGTCAAAACAGTCAAACTCGGCTATATCGCGATCTTTCGGATCCAAGATCTCGAAGATTGCGATCTGCCCGAGCTTTTTTTACTTCGCGATGTATATACGCCCCTGATCTGAATCATTGATTATTCTACACTTGCCAATTACTATGCAGCTCTATTAATTAGTATTTAAATATAAATATTAAAGATAAAAATAATTCTTGTGAATTATTGTAATGATTTGTAAGTAATTAACTTCAGAGCATGCTTATTCTATTTTTCGAAACACTTAAGATATTTATGTCTGTGAGTGTTTACGCCATAATTGTATACGAAGCCAGATAAAGTAAAACAGTATATGAGAAAAGATATCTTTGATAATCATCTTGAACAAAAGCAAACAAAATGTCTGCGCTATAAATTTTATAAATACTGAGAACACTATCATTAATTTGGAAATCATATTTAGACAATAGTTACGTAAGATACAATACTTATAGACCTATATTAAAAATATGTAAAGAGTTAAAGCATTCTTATCAAATTACAAAATTTGTTAAAAAATATAAATCACTTAATGCTTAACTTTTTTTAAAATAACAGTTCATGAAATTTAAAATATATTTCCCCAAAATCAAATATTTATCACTAACTTTTTAATAATTACATTACAAAATGTAATGAATATCTAACAGTTTCTAGAAAAGTGTTGTTTTGATTATAAGATTCTAATCAAAACAGAGAAACAACGCAAAATTATTTTTAATTATACGTGAGATTTTTTTTTAATGAATCAAACAAGAGCACAGTTCACTCAAACTACCAAAATTTTTAAAAATCTAGTCTTCTCCCCTCAGAAAAGGTAAATTATAATCATAGAATATACGACGGGATATCTCTAATAACATTTTCTTAAGTTGGTGAACAATTCATTAATTATTGATACATACTTATCTGTCTAGATATATATAAATAAATCCATCAACAAATCATCCTTTGTGGAAAAACTTCTTTACTCTATGACAATATTTCGAATGATTTTTTCAATCATTCATCTTCAGGTTACAGGTAAAAGAGAAAAAATAAAATAAACCTTCCTCTTATTACAAAGTAAAAATAATCAATGAATTTCATCAAGTTCTTTTAAACAACATTAATGAATGGTATGTGATATTTTACAAATCATTATTAATTGAGGGTATACTAAAATTATCCAATAAAACAATGATACACCACTAATTCTTCAAATGATACATCACTAAATTATTCACATCACTAATTCTAATAAACAACGATACATCACCATTTGTTTATATCACTAATTCTTCAAATTTAAAATAAATAATGATACACAGGATTTAAAATAAAATAAGAATGAGATATCACAAATTCTAATAAATTGTCACAAAACATATTAAATTTTAATAATTTTCTCTATTCATTAAGAATTTTCAAAAAATTTATAAATAAAAAAAAAGAAGAGATTCAAAAATTCTACTGATATGAATAATTAGTGATGTATCATTTGAAGAATTGGTGGTGTATCATTGTTTTATTGGATAATTTTAGTATACCCTCAATTAATAATGATTTGTAATATCACATACCATTCATTAATGTTGTTTAATAAGAACTTGATGAAATTCATTGTTTATTTTTACTTTGTAATAAGAGGAAGGTTTATTTTATTCTTCCTCTTTTACCTGTAACCTGAAGAAGAATGATTGAAAAAATCATTCGAAATATTGTCATAGAGTAAAGAAGTTTTTCCACAAAGGATGATTTGTTGATGGATTTATTTATTTATATAATTCATTAATTATATTATTTTTCACTATATTTTTTTTTATGTTTTTAATTCGGATATAAAGACGTTTGTGTAGCGAATTAACGATTCATGGCGTTGTCATGGCAACCGTGGTTATTGTAATCTAAAGAGAGAATTGCTTTTGGTAACGAGATGAGGATTCTCAATATAGGCTAAGTTAAATCATCTATGAAAAAGTATAATTTTTTAAAAATCCAATTAGAAGCAAAGTTTCACTACTGTTCAGTACGAAAGGTTAATTAATATAAATTTTTAAGATTTCCTATTGAAAGAAAGTCATATATGTTTTTGTATATTTTTTTTATAGTTGTAAAATGTTACTATTTCAGTTCTCTCAATTCTCAGCATTTTGTTTCTCAATCTTTTTAATAAGCTAAAAAGAATAATAATAAAAAAAAAATCATGGACTTTTTTTCGGATTACGTTTTTTGCCCGATGATTTTTGGGGTACTTGATAAGTTGCAACTTTTCCTTTATCTTAAAACGCTCTTTACAATTCGTTTTCTTAAACAAATGTGAGAGTCGGAAGAGATATTGAAAAAAGTTTTCCAATTATTGGAATCGGGGACGTTTTCTTAAACAAATGTGAGAGTCGGAAGAGATATTGAAAAAAGTTTTCCAAATATTGGAATCTGGGAAAATTTTTTTTTTTTCATTAAGAAAATACTTTCTTAAATAGATATCAATCCCAGGCACAAAGCTAAAGTTAGGATTCGCACTTTGAGTTGTCATCGGGAAGAGACTGGGATGGACCGTTTCGTCCTCATTAGGACTCCTCAGCCAGTCAAACTCCTCCGATGACAACTCAGAAAGTGCGCGAGGTGTTAGTATCCCGGTTCTCGCACCCGAGAATGGGGCCTCCCACCGAAGAAATCCTAATCAAAAATTAAACAAGATATAAAATACAAAAGTTCCTTGTCCTGCACTCCGGCAGGCACAAAAGGAATTTAACGGCGGCATAAATTAAGTAAAAAAGAGTTATCATCGGAGGAGTTTGGCTGGCTGAGGAGTCCTAATGAGGACGAAACGGTCCGTCCCAGTCTCTTCCCGATGACAACTCAAAGTGCGAATCTAACTTTAGCTTTGTGCCTGGGATTGATATCTATTTTTGAATTATTTCGGCACGTTAAACTTCTTTTATTAAAATACTTTCTTCTTTAAAAAAAATACAAGTTAAAAGGCTTTTATAATAATTTTTAATCCATGATGAAAATGGATGAAAAATGTAATATTTCTTTATATTGATGGGATCTGGAAGACAACTTCACAACTGTTCCGATAAGTTCACTGTTCCGATAAGTTACTATAAAAGTTCCGAGTAAGTTCCGATAAGTTTCGATAAGAAACAAATACCGTAATAGGACATTACTTGATTAGATTCTTCAAAATTAAGCCTAATATTGAATTGAACTGTTGAGTGAAAAACTATATATATATATATATATTGTGATATGCTTGTTTGATATCCAGTTTTTTACTTAATAAAATACTGACAATAATAATTGAAAAAAGATTGTAAATAAAGCAATTAAACTGAATTTGAAAATCTGGCATTTCTAATGTCAAAGAAACGAGTATAGAGATGACAGTATATTCATTGAGCTGTTGAAGAACCGACAAAAAAATGCAAAGATTCTGAACAACTTTTTTATCTGTACTGAAGAGGCCAAAATGAAGAAAATGTCGGATTTCTTGGGGCAAATATTTGGATTTCATGTCTATTGTTAGAAATTATAAGCAAACTGATTTAAATTCAAGCCTCAGTTTTGAGGATTTGACTATAAAATACAGGGCGGCGTTGTTGGGACAGGATGAGGGACGGAAACAAGTGAAAAAAATGGGAGAGAGATGAAAATTTTTAAACGACTTTTTAATTTAACTCTTAACAATCATGCGACAAATCATTTTCTTCCAGCCTTTCTATTAATCGCCAATAGATAGCATAAGCTATTGGGGTAATAGCAAAAGATAAAGAATGTATCCTAATTCGGGACTTACCACAATTGAAAAGGAAGACATTTTATAAATAAATCATCACGAACATATCAAATTAAATTTACAAAACTCCTTTAATTTCACATCTTCCAAAATCTAAATCTACGCAACATTTCAGAAAGCCTAATCGGCCTTTCCTTTCTCAAGCGAAGATAAGTTCGTTTTATTTCTTCTAAGATAAGTTGATTTCTTCAAAATTAAAAGAAAACTTCAAAGATAAAATTTCTTCGAAGATATGTATTTGTTTACTTCAGTTTGGACAAATTTCTTCAATTTATTTTTGGACGATTGGTTTTTGTTTTTTGTTTTGTTTTTGTAATAAGTTTTCCAAATATTGTAATATGATTCTTGCATTGAGTGTGGTACGAGGTACGGAGTATGTTTTATTTTCTTATTTGTTATTTTTAGTTGTTTTGTGAAATGCTTGAGAAAGGAAAGGCCGATTAGGCTTTCTGAAATATTGCGTAGATGTAGATTTTGGAAGATTTGAAATTAAAGGAATTTTGTAAATTTAATAGGAAGACATTTTGCTTCATTTCGGAAATTGAAAATATGAATGATGAATCAGTTGCGTCTAAGGATCAATCAGATATAAAAAGTGTATGAACTGAAACGGTATAGCGAAGTGGCTTCCATTTTCTGGCCATCTAAGAAGTAATTCAAAGCACTGAAACTAATCCGTTTTTTTTATTCCAAATCAAGCTTTAATATATTTAATATGTTTTGAAAAAGACTTAAGAAAAAAATCATTTCATTTTTGAAATCTTAGCAATTTTCTGAGAGAAACCAATCAACTGCAGAATGTGACAGCAGAGAAGAACATAATCACAAAAATCGATTCACAACACATTTCAAAATTCTTCCTAAGTGATCACTGTTAGACGTGTTATTTCCATCCTAATCGTAAAAGCAAATTCAGATGAGAGAATGAATATATATACCTGGCATAAACCAAACCATGTAATAACGAAAATAACTGTTCAACTTCTCTAAATAAAGAAGACTTCGAGCAAAGATGTCTAAAGGCTAGTATACGCCTAGGGTTAGAGTCGCGCGACATTGTATAGGGACAGTCGCGATACATTGTCCCTAGACTGTCGCTATATATTTTCTGCGACCACACCTAGGAGCCAGAAATTAAGTTTTAGTATTGTTCAAGTATTTTTCAAAACTTGAATCCTATTATGAGAAACAATTTCTATTCAATTTCAAAAACCTAAGCTATTTCTCAGTTGGATTCAAATCGTTTTATACCTAAATTGATTAATCTAGAGTGAATGGCTACTGTTAATTTACCAGTACAGAATAAGAAATATAAATAATATAAAATTGTTTTTTCAGACTGTTCATAATGATTCGATATCCAATAATAAAAAAAGAGAATTGAACTTCTAAACGCTATTTAAAGGGATTGCTATTTTTACCCTTGGGCCGTCAAACATCCTAGCCAATGTTGTGCTATCGTACACCGGTGCACATTTAGCGTACAGATTTTTAGCGACCCATTGTGATAGCGGCCAAAATCGGTAGCTATTGCGTTTGTTCTGTCCGTCCGTCCGTGTCTGTCCACCCTAACAACTCCTGAACGGAGGTCAGATCGACAAACGGATTTCATCATCGTGTTCCAAGGCCAAACACTGCAGGAATAGGGTATTTTCAGGGCCAACGCCCCCTCAAGTTCGAGATATTTTTGGCATTGTTGTCATTGTACCCTCTTAACAACTCCCGAACGAAAGGTCGGATCGACTAACGGACTTCATCATCTTGTTGAGAGGCTTAAACAATATAGGGTATTATCAGGGGCCAACCCCCCCCCCCCCATATTTGAGATGTTTGGCATTATTTTCATTGGATTTCCGCTATTAGCTTAAATGTTAGAAATACAACTAACTCTTTTCAGTTGTCAGATATAGCTTGTTGGTTAAGCTTTCGGATTCATATACTCAAGGTTGTTGGTTTGAACCTGTGTATCTTGCTTTTTTTTTTCTCTCTCTCTCTCTCTCTTAAATCTTTTTTTCTCAATGTCACCGTGGGTTTTTTTTTTTTTGTTTTTGTTTTTTTTTTTTTTCGTTTTTTCATAATTTTTTTTATTTTTTATCCTAACTTTTTATTTTTTTTATTTTTCCTTACGTTAATGTACTTCCTTTTTTTATTAATATTTTTAATTTTTTTTTATTATTATAGGTCGCCCTTAAATTTAAGCTTTAGCCCAAAATTATATTCACTTGTTTGGCTCTGCACACGCGCAAGCGCTACAACGATGAAATTTGTTATTGATTCTTAAAATAAAAAAACCGTTTTAAATATTTTTTAAAATAAAAAAAAAAATACAAGGTTATTATCACTATTTTACCGTTTAATATTGGTAATAATCTCCTAAAAAAAAACTTATTTACACAAAATCACAATTTTAATGCTAGTAGCTCACAATTTTAATGCTAATAGTTCTTTTGACTATAGAAGGTTTGCTCACAGCACCCCGCAGCTTAGATAGAACACACTGTATGAAATGAAAAGAGTTCAAATTATTCAATATTGAATTACCAAGATCTTGAGCGCCTGACCATAACTTCTTCAATTTAACCATACAACAGTAAAATAGTCTGATCCAATAGAGTATACTACGACACATTATTAACAAAACTTACAAACACTTGTTGAAAGCTTGGAAATATCTGTTGACATCAGCCTTGGAGTCTATTGATTACTGCTTTCTTTGAAATCCTAACTTCAATTGCATTCCATTAGGCTATATGAAATTGGTGCACAGACCAATAATGATAAATATCGCTTTTCGCTGGATTACCATATGGCAGGACGGCGACGGTACGAGCATCTCAATAATTAGTTTGCGTCGTCGTTCCAATGAGCACTTTGATTTGTAAAGGTTTACCATTCGGAGTGAGCCAGAATCAACAAGTTTCTGTTGGCTGAAGTAGTTCTTCTTCCTCAACTGCTACTTCATAAAACTAGGGCCATAACCAGCATATGTATATTCTTTGCAGTGAACATCAGGGACTTAAATTGCATTTACATGTACTGTAACTTTGTAATGATGCTCTCCAAGCTTGTTACATTATCGTCTTTGTAGAAGGAATAATAAAGTCATGAAAATAATTATAATTTATGTTAAACGTGAATTTTAGATTATTCATATTTATCCAAGAAAGATAGGAATTTTAGTTGTCTGTCATTTGCTGCAAATTCAGTAGAAACAGTGGACTTGTGATGATGTGAGATTATGGACAATCTGATGATGAAGAGGATTTCTGTTTTAAAAAGTTTGATTGATTTCAAAATTTAAAACAAAAGATTTCCTAATTTCCAGTTGCCACATATTATAATTTGCATCAAGTTTTCGTGATGCAGAGTTGATATGAATGAAGTCATTAGTCCTACTAATGGCAAAGTAAGGAAAATCAAGAGCAAATATCCTCAAAACACAAGCATACACCGCTATCATATGGACTTTTACTTTAATGACACTCGCGGCAAGGACATATTTAGGTAGCACCATTCCTCTGTTTATGAACGCATGAACTAACACTTAAAAGCGTGACGTCACCGTCGTAACAGATTTTGCTGCTCATTTGTGCTAATGTCTTACAAGGCTTTGATTAAGTGATTGATTAACTTATATTTTTACTGTTTTCATGTGATTTAATAATAAATAACTTAATAATAGTGTATACTGAAAGTCGTAAGGCTATCAGCAGGCTACAGTGCATTTAGAACTTTATTTTCATTAAGGTGACCAGCTCTATGATTAGCCTAGGCCTAAGTGAATAAAACATATTGAAATAAATAATCTTTTAAGTTGGGCATCCAACTAACTAATCTAAAGAGAGCTGATATAATGCTACCAAGGAAAAGGTTGTCTAAATTTCCAAAGTAATGAGAAGAGATTCACATATAGGAGGAAAGGAGATTGAAAGGTTCGAATAGTGAAGGATACAAAGATGTCCAAGTATTATATTAAAAGCGTCAAAATTTTGTGATTTACGCGCTAAATTTGCATTCCTGACTAAGATATTTGATTATGTTAATAAACCTAACGAAAATAAGCACTGTTGGAATAGAAGTGACCTAAATGCAAAAGTTAAATTAATATTCCCCTTCAAGCAATTGCAAGTTAAAAAAAAAGTTTTTTTTTTTTTACAATTTTCTAGTTGCTTCAAATTTCCGTGCAAAAAAAAGCAAGATTACTTAATTAGAAATTCAAATAAAAATAAAAAAAAACACATTTCTCTAAATCTTTGGTGTGAAAACTTTAATTGAAAGGAATATCATATTTCACAGATGCTGGTCACTAAAAGAAAATGTATTTGGTATTTTTTTTTTTTTTTCATTACAAGAAAAAAGTAAAAAAATATGGTTTGAAACGTCGTATAACTATCCGTACACTTCTAAGGCAAGTTCCAAAGTATTACTTTCAACTTCTGATGCTGTACCTAAACAGAAAAATTCCTTTCATCAAAAAAAGAGTTACCGACTTATTTATCGAAACTAAAACCAGTGTTTGTGTATTTAATATTTGAATTGCGATTCATGTCTGACCAATGTCATATTTGTGCAAAATTAGATTGTAAGCACTAAATGGAATACAGGATAAGGATAAAATCCAAAACATCTTCAACATCAAAAACATGTATAGTTATTAAGGAATTTCGGAAAGTTCTTCTTTCCTTTGTCAAGCTTCAAATAGAATAATATAATATAAGAAGAAGCGATATAAGGCAGAGAGAGATATGGTCTTAAGCTATATAAGAATAAGATATTGGATCATCAATGAAAAAAGAAGAAAGGAGGAAAAAAACAAGCCAACAAACAAAAAAAAAACACTGGGTCCCATTCTACTGAAAGTCTTTTTCACACCTCGATTTCCAATCTACACCTAAATCAGACCACAAATGGCGCGCTCAACTCAGCTGAACTTAAAAGAAACTCTGTATTTAAATATTTAACAATTCTATTTTTAGAATTACAATGGTGAGTTAATAATTGGAGAGATAGAACACTGATATACGTAGTTAACATCGAAGAGCGACAAGGTGACTTCTAGTTCTACCTTGGATAACTAAAATAAGTACACAATGAGTTCATAGGAGCGACAAAGAGCCGACTGAGACAGACAGAATCGACAAAAAATTTTAGAAATTCACAGCTGACTGTATTTCCCGAGGTAATTCGCATTCCAGATTGTCATTTAGAGAGAAATGTGGAGTTAACCTGAAAGTTTGCATCATTCATTGAATTCGTATGTATTAATAAGGGAATTTGATCTCTTCCCAACATTGAAAAAACAAATATAGACGACACTTAATAAAAAATTGTATCGAAACGCAGAAAATATTCAAAACGATAATTGAAGCCAAAAAGTTTGTATTTTGTTGAAGGCTTCTATCAGACTATAACAATAGATTTCCCTATCTAATAAGATAATGATCTATTGTTAAAGCCTGTTTATTCCAAAGATTGACTTGCCTAGTTAAAGTAAAGTTCACGTCAGTACAATGCACCTGTGCAAAGATTCTTCTCATTATCTGTTTAATACCATTCAAAAAAGATAAAAATAAAGTGTTCGTCTATCTGAAAATGTCTCAAAAAAGAAAAATGAAAAAATACTTTTTAACTTTCTTTTTGTGTTTTTTTTTTTCATACAATAGCATCCATTTGGGAACTATTGTGATAGCGACGAAAAAATGGTAGCTATTGCATTTGTCCTCTTCGTCCATCCGTGTCTGTCCCTCCTCTAACAACTTCCGAACGGATAACTTCCGATTGGTAAACTGACTTCACCATCGTGTTCAGAGGCCCAAATACTATTGGAATGGCGTATTATCAGGGGCCAAAGCCCTCCCATGTTCGAGATATTTAGCATTATTTACGTTGTATCCCCCTAAGAACTCCCGAACGGAAAAGTCGGATCGAGAAACGTACTTCACCATCGTGTTCCGAGGCCCAAACGCCGTTGGAATGGCGTATTTTCAGGGGTCAACGCCCCCAAGTTCGAGATATTGGGCATTGTTTTAATTAGCTTAAATGCTGGAAATTCAAGCAACTTGTTTCATTTGTCAGCTATAGCTTGATGGATAAGATCTCAGACTGATATGCTTGAGGTTGTCGGTTCGAATCCGTGTATTTACTTTTTTTCTCAATGTACGGGTTGGGTTTTTTTGTTTTGTTTTTATTTTTTTCTTATTTCCTAACCTTTTTTTTATGTTAATATACTCCTTTTTTTTATTATTATTTTTAATTTTTTCAATTATTATGGGTTGCCCTGAAATTTATGTTTTAGCACAAAATTGTATTCACTTGATCTGAATTCTTTACCTTCCATTGCTTTCATTTATTAAAGATCTCAATAGTCAAGGTAATACTGTTCACAACCATCACTATTCAAAGCTAAGCACTATTCAAATATTTTAATTTAAAGTAATTTAGAATAAAATTACTCTGTATTTAAATAAACTGTTGATTTGAACATTACTTTTTTTAATAAAAAGATTGACTGTTAATTGTAATACAACTGCTTAATTGAGATATTTTTTTCCCTAAAGAAATTAAAATACCGTATTGTCCGGCGTATAAGACGACTCGGCGTATAAGACGACCCCCAATTTTTCCAATTAAAATATAGAGTTTGGGATATACTCG
>JAFIDM010012231.1:166032388-166073172 GCA_023159025.1 Thereuonema tuberculata
CGACCCCCAATTTTTCCAATTAAAATATAGAGTTTGGGATATACTCGCCGTATAAGTTTCAGTATCCGGCGTATAAGACGACCCCCGACTTTTGAGAAGATTTTCCTGGTTTAAAAAGTCGTCCTATACGCCGGACAATACGATACTTCTTATTTAATGCCGTATTTAACATTTAATTATTCTAAAAGAATCATAAATTAAAGTTGTCATGCGAACTTCCGAATTTTCAGACTTTTTAGCAAAGATACCTAAAAATAGTGTATTTATTTATTTATTTATTTATTTATTTATTCCAAATAAATAAGCTTATCACAAGAACGAATTAACGTCAAAATGAAATTGGAGCTCATATTAGGGCAATAAAATTTCGAAAAAAAACTAAAAGTTAACTTTGTAATTACGTGACTAGCTGGGTGACTTCGTGAAAATCGGAAATATCTTATCTAGCCTCTCAGATTTATTTTCAAAATTCCATGAGGTGGACTTCTCCAAACAACAACAACATTTAAGTTAACAAATGAATTTTGTTAGTAGCCTTTATGCAAAGGCGTCGACAACCATTTTGCCAATAAAAGCCTTTTTTTTTCAAAATTTCTACAAAATCCAAATACCAAGAGCCTATTAAAAAAATATGTTCTTGATATAATACATATAATATCTTTATATAAAATATATAAAAGATAAAACGACTCAGAAAAGAGTCAGAGCCACGGATTGCCAACCTTTGACCTATATGAACATTCTTGACATCCATTTCAGATAATTGGTTGTTGTTTTTTTTCTCTGAGCCAGCATATTCTGGATATTTTCATCTGCTGGGACTAGTGCATACATGAATTCATAAAACAAAATAATTTTCTGAAACCTTTATTATCACTTTGAATAATGATGGAAAAGACACTGTTTTTTCACATCATTAGACTATTAGGATATTTAGTTGTCGTGATTTTTTGGGGGCAACTTGACAGAACAGATTTATATTCCGCTATACTTCAGTCACAGGAATATTCATGACCATACAATTGGTAGTGACAATAAGTGCTGATGTTGTTTTCAATTTAGTTCTTTACTGTATTGTCCGAATAGAAAAAGAATGGAATGGAAAAACTGTATCATCCTGCATTGAAATATAACTTTGTGATGATTTGATATATAATTTGCTACTTAAGTGAAAAAAAATTATCATTGGATTTTCCACGACTTGAAGGAAGATAATGCTGTTAAAATTGCACTTACATTCGGAAATATAATATATAGTTTTACGTGACTTTGCAAAAACTCAGGTCAGCAAGTTAAAAGTGCATTATAAAGGTTTAAAATTGATTAGTGATTAGGAAATATTATAAAAATGGATTATATCTTTAATACCATAGGGTTAATCATAAGATATAAAAAACTAATAAAATAATTGACAAAAGTGATGTAATGATCTCTTCATTCAGAATAATAACTAATCGATTTATAATACAATAAAATTCTATTTTTATATCTATCCAGCGAAAAAAAAAATCAATTTTAATGGATTTGAAGTGTTTTCAAATATAATTCGTGATGTTATAACGTTATTTTTTTTTTTTTTTTTTTTTGGAAGTTTAATATTTGAAATGGAAATTTAAAGATCAAAATTAAACAAGGTAGGGATAGTGATTAGTAAACCAATCACAGTGCTTCGCAACGGTTTCTGAGTCACCTTTACTTTAGAATAGACTGCGCCGGGATGGTCTAAAAAATGCTCGCGCGAGTCTGTTTGCGACCCCATGCTGTCTTATCCACCCCTATTTATATGGAATAATCGTCATTCTTAACTCAAACCTTGTTAATACACTGACTTCTTAATAATGATTTTAAAAAAAAATTTAAAAAAAAAAAAAATTACCTGTGAGTGGATCGAACCCACGACCTTCGCTTTATTAGCACGACGCTCTAACCAATTGAGCTAACAGGAAACCTACAACATTCAGGCCACCTACAACTGAGCTAATAGAAGCCATTGCGAAGCATTGGGGGATATGTGTCCACAGACAGACAAACCGGAGATATAAGGCGTCTTTCAGAAGCCTAAAAATGAGTTTTCCTGTGATTTCCTGTGATAGACAGATTAATTTATTTCTATGAAATATTTAGAAACAACGCAAGAGTTTGATATCAAAAAGTATATAATAAATTTTAAATCTGTGTCAGTTGAACGTATTAATATTCTACTGCAGCAGATATATACAGTGTAAATAATAGTCATTGCATGGTAACATATCGTTGGAAAGAACAGAAATATTCAATATAACAGAACCTGTCAACTTGCTGTTGACTCAATAATGAAATTATACAACTTGTAAAGAAAGTTAAACTCACCCACAAACGTGCAATCTATATTACTAAAATCTTTTAATTCTCTGTCCGGCGCAATTTCCTGTGAGAATGGAAAATATAAGTAATTTTTACAATGAAACGACGGGAATCGAACCTGCAATCTTCTGATCCGAAGTCGACGTCTTATACATTAGGCCACCGGGACTACAATTCATTTTATTTTGTTTTTTTTGACTTACGTGTCCTTCCCATTCGCCCCATTAAATAATGAATGTATTCAACCTGTTTTTTGAATCTCAAGATTGTTTATTTATTTCCGATCCGTCTATTTATTTGTAATTCGAAAATGACAATTAAAATTATAATTGCCGAAACGTTGCAATATTTTAAATATAATATTCTTACTTAACCAAATCTATGTGATATAGAAAAACAAGCGCGTGTATACGGGAGATGGCCTAGTAACTTTTTATTACACTAACTGTTTAACATTCCAATTTTTATGTAAATTATCTAAAGCAATTAAATACACATCCTGCTTACAGGAAAACAAGAGTATATACACCTAAAAAACATTGAAATTAATAATAAATTTTCTTCTCAATAACCTCTCCCCCTCCTTTCTTCTCAATAACCTCTATCATTCTGTCAGGCATCGTTTCAATCAATTTATTCACATCGTCGATGTCTATCTTACCCCAAGCATTTCAAATTGCAACCGTGAGATATTGAAATGATGATATTGATTGGAATGCCCGTACAGATTCTTTGCTTACTACACACATTTCCCATAGGTTTGATGTCTGGTGACCGCGATGTCTGCCATGGAATAGCGTCAATCTTTTCTCTTTTAAATCATTCCATAGTGGATTTTGATGCATGCACCGAACTTTGTCTTATTGGTATCTCCATTATAGACCTTCTAAATATGGTCCAAAGGAGATTAAATGATCGTACATGAGTTCTTGATATTTTCTGGTCCAGTTTTTTTCTCCACAAACACAATATCTGCCTTATCTCCTGCTAAGAACGCTGCCCATACCATAACCCCGCCACCGCATTGTTGTTTGCTTAGTCTTAACTTAGGTTCAGTGCGTAAGTCGTGCCAATATGAAGAGTAACCATTAGGACCATTAAAAACGATTTCTTTCCACTCGTGGCGTCATTTCGCAGCTTTCTTAGCCCATGCAAGACGATTTTCGCAATGAATGTCAGTGAGCTGGGATTTGCTTTCACTTTTGCAAATGTGACATGGACATTTGAACTCAGACTCTTCCATACAGTTTGATGCGATATAACTGCTGCCAGTTCACGTGCAATCTGACGAGTGGACCTATCACTACAAGTAGCAAGAGCTTGAATTCGCCTGTGGTCCCGAGGCTGCATTTTTGAGGTCTTCCTGATCTCTTTTCTGTTCCCTAGTCATCACCTTTCTTGATAATATTTTGGACGACAGTTTGTGAACGCTGTAAGACTGACGCTATTTCCCTTGTTGACCTTCCTTTTCCGTGAAGAAAATGTATTTTCCTTATTTCTTTCTCAGTTAGTGATTTTCCGCGAGATATGGTAATCACGATACACTTTTCGGCACAAAAAAATTACTGGATGGCACTCTCCCCTCACTTTCAGAAATGGATTAGCTTTTACCTATTAAAATTCATTGAATTGTTCAAAATTTAAAGATATCATCCTGTGTTGATATTTTCTTTACAAGTGAAAAATGCTTTTGTTTTGTTAAAAATGAAATATTCGAAATGTCTTCGATATGTAAACGGGACATGTGTTTTAGATTTTAGAATTGCTTTAGATAATTTACATAAAAATTGAGATATTAAGCAATTAGTGTAATAAAAAGTTATTGTACGTTTATGGGTGAGTTTATGTTGACTTTACGAGGTGTATAGTGCATTTAGAAAAACTGTATTTAATAAATTAGAAAGCATTTTCTCTTAGAAGTTTTTGATAAAACTGACTAGATAAGTATTATAACTTCTTCTTTAGCTTTTATTCCTTCTGATAGAGTTCTAGTCGACCGGTCCCTTCCACCGCTTCTGTCTCTTCCCACCCGTTACTCAAGCCAAGTCAGTTGTCTCCGAAAGCTCGCAATAAACAAACGTAACTCTGGATTCTGAAAGATTCTGTCTTTCATTTCGAATAACAGGAGTAAAAAGAATCTTAGGACATAAAAGTCCGATATTCAACCTGGAAAACGTTCGAAAACATTATACAGTAATACCTTGACATACGAGCGTCCCAACATACGAGTATTCCGAGATATGAGCAAGTCTTCGAGCAAATTTTTGCTTTGAGATATGAGTAAAGATTTGAGATACGAGCACGCTTACAGATGTAGAAAAATTTCTACAAGTGAAATTAAGGAAGTGATGACTTTGTGGCAGAAGGTTTCTGATTTCATTGAAAAGAAACACCCTCATAAATTGTCTACTGGTCGTGCTTCGGCGCATCTTGACGACTTGTGCCTTACTCATTTCCATAATATTTTGAAAGGAAGACAGAAACAAATCTCCATCGATAGGTATTTCGTTAAAAGGCCTGCGCGAAGTGAAAGTGAGGGTAGACAGGAGAAAAAAGTTAAGAAAAGTGAAGAAAACAAATCGAAAAAAGCAAAAAAACAAAAAAATAGAAAAGTAAAAAAAAAAAAAAATACGTAAGCTAAGTTAATTCTAAGTTTATGTAAGTTACATAGTGTACGTACAAGGTACGGTACGGAATCAAGTGTCTACGTTCAGGCCAACTCTTTTTCCTCCCTTCCTCCTCCGCACATGCCGCCATTAGCCGCTACTGTATCGTCTGTCAGTAAGAACCCACCTTTTATTTTATATCACAAATGTAATTTTTTGTGTGTTTTTATGTCTCCACAGCAATTAAAAAATGGTTTTTCCATTATTTTAGCACTAATAAGGGAGTTTTTTAGAGGGCTGGAACGGATTAATTTTTTTTTTTTTTTGTTATTTCTTATGGAAAAAAATGATTTGAGATACGAGCCCCTCGGTCCTGGAACGGATTATCCTTGTATCTCAAGATATTACTGTAGTACCAAAATGTTTCCATAAATGCTATACAGTAGATGTTTAATTATTGTTAAAGACCTTATATGCTGTATGTGTATATATAAGTATATATAGGATTGAATTCGTTGAGATCAATTCATTTAAACTAAGTTCGATTAATTTTGATTTGAATGAAATACTTAGCGACGTTTTATTAAACTAATTCTATTCTGCAAAAGCCAAGTTTCCTTCTGTATTTTCTTGTATAATGAACTAAATTTTTGATAACTGAATTACAAAGCTCCCATCAATACAGTGCCAAGCCATTATTTCTGCTATACTGAGAACACGGAATATAAAAATATCTTAGCTAAATAAGAAAACTAAAATTTTCTTTAAGCAGAAATTCGTGAAGACCTTAGTAATGAAACATTTCTGACAATTTTTTTTCCATTTTTTTTTTTATGATACCGTATTTCAGTTCAAATTCCTACCACAATTAAAAATGGTAATTTAAAATAAATTAAATACAAAAAAAATCAAAAAAAAAAAAAAAAAAAAAAAATGTAAAAACAGCGAATCATGAATCATTTAAGATAACAAAACTAAATTCATTTATCTTTTAAATAAGAAAGAGAGAATGTGTAGTCTATATAAAAATAGAAAATATAATTACTGATATTAAATATAAAGATCTACAAAGAGGATTACTGTAGATCTAATTTTCGTAATCTCTTACATAGTTTTCCAGATCTGTCTGTGTCACGTGAAGTAACGCTCTCCAAAATTTATTTAGACTTTTTTTTTTTGTGAAAATAGAAATAATTTCTTCACTGAAACATCCGCGATAGGAATCGAACCTGCATTCTTCTGATCCGAAATCAGACGCCTTATCCATCAGGCCAAGCGGACTACAATCAAATTATTTGTTAAATATTCGTAATTTATTCATCGTCCATCCAAACCATTTTATTAAATAGAAATTTTTAAATAGTTTTCCAGATCTACTTGTCTGTGTGTAACGCCCCCCCCCCCCCTGTGTTTAACGGAGAAGATCTGCCCTGTAAATCTCACATATACAACAGGGCAGATCGATCTTGTGCTCGCATTCACAATCGTGGGAGGTTTTTTTTGAACGAGGCTGTGTGTTCTCATGACCAGCTTTTTGTTGTATTTTCGCTCACACGAAACAGAGATAATATCTAAGTATTCATCAAAACCCGACGGTCAGGATCATTTGTTAAAGGATGCTAGAATTTTCACTCGCAATGTGAGTTATAATCAAGCCTTCCAATAGACAAATTCATTTATGTTCCTAGCAACGCATTCATTTTAATCTGCTAACAGTGACGGGAAATATTGTATCTAGACAAAAAGCCGTCACATTGTTATCCTGCATTATTGAGGGACGTATAGTCTAGTTAGTAAAATAAAATTTAAATTCCCGTTGTGTCAATTTAACATAAATTTCAAGAAAAAGCGTTTTGGTTAAATAGTAACAATATATTTTTTTTAATGAACTCAATAAATGACTGGAATAGCCTTTCATGGATTTATAATCATTTTTAAATAGTCTCTAATTCATTTGATTCAATGTGAACTTGTTTGAATAGAAATTACTATTTGATTTCTTACTGTGGAGTCACCAAAATAAAACTAGATTTTTTTTTTCTCTACGTATATGCTAGAGTTATCTTTAATTATTTTGTTAGAGTGACAAACATGGAAATAGCTCCTTTACTATTAATATTGAGTCCATAAGAAGCCTTTGAATTATTTAAATCATTTAGGATTTTTTTTTTAAATTTCGATTATGGAGATTAAATCTAAACTATCTCTTTCCATGATTAAAGTCATCTATAATTATTATTATTATTGCTTCTGTGTATTTAAAGTTGTTATTGCAAAGGATCTTGGCAGTGTTAGCAAATGTTGCTGGTATTGAATAATTCTACGTCAATTTTGCATTGTGGTGCTTATGCTTCGGTTAGCTCCTTGGAATTGTCATTGAAGAGAAATCTAAGAGTTTTCAATAATCTATGATTATCTCCATCTTGCGATTGATGGTTCTAGATTGCACTTGAGTAATATGGGAAAGGATAAGAGAATACTTAAGTGAAGTAACTGGAAAAACATCCAGAGCTTTTAATATCTGGATGGAAATAATAATAATAAAAAAATCACAAAATTTAAAGCCTATTATAATATTTATAAAAAAATATCTTCTAGTTACAAATTTTGACAGCCAAGAAGGCAAAAGGATATCAGGTCTAGGCAAATATTAAAAGAAAATAAAACAATAATAATTGCATGACAAAGATTAAATATAGCAAATAAACAGAAATAAAATTTAAATGATTTTTTTTTTTACAAAAATAGAAATTTTTCTACATTTAATTTTCTATATATAAAATAGAATGGATGGTTTGTTTGTGAAGGCGGTTGCCCAGATTGACGAAGGAAGAAAGGAGTGGGAGGATAAGAAAAAAGAAAAACTAAAGAACGGCAGCAATTTCTGCCCCACTAAGATGTTTTTGATGTATTTAAAAAAAAAGAAAAAGGTTGAATTGAAATTTTGTTGTATTTAACAGTTAACGAAAAGTTACACAATAGATAGAAATCCCAATTTTGAATTGATCTTTCTGCCAAATAACAAGTAATTTAAATTTCAAAATAAAGCCTGGACTTAGTTATTTCAACTAGTGTTACTTCTTAATAACTGAAACTCATTATGCATTAGCTGATGGGTAATCTGTGAATAATCTAACGTTGGTTGTGAACAGGTGTTTCGTATGGAGTCCTCAGACTGAAATAATCAAGGACCAAGATCTCGACAGCTAAAAAAGGTTGAAGAGGAAACTGCAAAATGCAAATGTGTGAATCTTCTAACGCTGGGCAAATTAATTTCCTTTCTTTTATTTGAATCCTTTTGTGTAAGATGTACAGTGACGCACAAAGGATTATGGTTTTGGGGGGGGGGGCTACGGAGTCCATTCAGATATAGGCCTATTTAAAAATAAATTGTTTCAAAGATCATTTTCCAAAATAATAAGATAGAGATACTTCAGTGCTTTAATAAAAGTTTTCTTTTCGTTTTTCTTTCTTTATTTTTGGTTGGGGGAGGGGGGAAAGGGGGCTTCAGCTCTCTCCCCCCCCACACACACACGTGCGTACGCCACTAACATTGTATAATGTTAAGAACTTACGTTATTGGTGTACTCTTTTTCATGATCTGATTACTAAATTAAGCTCTTTGAGTGCTAGAAATATAACGATATGGTGAAGAAAAATAATAAACTAATACAAATATAATAATAATAAGGATCGGGTACGTGTTGTACCCATCGTTCTGTCTGCCACTGGTCTGGTGCCTCACACATTGCACCACAGTCTCAGCACACTAGGACTTCACAAAAACACTTATGCACAACTGCAGAAGGCTGTGGTACTCAACACTACACGCATAGTTAGGAAATTTATGGACACAACCACACATCCCTAATCATTCTTGCACACATCTTTACACTTGGCAGTATGTGCTTTGGTCCTTGACCCGCCATATTGTTTTTGCTGGGGAAACCCAAGGTTTGAAACATACAAACATAATAATAATAATAATGTGCTTTTTAGCTGTCATGATTAATAGTTTTTATGTGTGCATTTATTGTTTTAATTTAGGTCTAACCCATTGTTATTTTTATTAATTGAAAGATTCTTCGTGAATATTTCATCTTGAAATTCATTAACAAATTTTGAAATTTTATTAACAATGGCCAATTGAAAAATAGATATTTTTTGAAATCTTCATCATACTCCTCAATTGAATATTGCAAAGACATTTTAATATCAAAATAAAAGTTGTAAAGACAAAAAGAAAAAGGAAATTCTAGGAGAGATACTTCGAAATGGGAAACACTTGTTCATTGAAAATCACTACAAATTAAATCTTTTCAAAATTTTTTCTTATTACGATCTATCAATATTTTTTTTTTTATGATTGAAATGATTTTGATGTTTCTCTGCCATCTACGTTGGGGAAAGATCAACTTGATAATGACGTAAGAGTAGCAGCAAAGTAGGTCGTGTTTGCTGTCAAAAACGAAATGAAAAATAATAAATGTGCACCTGATTAAAGGATGCTTTTAAGATTAAATGAGATAAGACTTATATGAATCTAATTTATGTCCATTGATAAAAGTCTTAGTATCAAATTTTATGAACTTTTGTTAATTGCAAATTAAAAAATTTAATTTTATTCTTTTTCTTTTTGATTGATTTTTTTTTTTTTTTTTTTTTTAAGGAATTGAGTCTTATTTGGATGCTTTAACAAACTTTTAAAAGATTCAGGCGAAACACTTCTTCTATAAATAAATCAGCAATAATTTTCCTCTACTACAAAAATGACTTTTTGAATTTGTGCAAAAACGCCTTTTTTTTTTTTTTTTAATCCTATATATCTTATTTACAATGTTCTTACACCAGATATCAGATACAAGAGAAAAACGATAAGATAAATGCTGAAAAAAGATTTAGAAAAATAAATGAAAAATAGTTACAATTGGTCTTTCAAGAGCATTTTTTTTCCTAAGAGGAATAGAAAACTTAGACAATCAACTTCGTAGTTTTTCCTCTGGCTGGTCTCAAAAAAATTTTTCTTAATAGCATGCAACTAACAAATAAAAACCATAATTCACTTCACATTACATTAAGTAATGTGTTAATCACTGAATTAAAATGATGGAATTTAAATGAATTAAAAAAATTGTTGAGAGCTGTAACATTTCTAAATAGCCCTTTAATAATGCTTGATCTGTTAACCTATTTCTTTTTTATTAATCATCATCATCTTCTCAACATCACAAAATAAATGAAAAATTAAAATACATTTATTTACAAAGCGAATTTTCGAAGAGGCATTTTCTTCTCTTCTTTCTAAAGCTACAATAATTTATAACAAATATGGGAAGTGAAGTCGTGATAGTTATAACATTCCATTGTAGTAACTATCACATTAACAATTCATCTCATTATTCTTTCGGAAGTTTTTTGAAAGTCATAAGGAGCTCATAGATATAACTTAGATATCACTGAGGATCATTCTTGCCGAAAATCATTTTGTTGTTTCAAATTCTTTATAAACTTAACAGTAATCTTCAAATTTACTTCTTTTAGTTTTTAAATACTTTTTCCATGTAAGCTCTCAACATCTTTTGAATCAATAGGTCTGCTTTCAAATTTTCAACAGTTGACGAATTTGCTTAAATACATAATGTAACCAAAATTTAAAATATAACAAATTTAGGTAGTTCTACTTTCAATCGCAATGATTCTGAGCGTTATAAAATACCTACCTGATCTACGTATTTTACCTCTAGAATCTTACATACCCTTTAAGTTTAACAATTAAACTTTTCTATTTATTTCAGAGCGGTGGGAGTCAGGTCGATTCCTACCTTTAATATTAAAATTCGAATTTTTAGTACGAAAATACCAGAATTTCTGGAAGTGTCCAGATTAAATGAAAAGAAAATAAAGATGAATTTAAGATGAATATTTTAACTTGGCATTATTAAATGATTAGTTAAATTTAGGATTTAAAGATATGTAGGATATGTAGATTTAAGCTCTGTTTACAAGATTATTGTTTCTTGATTTTAAAAAAAATAAAGAAAAAATATATCACAGAAAGAATTTGAATCTTCTATTTAAAGAAGGCTCTATGTCAAAATAATTTTTCAAGAGACACAAAAAACTGTTTTATTACAAATGTTAGCGACTGTAAGGGTTCGTAATTTTTTTTAGTTAAAAGTATTAATCGTGGTTATGACGTATCTTGTAGGCACAGTTTGTAGTCAGTAGATGTTGTGTAAAAAATTAAAATCAATATGTGCCTTCTTCAAATAGGAAACAGAAAGCAAGAATAACGTAGTTGGAAAAGTATTTAATAATCAAACAATGATGTAACACAAAGTAAACATCAAGTTCTGCCCTTTCAGTAATAGGCCAGGCTAGTAGTCCCCAATAGTAGAACATTACGAGGAATACAGTGGTGGTCAAAATTATAAGGACAAGGGAAAAAAATCGCCAAACTTGGCTAGAGTTGGCCGGAAAATTATGGAAATTTTATGGCTGGAAACCAATGATAAATGCAGCATTTTTTTATTAGTTTTTATGGAAATATATGGGAAATTCATATTCATAAAATGTATTTTGAATTTAGACAGCCATGTGATATGGACAAAATTATAAGGACAACGCTATTTGTGTGTTCTAAAAAGCAAAATTTGCATGTTTGTTGTTCTGCACACGGTACTCCCCAGACGATAAAAATGCATAGTAAGCGATTGCGAACGTCGTATTCAATTTCTTCAGTCATGCCGCTACGTACGAAACTTTCGGAGTTTGAGAAAGGGAAAGTGCTTGCTTTTAAAAGTTCAGGACTTATTGTACGTCAAATTTCGACAAAGCTGAGTAGATCGAGAAAGGTCATTTATGATTTTCTTAAAAATCCCGGAAAATATGGACGGCAAAGACATACAGGTAGGCCATCTTCTGTTTCTGTGCGTGTGAAAAGAATGATAATAAGCCGAACTTGCTCCAAAAAGCAAACATCAACGGAAATTAAACGGGAATTAAACTTACGATGCAGTGCTCGAACTGTTCGACGTGTTTTACAAAAAGAAAAAAAGGTTCGTTATGGAAAACTTATGTCACGACCGCCTCTTACAAAAGTTCATAAGAGACTGAGGGTGGAGTTTACCAAAAAATGCATTACTTGGGAAAAAAGTGGGATGATGTTATCTTTTCCGATAAGAAAAAGTTTAATTTGGATGGACTAGATGGTTTTCGCTACTTCTGGTATGATCTTCATTAAAGAAAAAGAAATTTTCGCAAAGCGTAGATTTAGAGGTGGCTCAGAAATGGTCTGGGGAGGTTTCGCAATTGGCGGAACTACTCCAATAGTTTTTGTGCAGGGCAAAATGAATTCTGAGAGTTATGTTGATTTATTGGGCGATAATCTTTTACCAGAAGCACCGTTAATTACGATGGAGACTATTTGTTCCAGCAAGACAATGCCTCAGTACATGTTTCTCAAACTTCGAAAGCATGGTTTGATGCTAATTTCATGAAACTACTTGACTGGCCGGCCAGAAGCCCAGATCTAAATCCAATGGAGAATCTGTGGGGTATTCTGGCACACGAAATATACAAAAATTGTAATCAATATCAAAACAAGCAAGAACTTATCTCCTCCATCGAAAAAGCCTGGAAAAAAATTTCTAAGAACGTTCTGAAGGAACTGTCAAACTCTATGACGTCAAGACTTGATAAAAGTGATTGAGAAAAAGGCGGAGATTATTAATTATTAGTGTGTTTCAGACGAAAACATTCATTGTCCTTATAATTTTGGCCAGTTTTTACAATGACATTTTTTGTTAAATATGGCAAATCATTCATATTTTGCATTTTCCAATGTTTTGCATTCTACAATGATTTCTAGCTTAAAAAAGCATTTTATGTATACATTTCACTTTATTTACTTCAGAAATAATTTTTTTCTGTGCAATTTTCAGTTGTCCTTATAATTCTGACCACCACTGTATACTTATAAAGATTTCCAATATCATTAATCTTCATTGTTTATTGTAATGTTACCTTCTGGATAAGCTGTGGTTAGATGTTCAAAAATGCAATTTGCGGTAAGTACCGGTAGTGACTTTCCCAATTTAAATTAGTTGTTTGTTATGCCTCCAATAAACGAAAAACTCGCGATTACGTCTGACTTTGTGGAATGATGACTAAATTCATTCTACTGTTGAATTTGAAAATGAATTTTGTCAGATCTTGCTATATTTCTTCCTTTGTTGTCCTCAGATGTAACAGTCTTTTTAAAATAATTCATTCTCTCTGTAAGGTAAGGTATATCTTCGCTTTTACGTTTTCTCAGCATTTTCATATGCTAACCTCAACTTGATAGCTCCTGTCAACCGCGAAATTGAAACTACCGTATTGTCCGGCGAATAAGACGACTTTTTAAACCAGGAAAATCTTCTCAAAAGTCGGGGGTCGTCTTATACGCCGGGTGCTGAAACTTACGAGCCGGACTGGAGATCTACGGTCGCCACATATGGTGGGGGGAGCTCAAAAACGGCCGCGGCCGCATCCCCGCCGTTTGCGGCAACCGTATGAAAGCAGCAAGGACGGCGCTGTACAAATACGGTAGAAGAAAATCCATTCACCAGGATTCGTGGAAAGAAGTGACTTAACGAGGTCCCGATGACGAGGTGAGGGGGATGCCTCACCGGGAAGGTGTAAGTGAAGGGCGGAGCAAACAGTAGGCGTCGGGACGCCCTGGGTATGGAAAAAAGAGATAGAGCGGGGACAGAATAAACAAGGCTACAGTTAAGAAATACTATGATTTTAGTGAAATTCTAAAAAAATGTAGCATTAAAATAATGCACCAGAATAAACAAAGCAACAGTTACTTGGAGACAGGGAGAGCTGACCAATCCAAGCAGGCGTTGTATATAACAACCAGCCAATCGCCGATAAGGTACATCGCTTTTAAAGGAAAAGTTTAATCCACTTGCACTGATTTATGTTTACATGTTTGATGACAAACAGCGTTATGTTTATAAATGACAGTTTTTTAAATTATTATTCATTACTTAAAAGTGATATAAAGTTATATAAAAGCTAAATTCTATTGGACTCACGTGTTTTGATTTTATTCTTTTTCAAACTAGTTTTATGGCATCAATTTATTTGACTCTGCAGGAATCTTAAATGCAGAATGTAATAGTTGCACTGTTATAGTCAGTTGCTGAATTTGATCCCTCTATTAAACATTTACTTTTTAATATGTTAGTTAGGAAAAAAGCAATTAATAACTATCAAACCGTTTACTTCCAAACCCAGTTTTCATGCAAGTAGGTCTCATCGAAAATGCTAATCTACTCAATAAACTGAATTATATGCTTAAGATTAAATTATCGTCTTTCTCTTGTTTTTTAATCCGAAAAATTATGGATGATTCTGTATCCCTTCGAAAGATAAGAGTACTTCAGGACTTGTCTAATTCCAAAATTAGTAGCTAGCAAGGTATTAATCTTAATCCCACTTAATTAATATAATTAAATATTTGATAAAATCCTTAACTTCTTTCATGCATTATTGACTGAAACTTCACGTCTAATAATTTGCTTAGGACACAGATTGTAAAGTTGGAAGTGGCTAAATATCTAAAAATTATTCTCGATAAACTGCAGAAGCATTTTCGACAGATTCTCAAGAGCTTCAGTTGAAAAACCCAACATCACAATAACGAAAAAAATATGAAAGAAGAGTGCAGCAATTTTAAGATAATGCTTGTTGTAGCATACAACTATATTTTATGCTTAAACGATGCTGTATAATATAATTTCTTTAATTGCGTATCTTTGGCAAACATTTGTATTGAATATATTTTAATATTATTGCTTTGATAAGTTTTGCTCTACAATGATCCCTGATTTTAATACCATTTCAAATCGTTTGAAGATATTACAGTGGAAGATGTGAGGCTGTCGTATTTGCTAATGTGAAATTGCTTCCTAAATCCAAATGACATAATCTTCTTAATGTGAAGAATTAAGAAATGAAAAAAAAAATACTTATAATTCGCAACATATTATCAACGTGCAACATATGTTAAATACCTAGCAAACAAAAAAACGAGGCCTTATTATCAATCTTTTTGTGACTATGTATAAGATGGTTTTCTTTCCTTGGAGTTAAAAAGATGATCAAAAGTAAATAATAAGTCTAAAAATAAGAATGATATCGAAATTGATGTAATTTTGTATCTTCATATATTAATTTTAGATAATCTTATATGTTATTAATTTTAATATCTTATATCTTATCTTATTAATTTTAATATTTTCAACTTACTTCATGAATTATGGTTGATATCCCGATTATTTGTTCTTCTTTGATTAATATATAATAGATTTACGAACGAGATCCATTTCTATGTGTTTGTTAGTTATGTGGTAAACACTTAAGAAAATAGAAGTAATTAGCAACATTAAAAGAACAATGTATAGAAATACGTTTTCTTACTGTTAAAAACTTTTTCGACCCGATTGTTTTATTGAAGGTCCACATTTCCACATAAATAGCTTCAATTTGGAAGATAAAGAAGATGGAAGCGGGCTGATAATGAAACAACTGATCTCGCCACTTTTTTAACTGTCTAGAGAAGTTTCCTTTTTTCACCAAAAATTTCAATGTCGTAAAATCTTTCAGCTCTTGAATCACGCGAATTATGATGGCGAAATATCAGATTGAAATAGGAGTTTTGATGTTATCGCGAATGTTCGAAAATCGGATATTCATAAATCGGAAATGACGATAAGTTTTTCTTCCAAAAGAAATCTTAAAATTTTGAAAGGAATAATTCAAGTAAAAATCTAAGCAGCTAAAAGACGAAGGAATAAGGATATATTTTAGTTTCGTCCACAAACAAAGATAAAGATAGCATATGGAAAATAAAGCCAAATTCAACAATAACAAGTAATGAAAATCTAAGTTTTATAAGAAATACCTTTAATTTATGGAAATTCCTTCCCCAGTACATTATCCTGTAAAGTATATTTGGAAAATTGTAATCAGGGCCGTCGCGTGGTTTGTTGGCGCCCGGGGCAAGATTTCGTCAGGCGCCCCCTAAATCTCCAATTCAAAAACCAAAAAAAAAAAACGGAATCTCCTTTTGCCGTTGCTGCGGCGCCCCGCCCAAGCGACGGCCCAGATTGTAATACGAATCAAATTATCAATGTTGATTTATCCATCTAATTATATGGATTTGATTCGTATCTTGTGTTAGGAATTATGAATTAAATTGCAGAATTGACTGAGTAGCTCCAAGGTCATTGAGAATTTGAACGAAGTAACAATGTAAGAGTTTTGTTATTGAACATCCTTATTTTCTTAGTTCTACATATCTAAAACACATAAATGTAATGGGTGTAATAATAAGTTATTGGATGAATTGAAAAAGCATCGGGTGGGATAATTGCAATGATGATTATCCAAATAGTACTAATATTAACCAAAGCATTAACTACAGCTTAAGTTAAATAGCAATAAGGGTTTTCTTCAAGATTTATCAACAGAAATCTTTAAATTTCACTTCAGCCAAATGAGAATTTGGTCAATGATCTCATTTAATACAGAATCCTTTGCTTGTTACATTTTTTTTTAAAGGTTGCTTCAAACGAATGAAATTATTTAACAGTGCAGGTTATAGTTTTGCTTGTAGAGAATAAACACAGATACTGAGTAGATAACTATATACTGATTAGTGATCACTGACATAATGCAAAAAAAAATAAAAAAATACAAAGTTATTTCACAACTACGTATCTATTTTTTATTCCCTGGCTTTTCTTTTCCACAAATAAGGTTCTATCTGAACGTAAATCGATTTTGGATAAGAATCGTCCAGCTATATTTTGAAGAACTAGTTCAAGAGGAACTCTACTTACAGCATAGGTAGTGGAGTAATTTTTTGAACATTTAAATTTATCTCGATCTTTCAGAGTCAAATTTGAATCCCATCAGAATAAAGTCCATCAGAAATTCAGGCTATGAGAGTTTTACTCAGTTCACAGTACGTTTTTAGCATTCTTAGTAACTACTTTTGGTATTTGATAAAACCAAATTCTAATTGGTCTTATTTCAGACTACCACAGCCTCAATTTGAACCTTAAGGATAAAAATAAAGTCATTGTAGAATGCTCTATATCGATAAAAAAAAAAAAAGTAAACCAATTGAGAAAATGAAAGGGAAATTATTAAGCGATTAGTTTTAAGTAAAACCAATTTAAATATCTAAAATAAAAATTTGAATCTTTAAATACAGAAAATAGCTAGACAAGAGACAGTTTCGGTTATTTCCTTGAAATTATTATCAAAGTAAAACTAATATGTGAACTATAATTAAGACAAGGTGAGTTCTCCAAGTTCTAAAAAAAAGGACGTGATATTACCAGCGTTTTTTTTAAAAAAAAAAAAAAATTATTATCTATTTTTTTTTTTTTTAATGCTGAATAAAATTGCTGTAATGTTTTAATAAAAACAAAAATTTTGAAAATAAAAAACAAAACAATAAAAAGACTTAAAGTTTAATTTTTAAAGATAAAGAATTTGTAAATGGTTCAAGTAAAGTAAAGACAAGTAAAGCCTCTGTCAAAAAAACTGATACTTTAGTTCCTGATAACTATTAGGAAAGTAAAAAGAATTTTTAACAAACATTAAATAAAATAAGAAGTTCAAAATCTGTGTGCTTAATCAATTTCCCCATGACGATTTAAAACAGGGTAAAGAAGAATTAACATCGTTTCACTGTTTGGTTTTATTCTAATTATAAATGGAGCTCTGGTTAACCATGGAAGGAAGGATGGATGGATGTTGGGATGTTGATGGAAGATTTTCTCTTATTAAGATGGCTTCCATTCGTCATGACATACTGCATGTTAATGTTTTTTGTCATATATTTATCAGTAATTTGATTATTAAGGATACAAAAGAACTATATTGGAGATAACTAAGTTTAGTCTCAATGACGTTTTAGCAGTAAAAAGATTTTAAAGGAGTTGGAAATAAAGATCGTTATAATTCTTCAAGATGTAATTTTACATCGAAACCTACAAAATTACTGTCGAAAAGCTAGATCCAAAATGAAAATCTTTACATCAAAACAATTGTGAAATTGTTCTTTTGGTGTAATAAATTTAATGTAGTTCATGGTGTTGAGTGTTGAAAATGTTCTATCGTAGGTAGGAAAGTTGAAATGTGAAACAACAGAATGGTTGTCTTATAGAAACTGCTGCAATTCATCAAATAAATAATTTACTATGATGTTTTTTGAAATGAAAATTAGATACAAAGACTAAGTACAGAAAGACTGCATATAGAAAAAATATTCTAGTAATTATTTATATCAATAATATTCTCTCTTTCCGTACTTGATATTTCTTCTATTGGTATTCACCGCATAATTCCTCTCTTCGCCCCCTCCCGTATCTTTTCCCAGGAAATTTTAAGAAGAAATGAAGGCAAGTCCTGAAACGAGAAGAATCAATTTGCAGAACCACGAGGGAAATCTATGTTACGTAGTTACCATAACGAGATCATTTTAAGATCAAGTCACTTAGTTTTGAATCAACTATGAAATTATTACAACTACCATTCACGCAAATTAATGTGCACATTATAATAAAAGAGCTCAATTTTAAAATTATTAAATAACTATTACAAAAACACACTAATATATATTTTAAGCTAAATTTTAAGAAAAGACCCGAAAAAAAGAACAATTGGCACCATTACCCAGGACTTAGTATTTCCACAAACGCTGAAATTTTTGAATTCTAAATAAGTTACACAATATATTTTACTTTTGAATATAAGATAAAAAAAGTTAATTAGATTTATTTAATTTGTTTTTTAAGCAATTAGCCACATCACTAGCATTTGTCTTAAAAGGAGAATGTTAATTTTTAATACACAACATTTTAATCGTTAATTTATTTATTAACAATTACGCCTGTAATTATTAAACATATAATAATAAATATAAATTTTTTCAATTTAAGAATCCCAGTAAAATTCCAAACTCCAACTTGAAAAAATATTTATATTTTTCTATAGGCTTTATAGTTGAATTTGATAATGTCTCAAAATAACTAACTGGACACGTTGATTGTTTAGTTATAATTTAAGTTTTGAATCACAAGCAATTCTGTAAATTTTGTAAATTGATTCCGTTTACGAATAGTGAAAAGTCTCGGTATTCAATATTTAATTCAATTTAGTATCGTTCTTTTATAAATTGTAATTTTTCATTCCGTTTAAGAAAAGATGTGCTTCTACTAATGATTGACATATAATTGACTGAAAATCTTTACATCAAAACAATTGTGAAATTGTTCTTTTGGTGTAATAAATTTAATGTAGTTCGTGGTGCTGAATGTTCTATCGTAAGTAGGAAAGTTGAAATGTGAAGCAACAGGATGGTCTTATAGAAACTGCTGCAATTCATCAAATAAATAATTTACTATGATGTTTTTTGAAATGAAAATTAGATATTAAAATTTAGATATTAAATTAATAGCCGTACTTATTTTAATCTCTACTCCTCCCATTCCCGAGAAATAATCCTGAAATCCTAAAATGAATTTCAAATTTCAAATGAAACAAGCCAGCACAAATCTAAATAAATAAAATCAGGGGAAGGCGGGGTTGGGCTGATGAGTCCGCAGAAGGACGAAACGGCCGTTTCCAACTCCTTTCCCATAACTAAAACAGAGGCAATTTCAATTTTTATTTAGATTAGTGCTGGTTTGTTTCATTTGTAATTTATCCTACAGCACGTTAAATATTTTTGAATTTCAAATTTCTTTCAAATATGATGCGATGCTTACTTATGATCTAACATAAAATATGGAGCTGTTCATTTGGGTCTGCCTCTTCTCTAGTCTTCAAAATGGATTCCCCACCCCTACCCAGCATTGTAATGCTTAATCCCAATAAGCGTATAACTAGTGTGAATAATCGATGTATAAGTATAAGCTCAGCTATTTATTGTGAAGTAGGGACTGCGCATGTAACACTGAGGAGCCATTTTGAGCAGTGGGAGGAAAAATATGAAGACCAAAATAAAAGTGCTCATACTTTAATTGGACATAATCTAAGCATCCTATCAAATTTGTAAGAAATTTAGTCCAATCATTTTAGAACGGGTTATTTTGGAGTATAAGATGGATGGAGAACAAATAAACTTAGCTAATGTTTTAAGTTAGACAATAAACGTCCTACATATCAAATTTTACGAAATCTGTGCAACCGTTTTAATGGATGGATAAAAACAGAGAAGAAAAATGTATAAATGGAATAGTAAGAATTCGAATGCTTCGCGAACTCAATCAATTATTCAGTTTAACTCAGAAATAAACACACAGTGAATGACATGTTTAGTCAATGCTATCACTACTAGTAGCTTTTTATATGCAGCCCATTTAATGTCTTCAATGGAAATGTATTCCGTTTGAATATATGGAGAATTAGATAAAAATGTACATGTTAGCTTGCTATGGATTTCTTAAAAATTTAAAATCTGCTGCAGCGGTTTAATCAAGTAACAGTATATCGATAAAAAACAATTGCAACGATAAAAAAATATTCTAAAAATCTCGCTGAAAAGGTATTAAGTTGTGATATGTCTCTGAAATTCAAATTTAAAAATAATTCGATGGAGGGTTGTGTTCTATTTGAGATCTCAGCTTAGTTGTAGGTTATTGGAGAAGGCAGGTGGGCAGCTGATCTCCGCAAGATTCTCGGCAGCAATAAGATTGGATTTATTACTTCCTGCGTCTGTTGAGACCTGTCACGCATCTGGGACACCAGTCAGATCAGTATACGTGAACAAATACTTCACATAAAAAGCACTAAACCGAAGGATTCTTCTATTAAATTGCTTTCATTACATAATCTCAGGCATACAAATTTTAAAATTACAAAGAAAACAAACAAGAGTTTTTAAGTATTAATTAAATCATTCCCTGCGGAACGCTTCTTTTTTTTAATAAGTGAAAAAAAAAAAAAAAAAAGAAAAAGAAAAAAGTTTATGATCATTGGGATTTGAGATGGAGATGAGATAACTTGAACTTCGTTTACGAAGTTCAATTGCAAAAATTTCTTGAAGAATAGAAAGAAAGAAAAAAATACAATGGACGTTTAGAAAGCTTACAAAATAATTCTTGGACTCTGAAAACAAGATTTAAATAATTTGAATAAACCCAATTCGTTTTATTGTTACGGCTGATTATTACTAACTTCCATTAATTATTTTAATCTCCACAACAAATTTATGCCTAAGTTTTATTCAATGTTTTTTACAATGAGCAGAGGAGCAAAAAAAAAAAGTTAATTTCTTTCAAATTGCCGATAAGACGTTTATAACGTTAGTGTTATAAACGTTAGTGTTATCACAGGCTTTCATTATGATTCACGTATTTGAAAAAATAGACTACATTTTACAACCAAAAAAAAAGTTGTTTGTTAAAAATTGTTAGATAAGTATGAATTCATTCAATTTGATTAATTCATTTAGGGCTGTCCATAAACTATGTTGTGCTTAGCATGAAAAAGTATGACGAGGGAGGGGTCAGATAATATGTGACATTACATTAGATTCCATTTAAGCGCATTTTTTGAAATCAAAAATGCCTACCAAGAAATATATGCTTGAATGTGAAAAATATGCATTAAAATGCAAAATGCAAAGATAAAGGATAAGATTCAATTCTACTACTGATTAAACGACTTAATCATTGAACTGATTAATAGTTGTTCTGAACTGAATCTTATAAATCAGTTAAAAATACTTTAGTTTTTAATTTAATTTAGGGGGGATTGCGTAATATTGTGACGTAATATTAGGGAAAGGGTTCAGCTTATGACAAAGTGTGACAAGCGGAAGGGAGAGTGTCGAAAATAACAAGAATTAGTGTGACATAGTTTATGGACTAAGGGGCTCCTTAGTTCGTTAGTTAGGTTAGCGTGGGTGGCAGAAAAGCCGAGCACCGCGACCTGAAACATCTATTGTGCTATCCCACGGAAATAAGGAAAGAAATAAGGAGAGAAAGACTGAGAAAGGATGACGTGAGAAATGCAGGGAAAATGGGAGAATCCCGGGAAAACTTGCCCAGCGCGGATCGCCACCATCAACGATACCCACATGAGAACCGAACCTCGGTACTCAGAGATGGACAGCCCCTTACAAAAATAAAAAAATATTTTGAAAAGTTGCTTTACATTTACTTTACTTTTTCTTTTTATTACTTTTTATTTCGCTTTACATGATGGAATGCTTTACTTTACTGCGGGCTGAAGGAAGAGGTTCCATCTACTGAGTTGGGAATTTTTTCAAGCTGAATTCTCCTTCACTCAGCCCTAAGTCTGGGGTTCACCCAGACCTCTAAAGAATGGGAATCGGGTTCCTGGGATTAAAGGCTGGCGGGTGTCAGGTTGATCACCCAATCACAACTTGATTAATCAGGAAACTCCGAGAGCCTTATCTCCCTAACGGTAATTTAACAATACTATTATGAACTGTGAGCTCGGTAGCCAAGTGGAGAAGGCAATTGAGTGCAGGCTGGAGAAGTCGAGTTCAATCCCCGGCGGAAGTTAGGGATCTTTCTCCTCTGAATTCTCCTGTAGACGAATCATAGGGTTCACCTAGTCCTCTGTAGAATGGATACCTGGTTTCTTTCCCAGAGATAAAGGCGGCCGAACTTTGGGCTGACCATCCGACCTCATCTTAGTACAGTTAGTCAATGAAATGCTAGGAGTCTTATTTCCAGCGTCCTCATATGCAAGTGGGCCATCGTAGGATGTACCTACTGTGAACATATATATATATTATCTTATATATATATATTTTATATATATTATCAAAACAAAAGTTTATTCTTATGAAGCCAAGTATGTTTTTGTGAAGAATTAATTGTTTGTGAAATTTTGAATAATGTAATTTTTATTAATATTAAAGTCACAGCACTCTCAAATACCACTAAATTCATAATAATGAGAAAAGAAAATGGAACTGTAAACTTTTAAATACTGTTATTATTATTCGAACTGATTTGGAGCTAAGAATACGGTCTGGATTGAAAACAGATTCTTTAAGATACAAAATTTCTTCGATTCACAGTTTTTGATTTGAACATCTTTTTGACGTGTTGATTTGAAACTATAATTATCAAATATCAAAAATGAAATTTTTTTTTCTCAAATGTCATTCTCGTTGGATCTCATCAATACAAAACTGGTCATTGAAAATTTTCAGATCTCGGAGTGGAACTTATATAATTTGTTACAATCACTGCTCTTCGCTCTTGGCCGAAATGATCTAAACTACTGCTGTTATTTGGATTTACCACGATCGTCAATGGTAAAATGACGTACCATCATTTTAAAAGAAAATTTCATTTAATTTCAAGTTTAATGATTTAAGATCTAATAATTCAGAAACATCCAGAAATGAAGAGTTCTATTATCTTTAAATCACGTTAAAGAGCAATTGAAAGATTCAATCTTGAAAAAGAACAATAATCCTTCAGTGTAGGCCAGGAGTGCAAAACCCGCGGCCCGGAAGTATTAAACTTACAATTACATTTAACATTGCTGTTAAATGTCCCAATTTGCAATAGCAACTGTCTCAGATTTTTGCGCTTTACTATTGGAATGTTGGTATGAAACACGACGTTATTTGGTTATTTGGAGTTTATATAATTACATTTATTATTAATTATTATTATAAATGGCACTGTCAAATCATTGATTAGTAAGACTTTTATGTAAATTCGTATATTATTAATAGTCTAAATAAATAAAAATGAATGTTTCTTTGTTTGTTTGTCCCGTATGTGTTCCTATACCATTCATCAGATTGCGATGAAACTTTGGTGAGTTGTTGTGCGCACGCCAGCGAAGGTTTCTGAATTAGTAGAACCATTTTACAATATCTGATGCGCGAGGCGTTTCAACCAATGAGTGTATTTCCGGTTTCAACTTTTGCAGTTTCCGGTGCGACTCGCGTTTGCAATGACCATCATCAAAGCAAAGGGAAAATCGCGACAAGTGTGTGGACTAAATTTGGGAAATCCATGCTTCACGCATCGACAGCTGTATGTGGCCTGCTCACGCGTCGGAAAACTTTCTGATTTATTCATGTATGCACCAAACGGAAAAACAAAAACTATTGTGTATCCAAAAGCACTTCAATAAACAGAATTAAAACACAACACTTTCTTTCTTTGAGTGGCATTGCAACGCATGCCGGGTACAGCTAGTTATTATTATAAATGACATTATCTAATCATTAATGAAAAAGATATAGTAAGGTTTGGGGGGGGGGGGGTGGGGAGGCTGCGGCCCTCCATCAGAATTTTTATAAAAATATTGGCCCTTAGACTTCCTAAGGTTGTGCACCCCTGGTTTAGGCTATCGTAAGCTCTATATTGATTTTGATAACATCATCAGGGAAGGACAATAAAAATCTGTTATACACTTGCAGATTTTGAAAAATAATCAACTTCAATATTTTTCTTTTTAATTATTAGTTATGCAGATCGTCGCATTAGTCTTAAGAAAATTTAATGAATCTTAATTTCAACGAACGATTGCAATTATGAGATTGGACTTCATTGGTAGGATGACAATGTCAATGCAATACCGGAATCGCGCTCTAACCTTCAAATGGAGGGGGTACAACTTAAGAAAGAATTCCAGAGGTCAGGATATGCGACTCAGCGTGACTCATCGGATTTGATAAGGGCTACCATCATAAATTCCGTGTAATCTTCAAAATACAAAGGAATTAAGAAAGAAAAAAAATTGGTAATTATCCAAATTCATAAATATTCATTTTACAATAATTACAATCCCAGAGTAGCGTCAAATCTAAAGGAGATTAATATTCTAATATCTTAATGAAGGATTGATTGAAATATTGAAAAGTAAATGATATATATTTAATTTAAAAAATGGGATCGTACAATCAGTATGTGTCTTATCTTATTTATTTATGATTTAAAAAACTCTTCTGAAAAAAATTAAAATTTATCTATAATTTGGAATAGATTTTCGAATTTGAATTAATTGAGGTTTTAATTCAATCGAACTGTTTGTTTTTACCTAAAAGAATCATAGACTTTTTATGAATGCCTTTATGAGCATTGGAATTAAAATGAGTCTGTCTATTCAGAAATGGCGTATCATCGTCCTGAATATATCCATTCTCCATTAAAAAATATCCAATACAGCAGGAAGGTCAGTTAAAGTATCTCAATGCAAAGAGATCCTTGAGATGAATGACTCCCATGACCAACGGTAAAAAAGTTAAAAACTGGTGGTCAGCCCGATGTTTGCCCGTCTTTAACCCCGGGAAAGAAATCCCGTCCCTTTTTTGCAGAGAGTTGGATGAACCATAGGACCCGTTTGGAGGAAAAACACCTAGGGAAAAAATATTCCCATTTCCTCCGGGAGTTGAAACCGCCACCTCTTCAGTCCACAGCCGAGTGTCTATCACGTGATCACCGGATCTCTGTCAGAACAGGCAATTTTAGTGTTTCTGCAGGTAATACTGGAAAGGCCACAAACATTACAAATCCCATAAAATAAATTGTAATAATTTCAATTTAGATAAAAAAAACTATCCAGAAATGAATTGAAATATCAAAACTTGAGTTGTTTAACAAACAGAACATTTAATGTCATAAAATAAAGTTTATTTTATTTACTCCATCATCGTTTAATTGTTTCTGATTTTCTATTTTTTTATATCCATTGCACTACACTTAGGTTTCAAAAGATGAATAGAGCATTATCTTAAAAAATTGACAATAGATTGGGAAAATATTATATCTTTTACATCTAAAATTAAAATTTATATTTCCTCTGTGATTTACTTTATATGCAAATAATAAAAAATAAGTTTCTAGGTAGCAGTATTATATTATAGGCTATTATATTATATTATATTATATTTTATATTTAATTAAAATAATAATAAACAGGATCAAGCAATCAGTAAGTTACAATATATGAAAATCTCTCATCACATTTAAACGATTTAACGATTAAAAAAAAAAATCTTATGAACTAAATTAAATATAACTGTTTATTATATATTATATACTGGTATTATTATTATTATTATTATTATTATTATTATTATTATCATTATTATTATTATTATTATTGGGCTTCCTATTTTGCTGTTCTCTTCCTATTTTGCTGTTAATTTGTTCTGAATACAATTCATAATTTGAGAACAATAAATAAAATTATTAACTTTTACATCAGGAAGTAATATTAATATTTCATACTCTCAAGATTATTAAGTACAAAAGAATAAATGAAAGTTAATAAAATAATTCAGACAAGTAAATAAATAAATAATCAATAAATCCAAACCAAATGAAAGTTTGAATAAAATTTAATAAATTTATTTACTTATTAAAATATTTCGAAATGAAGCAAGAAAAAGAGTTTGAATTAATTAATTTTCAATGAAATTTTAAATTTTATTAAGACAATAAAACGAATTTATTTAATATATTCCTAATGACATTTAAATTTATTAGTCGAAAGAATATTACGATATATTATTTGTAAAAAAAAAACCGCTTTTTGTCATAGGAAATTTTTTGGAGGCCCCCTTGCTATTACTGTTTTTATCAATTAAAAGTGAATGTCTTCTCATTCGCATTTCCTGTTTCAATTGCTGTCAGACCTCTGCAGGTGTTTTGTTGCACGACATTCGCGCTAAAATTAATAACATCTCTACCTCATTAAGAAGAATTTATCTCCAACAAAATAATTAAAGCATCGATAATAGAGTATTTGAAAACGACAAAGCATCGTAATATATAATTATCTTCTCTTAATTAAATAATCTCATAAAATATATTTGTCCAGTGGATGGAGTTATGGCCCCCAAAAAAAAAGCTTAAATCCCTTTTTTATCTAATTTCGTCTATCTAATTTGATGGATTACTGTCAGCAATTAGAATAATTGTATTTTATAGGTATAAAGTAATTTTTATTTGGAAACTGTGACATTAAATAATAGATTTTTTTTAATATGAAAAAGTCAGCCAGTTTAGACAATTGGAACAGAACTTTCGATGACGACATTTTCCCTTTCCCTTCATAGTCAAATTCTGATAGGTAAATAAAATCAAAATTTAGAATGCTGACTTCATATTTTGAAAAAAAAACAAATAAATAAATAAATAAGCGCCCACTCGCTTGACGGCGAGCGCTACTGGTAAGTTTAATGATCTTGATAATATGGGAATTATTTAAATACTAAAAACCTCCTTGGTCACTGGAATAAATAACGACAAATTTTAAAATTAAAGATTTAAAATAAGTAAATTAAGCTTTAGATTAAAAGTAGGCTTATTAAAAATGTAATAAATAAAAAATTAATAAAAGTGATCATAATAAAAATCAATAAAAAACTAAATGAGATGAAAGTAAGATAAATATTTTCTATTTTCTTTTGCAAAACATATGCACAGCGTTAATTTCTATAGGAAACTATGAAAGCTTATCAATAGCTTAGCTTAAATTTAAAAAAAAATATCCAATTTCAGCTATTTTAAATTATCTAATTTCTCTACGTGGCTTTAGACATCGAAGCGTGAATTTACTTAATTTTTTTCTCATAGTTCTTCCATTCTCATCGACAATTTCAGTTACTATCGAGTAAATGATGTTATACTTCCGGCAAATTTATACAGAAACAGTTACGGAATGTACGCATTCGCGAAGCGAAAGAGTGCACATGTTAAAGTTGTAATATTGCCAAAAATCAATAGCAATGAAATGAAATGACGGCTTGCAAATGCTTCATAATACATTAGACAGGATATTTGTTCAAAAACAATAGACTTTCAAATGTCATTACTTAATTTTAAGGTATTACGTGATAATTTGTCAGTTTACAATATGGAGACGCCGAACTCCTTTGTTTTTTAACCTCATCTTTAAGGTGCTCACGAAGATTATACCTCTCAATGTGTGTTGTAAGTTGAGGGAAAAGCACCAAGAGAAATCCGACAACGAAATAACAACTATGGTTGCAAATTGACAGACCCTCTCAGCAACAAGCGTCTCTTGTGGCTTCCACTCGCCCCAGATACGAGGCCTATCGAATTGACAACATCGCTGCTCAGCATGGACATACCGTTCTTCGACTTCCTCCCTACCATTGCACCTTGAATCCAATTGAAATGGTTCGAGTAAGATAGAAGGATTTATGGCCAGAGGAAACCGTACTTTTAAGGTACCGGAAGTGGAGACACTAGCAAAGGAAGCGATTCGCAGAGTAACTTCGGACGAATGGAAAAATTACATTGAGCATGTAAATTAAAGAAGAACAGTATATGTGGGAAATAGACGGATTGGCAGAAACTGCAGTTGAATCAGTGTAGGAAACTCTTCAGAGGAATCGAACTGCTCCTCCGATGATGAGATGCCGCTTTGAAGCTATTCAACCATTGGCCCTTTTCAGGGCCAACAATTCTGTTCGAAAGAGAATCATTTTGTTCTGAAAATGAAATAACATTTCTTAACTTCATTAATAAAGCTTTCTTTTTTCAATATTAATTACCAAATGACTTATAAATAAAGTGCAGTTAAGTGGAATTTTTAACGTTTACTACACGAATTTAAAAATGCAGTTATAACTGATTACATTTTTCTGTTTTGTTTTAAATATACACAAATATTAACAATAAATATTATAAATGAATTTATAACAAAGCAAATCCAAAATAATTTATAATCACAGTTGACTCTTTGAGTAAGTTTATTTTAATTAATTTTATTTTTAATTTCTGTATTATTTCCTAATTTTCGTTATATTTTCTATTTTTTATTACTTCTCAAATTATAATTAATGATTAGTTTCACAATTCTTCAGCAATTTTAAAAATTCTTAAACATACAATACAGCAACATCGAATTGCGATAATCAGTTTTCGTGTTGTTTACATTGGAAAAGTGGGTCGTGTAGCCCAGTGGTTGAAGCGCTGGACTGCGGACTGGAGGACCCGGATTCAATTCCGGCGGTGGTCGGGGAATTTTCCGCGGTTATTTTCCAGACGGACCTAGGGTTCACCCAGCCTCTGTCAAATGGGTACTGGTTTCTTACTCGGGGGTTAAACACGGGCGAGCGTCGGTCTGACCATCCGACCTCAACTAGTCCTGTCGGTCGAGAATACCTGGAAGCCTAAACCTCTGGCGCACTCCAGGGCCTGCGTGGCCTGTTGCGGTACGGTTTAACTTTAACTTTTACATCGGAAAAGAAAATCAGCTGACAGCGGAGGGATACTTCAAAACCCCAGTAAAGATACTTCAAATTTCGTAAAGTCAAGTAAGCTTTGATGGGAGTGTAATAACATTGGAGTCTAGCACTTACTTAGAGCTTTCTGCCGTAAAAAACAAAACAAACAAACAAACTGAAAACTGCATTTTTTTTTTTAAAGTGATTGATCATCGTGTCTCTCAGATTTACTCCTTTAGAACTTTATCATTCTTATTTCCATGTTTTGTTATTATGGAATTAATGATACTAATAATACTGTCTTTACTCGATAGTAAACATAACCAACAAGTAAAACAATAATGTACAGACGGGTGACAGACGTTCTAGAAAAATTTATAGAGACAGATTTTTTTTTTATTAAAAAAAATTAACTAACTGAATAATTAAAAAAAAAAAATTAAAAAAAGTTTCATTCCTTTCAAAATTCAATTATTTCTAAGAAAAATCAACACATAACCGTAAGAAATTATTTCTCAAGATGCTTACTACGTTAAAAACTAAAAAAAGAAAAAGCCAACATCATAATAATAAAAAGCTTAACAGTAAACTACCTTTTTATTTCTTGTTAATTGCTTGTGCATTACCATTAACATTTTATGTCTGAGCTTCTGTGCAAAAGAATCTTTGTTTGAACCTTTGGATAAATGCCTGTTTTTTTTTAATCACTTATTGTAACGAGTTCCAGTTGTACTAATGGCTTCTGAGTTGTAGTTCTTTCATTGTCGTAGACATCATTTAGTTAGGACTCAAACTCGTACCTTTACTTCCCTCTAAGGAGAAAGAAACAGCGCATTATTTAAGTTATAGATTGTTTTTGATTTTTATCAATCATACTGTTTTATTCATTTTTTCGATAATTTTTTTCTCAGTCACAATAATTATTTATTTCAAGTAACCTAATCTAATTTTAACTTTGATTGAAGTTTGATCTAATTTTAACTTTGATTCTAATTTTGATCGGACTGTTTAGATCTAAATGCATTCAAGTGTTGCACACGTAATCCATTTATTTTCCGACTTATTTAATTTATTTTTAATCTTTTTTTCTCATACGAATAGTTGTGCAAATTCATCAACTAAATGATTTCTATTGATGAAATAATAGACGCTGATGATCATAAAATTAGTAATGCTGAAAGATTTCTTTAAAATTATTATTATTATATTATGTTTATTTTATCAATTACTACGTGGAGAATAAATACAGTAGTCTTCATTATCAACAAGTAATTATAACCAATTCGGGTTAATCTCAATTTCTCGCATTTACTTAAAACTCATTCATTTATTCTTGAAGCTGTATTAGTTTTGAGGTAGATTACTCAGATTAACTGATCTACAATTGCTGGTCTACAATTGCTGGTCATGTTCTTCCATTCTATTTTTTAAATAAAGTTAGTATGATTTCTCCAAGTGACTTAACAACATTAGCAGCATGATTTATTAATGGGGTTAGATATACCATAAGCCATTTTTCAGTGTATACCGGATTCACTTATATGGACCTTTTGTCACAAAAAACAAAAACTGAAAACTGCATTTTTTTACAATGATTCATCATCGTGTCATTCAGTTTTACTCCCTTTAGAACTTATTTCTGTGTTTTGTTATTATGCATTATTGGTTTTGAAGCCAAGAGAAAGCCAGAATCTGAATTTTTTTCAAATTGATAATTTACTTATCTTCATGTTGAAATTCAGATAAATAATTATCAACTTATCACAATAATGACTTTGTACAGTACATCATTCAAATCAATTTTATGATAGTTCGAAGACGGACTGCAAAAATTTAAAAATAGAATAATAATTACTTTTTTTTCTCATTCAAATTGATTGTATGTTGAATGAAAATGTTATAATGAATGAAAATTAATCAATTTCGACCTATAGCATAGTTTAAGAAATAAAATAGTAATTCTTGTAATTATTCATTGTATCTACCACGATATTAAATTACTATATTGAAACAGAATTAATTACCTGCAGTTTCAAATAACATTATTTAATAACGACATTCATTTCACAGAAATGATAATGATCACAATCCTTCGAAAAACTGCATGACGTCACAAACAGACAACTCAGAAATGATTAGGATACAGCTGGGTGAAACTTATATTTAGAGATATACTTATATATATGGATAAAAAAAAATATATGTACACATAGCTGTTGTTCGGAATAGGGAAAAAAATAGCTAACGGAGAATAGTTTTCAAAATGTTTAACAACAGGTAGGATGCCAGCCAGCCTAATTCAATTTGAGCACGACTTATAATATACGGTATATATACAGGATGATTCAAAATTCCCTGTACACACTTTAAAGGTAGGTCAGGCAATCAAAAACAAACCGTATTCATAGTGAACGCATGCCCACAAACGCCACCCAAATGAGCTAGAGGACGCTGTTTGGCAGCACATTAATTGGGCAGTGTAAGCAATCGTCATTTGAAACGTTGACTTTGTACAAGTAGGATGTATCGCTTCACTAATGCTGAGAGGGCAGATGTGCACCTAGCCTATGGGGCAGCGAACGGAAACGGAGGAGCCGCTGTATGTTTGTTTTGTGAATGGTTTCCCCAACTGTCTTGTGCCCAATCATCAACCGTTTGCGCGTTTGCACCAGAAATTGTGTGAAACTGGATCATTTGACGAAAACAGGCATGATTGTGATCGGCAACGATTGACTCTCACAATTGCCATGGAGAAAGAGGTCGTACGCCGAATTGAACGCAATCCACGAACAAGTACACGAGTTATTGTGCATCACCTTGCTCTCCCTCAATGGCATGTATTACTGCTGGTGGAAGGAACTTTGAGCACCTACTGTGAACTTGTAAGTGTACACCTTACTGTCATATTGTAAACATAGGGCTTATAAATATGTTGTCTACCTTACTTGTTGTCTTTTATTTCTGAACCTTAGTGAACCTTCTGCCTCATTTTTTTCGGGTGGCGTTTGCGGACATACGTTCCACTATGAATACAGTTTGTTTTTATATTCCTTACCTACATTTAAAGTTTGTGCATGGAATTTTTAATCACTCTAATCAAAAATATATACAATACATCTTTGAGAATATCATTAATTTTAATTTTAGATATTGTATAAGCAGGATTCCTTGTGCTATGATATTAGTATAAAACAAAAAAAGACCTATAGTCAACATTTTCAAAAAATCAATTTCCGCATATTTATAATCACAAGATGGGGATTGTTTTCTTTGTTACATATCCCTATCTTCTGCGTTTCTGAACTCCTTAATTGCAAAAACAATTTCAAGAACAGTAAAACTGATTATTACATTCGGTAAAAATGATTAAATTACTTAAAATTGTATCAATTTTTTTTTTTTTTTTTTTCTATCTTTGAAATTCCTACAGTTTTAATAAAAATTTATTCTCTGAAATCCACATATGTATCTATTCTCCACATATTCAAATATAAGATACCAAATGCTATGATGGATCTTGTAATGAAGAAGTATGCTGTTTAAAGATAGGGTTGGATAGAATCGAGATGTTTAATTTGAAATCAGCTGTTTGAGTACATTGAAGTGTTTTACAAACCACAAACTACAATGAAGTTGCCAATAAAATTCAATCATTTCCGAAAAAAAAAAAAAAATTAAGACTGAATGAAATTTCGTTATTTCGGGACAACCTAGATATAGAGTATAAACTTCAGTGTAATCTCGATTTTAAGTGTAATTGTTTTATATTATCTGGGATTATACCATGCTTTCTGGTTCTGAGCGAACGCCCTTAGGAAGAATTTTAAAATGTAAAATTGCAGAAAATCTTATAACTTAATGATTATTTTTCATGAAATTTACATTTTCTCGAAATTTTCATTTCATTTAATCCACTAACATTAAAATTTCATCAATTTTACATTTCTTAATTCTATTTTTAAAATCCTTCATTTATCGAATGAATGCAAAGTTTTGAAGAAAATAGGTCTTTTCCTTATAACTTACAAATGACAATTCTGAACTTTTCTTTGTTTTGTATATTCTGAAGATTTGGTCAAATTATGAAACAAGATGTTATATTAACATCTTTCAAGAATGTTATGTGAACTATTATAATTTTCTGTGATTACATATTTTCAAAATTAATATTTATTAGTGGCTAGTATACTTAAGTTCATTCTAAACTAGAGGTCTTCTCAGAAGAACTTTTAATTACGACTTCTGCAAGAAAGAATCTTCTCTTCTGTAGCGCCAAAAGCGATACACAACACTAACTGCAGGAGTAAAAAAAAATACTAAGATTTTTTGAAGTTAATTTTAGAGAAACATTACAAAGCTTTATTATTTTTCCCGATATGCTTCACAATGACAGGCAAATAAGCTTTGGTTTCCTCACAATTTCTATTAAGAAAATCGTGCTCAAAAGTTGTCTAAGATCAATATATGATTACCTTATTGATGGAAGAACATTATACTCGAATCCCTCTTTTACACTTTTCAAGGGACTCTAAAAAAATGGTAAATTGAGGGAAAGTATAAATTATGAGAAATGAATATCCAAGAACATTAAGGATACAATGTTCAGTACGTAGAATGATTTGTAATCAATACTTGAAACTTTTATAACACACAGGACTGTATTAATATTACAATTATTAAATGTTTAATTTAGGAAAGGAAAATTATCATACACATAATTTTAAGAACTTTAAAATCTAAAAATATAAGGCCTACACACAATTCAAACGAAACAAGACACTAGTTCTTTATACAAAAGAGAGCGTAGTATTCATGAGAAAAACACGTGATCACATAATTTTTTATACTCGCAGTAATACTCTGCAATACTACATCAGACGGTGAAAGTTAGTGCCAAATGACAAGGTAACAAGAATGAAGCCGAAACCGAACGAAGATATCGAGTGTCGAGACAATCGATATATTGCATGGACGCCATCTTTTATTTTACTTCGTTTGGCGGAAACAACGTAAATTGCGGGAAGTTTGATATTACGACAGCGTAAATATAGGAAAAAAAAAACATTATTATAATAACAGGAAAATTGAAGGGACCGAGGAAAAATATTGTATATGACAGGAAAACGTTTTTTGCAGAAATGTAAAAGCGAAGTTCGACTGTATTTAGAGGAGTTGGAAATATCTTTATAACGCAATAAGAGCTTAATCATAAGAACTTTCAGTGTCTTTTGCTGAAATTACGAAAGCTTCAAAATGAGGGATTAAACATGATCATCGGTGCTTACGTTTTCTCACAACTTGTAGTATAAAAATCGTGTATCGTAAATCCGGTATGTATTCACTTAATTGGATAAAAGAATATCATCTAGGGCATGATTTAATCACGATTCTTTGAGGGATCACCGGCAGCTTCCGTTATCCAACATTTCTAACAAATATATCTGGTGTGAATCATTTTTTTGTTCTTGTTTGGCTTATTGGCCCTTTTGTTGCTATGAATTGTGTTACTATTCTTAGGCTTTTATTCTACAGCAATAGAAGGGAATTACAAACTATGTCCACATTAAAAATAAGTTAATTAATTAAATAATTATCTCGTGAAAAGAGATAATTATTACCATAATTATTATAATTATTATAATTATATTTTACTACCACAGAAGTAAAATATACTTATATACCTTAAACATTTAAGGTAAAGCAGAAAAAGATGAAATAAAAATTATTATTTAAAAAAAAGCTCTCGTAAGAGATATGAACAGTGTTTCAATTATCGATAGTACGAAACCCTGCTTATTATTTGTTAGTTTGTATGTCACATTTTCCGCGCAATAAGTATTTGTGGCGTCTTAGAAGAGAACCATTCATGCACAACTTTTTTCGAAATAAAGTTTATGAGAACTTTTATTATTTCTCCGACATCTAAGAATGGAAGCTTTAAAATAAATGATAAACAAACAAATAAAATTGTTTTAACTCTCATTTTAAGTTTATCGAAGTTTCGTTTGCTCACAATTTGAACAAGCAAATCTGGGAAACAGAAAAAAAAAATCTAATTTTTTTATCTGTTAACTTTCATTGATTTATTGTCTATTAAAGGAAAATACCCTGTTCCTGTTTTCTTCATTTCATTTTATTTCAAACAAAAAGCCATTGTACTTCAATGTATATGTTATCGCATATTAATACAATTTCTTTTGTATAAATTGTACAGCCTTTATCTGTGCATCAGATTTCTACTCTTTTCTGCTCATTTTGTCTATTGTTGTTTGTATGTTTGTTTTTATTTGTTCTTTTTTTTAAAACTAAGTAAAATATATATATAAACAAAAAAAAAATTCATTCAGAAAAAACGGAATTCACTGTATATAGGTCTATATAAATATATATTAAGTCAGACGAGACAGATTTAGTGTGTAACAAATTGTAATAAAATAGAATACATTATTAAGTTGATGAAATATTCTTTTATCATCTTAATACATAAAAACATTTTTATCCTTATTTACGTCTTCACAGATCCCAAAAGATATTATAGGTTTAATCAAATATTTTTTCTCTAAAATCCACAGAATAATAAAAAAATAAAATAAAATAATGCTTGAACAAAAAGAAACAAACAAGCAAAAAAAATGTTGTCGAGTGTAATTTGCAATCAAATTTAATAATGTTTAAATAATAATGTCATAAGTCTATCTGTGATCGCTGAAACTCACAACCTACTTCCTTAGGAAGCTGAAAATTTTAATTACTTTTTTAAGCACAATTTTATTATCATAAGGAAAAAACTTATATGTTTGGAATCTTATGTAAGTAGCGTTGGCAGTGGAAATAAACAATTACTTATCCAATTGCTTTGAGATAAGATTCAGATGTGAGATAATTAACAGTATATGTTTATGTTAAATCATTACAAACTGTTTTCCTGGAAGCAGAAATTAAGAAAAAAAAAAGATAGCTTTCCAAACTAATAACTGCAAGTTCGCTACGGATTCATTACTAATTGAGACAATATGAAGATTCACTCAAGGTATGGAAGGATATTGAAAGTTCACGCCATCTCTATAATTATCTTATTTTATGTCAAATCAAATATATATACACACGTATATATTTATCTACTTTGTTGTTACATTCTTATATGTTGCTAACTTGTCATTCCAAATTTAATCAAGCTTTTTTTTTTTTTCATCGTTGACTGAAGTGACGCCAACCGCGGCATTGTGGTCGAGTGCACGGTTTAATTGTTGGGTAAGAAAGTTAAATGTTTTACTTACGTCAAATTTATTCGTGTAATTAGTGAGAGCAGTGCACTTCCTAACAATTACATAAGCTAAATTATAATGTACACAATGACCGAACACTTAAATCAACTAGTCAACTGTAAAACGATGCTGGCTACTATCAATCGTAGTCACTTATGAAAGTAGCCCCTTGCATAAGTGAAACAACTGATAAAAACTTACGTGTAAACAGCTTTAGCGGTCATGACCAAACGAAAAGGATCTACTTTCGTATATTTCCGCCCTATTTTTATTTGCTGGAATAGTGTCAGTTTAATGAACAATTTTTAACAAATTAAATTTAATGAACGACCTCAGTTTACATAAAAATGTTCTTCCTCTGCCATATCCTTTAGTTTTTATATTAAATTTCTGTAGCATTTTCCAGTAAAGTAATAAAGGAATAAGTAGGCCTAAAAAATGCTTAAATGTAAAATTCATTTAAGAAAAAAAACAAAAAAAAAAAAACAGAATAAATGTTTTTTAATTGTCCTGTATTTTTAGAATCTTTTAAATAAAATCTAACGTTAGCAAACTTTACATTACAAGATCCAGCTATGTATATTTTGAGTCTACCCTAAGGCTGTGGATATACCTTACTGATAGTACAGTCAAATTAGGCTTATTGTAAAAGACCCGAAAGTAAATCATTCTTCAAGACAATTAAAAAAAATTACAATTAAAAGTGTCTTTTAGTAATCATAGACTTGTACTCTATTAATCAGCTGAATTATCTAGAAAATCAAATGCTAACTTCTGTCAAAAAGAAATTTAAAACAATTGTTTTGTGTTGGAAAAAAATCTTTAAAATGAAGCAGAAACTTTCCAATAATGATAATAAAAAGATAGATAGATCAATGATAAAATCAAGAATCTACAACTTCATTAGTATTTATTTTTTTGTGTTTAATTACTTATTACTTTCTTTCGCTTTTTTTTTCCAAACAAAATCTAGAACATTATAAAGCCGACTATTTAAGACACCATATCAATATAACATAATAAAAAAAAGGTCACAATGTACGTTTCGAACCCTCTACTTATATGGGTCCCTTGTGACTTTTTTTTTATTGTGTTATATTGATATGGTGTCTTAAATAGTCGGCTTTATAATATTTACGACGACACGTTTTATAAAATCTAGAACATTTTTATCTTAATTATCTTGAGCAAAAAAAAAAAAAAATTGAAGTGGGAAGATTAACCCAAAAGCAAGCATAGTTTTTATATCTTAAAAAAAAATGTACATGGAACTTAAAGACTGTCAAAGGTTTTTATAATTTTGAGGAATAGGCTTGAAAAAGTCGTTTAATCTCTAATAATTAAATTCTGTTTTTATACTTCATTAATAGTAAATATAATGCATTTTTATTATTTTTTTTATGTTTAACTTTCCTCTTTTCCATTACAGAAAATAGATTTAATTGTAATCTTAATCAAGTTTCTTTGTCCAATCATAAGAACAAAATTTAATTAATTATTTCATTGAATTATTTACGAGTTTCTTTCCTAGTTTATATATTACACTTTGTCCTTCTAAAATTACGTTTAATCTAAAATTCTATTATAATTTTAAATAAATAAAAAAATCAATATATTTGAAATTTAACATTAATAATAATAATAATAATTTGTTAATTTTATGTTTGTGTTAATATGTTTTTGCTAATATATTTGTTTCAGTATGTTTGAGGATGATAAGTTGATTTTGTAAAATTTGTAAAATTTATTTAAATGTAATTTTCAATATAATTATTATGTATTATAATAAAATAACAGCATCTGTTGATAGGAATTTGAATTCCTAACGGGACTGATTGTATAAATTTAATAAATGAATAAATAAATAAATAAATAAATAAATAAATAAATAAATTATTATTATTATTATTATTATTAACTTAAATAATAATTAGATGTTAATTATGTTATGTTAATTATCTAACATAGACAATAATAATAAAGCATGATAATTTCAATTATGTATGCTGAAGTTTCTGAAATAATGAAATTTAAGAAACTGTAGCATACACAATTGAAATTTAAAGTAACTAAGTTAAATAAATGAATTACAATAAAATATGAAATCTTGAAATTCATCATTCGAATTCTTTGTCAATGTTACTAATTTGTCAAATTAATTAGTTAGTTAGTTAGTGAACTTGAATTTGGTTTATACTCTTTATACATCAATTTTGTTTAGTTAATTTACTGTTGGCAATACTTTTTTTTTTATTGACAAACGATCTAATTTATATTTAGAAAAAATTCCAATTAAAATTATGGCTATCAATTTATTTGTAAATACGATTTACTGTATTCCTGATGTAATATGTGGTCTGTGTAATCTTTATAAAACTATTATTAAGTAGTTTTTTATTTCATACTAATTTGAATATTTGATCCGAATATGATATCATTTATTATTGTTAATTTCTTTTCAAGTAAATCTAAGTAATAGAGATTTATTGTATATTTTTTAAAGCATAATCGATTGAATACCTACAGTGATAAAACTAATAGGTAAGTTTTTTTGTTTTTTTTATAATTACAACGAAAATTATTTTGACCTCTAAATAATTACTTTAGTCTTTGAAACTATTATTTACGCTAGTTAATAAGGATTGCTAAGAGAAACAAAAGCTAATTAACTCCTTTCATCAGTTTCAGCTATTAAGAAAACTTACTTAATAAGTAAAATATCGTTAGTTCTCTTTGCATCTTCGACAGCCATGTCCTTCCACCAAACCTATCCTAACAAACTATAAATACGTACCCAAATAGGCCTAGTCCAAACCCAAATACACAACACTGGTCTGGACTGAAGTATCAGCAGTGGAGCAGGACAAATGACGTCTAATGCACATGACCGATCTTCAGTTGTCACTAATTCGACAACTCTTTTAGGACTCCACGTTCTTTGTCCACAGAGAATCATTATTTTAGACTGCACTGAAAGGAAAACTGCCACTATTCAGTAAATAAATAACGTAGTCTCCATCTTGCTTGTAAATCATCGGACGATAAAATTCATCAATAGCTTACGTGTAATTTCTGTATCCTTCCTTATTAAGTTTTCCGTATAAAAACACAATATGTTGAGTGTTATTTGATGTTAAATACAGTATTCACGTTGCATTGGTTTCCACTTTACATTGTTTTTAATTTTTTCAGCTGCAATTTGACCATTAAGTAGTGATCTGATCTCATTTGTTGCTCGCATGTTTGTCCAGTGGCTGATTCCAGAGATCTTCGAAGTCTCACTGTCCCTTTCGTTGTCGAGGTGTGCATCGCGGCGATGCGTCTTCGCCAGGCAACGGCCTGGACAACTGATCGGCCGTCCGTTGACACAGACAGCGCTGGCCGCTCGCTTGTTCGACAGGATGCCATTTATCATTGTCTCAGCGCCCGCGCGCATCGAAGAGGTCAGATTGACCACCTGTCAACGCTGGACGATGCTCGAAAATGACCTGTGGGCATCGACAAATGCAGGGCGCCCGTAGAACATTCGTTCAAAATAAAGAACGCATCCTTCTTTTAGCAACTTTAACGTAAACCTCTTTGCGATTCTTGGACAAAAATAAGGAATAGGACGAGGCATCATCGGAACTATACTTCTGCTGTAATTATTATTATGCAAATCACCCACTGTCCTGGTACCAATCAAATTATAGCATCATTTATTGCCGTTATTAAAAAATGATATAAAAAAAAAAGCCTAGGACGTTATACCTCAGTGAGAACACAATCAACTAAGCGTAGAATAGTGTGAACGTTCAATGTGATTGTCACACTTGGCAGAGCACAAGAACATCTCCCACGCGAAGAAGAGCTCTTCTAAACATTAACCATTGATAAAGACTAAAAATTGTTAGTTAATCTTTCAATAGTTAATCCATTATATTCTCGTTCAGGTCATACGACTTTCGTATTGAAAATGGAAAATAAAAGTTGAATTTTCCAATAATAATAATAATAATGAAACTAACATATTTCACTAAAGCTAAAACATATTAATTTTTTATTTGGTAACAAACAAAAGCTTAAAGAGCAACAGGAAAACATTCCATCCATGAATGTTATTCAAGTATAAAAACTTCTCATTTTATGAGTCTCATCAAAAACTGTGGTTAAAATCAAGAAAGGGTTACTACCAAACCACAGTGCAATCCCCGTCATGAAATGAAATTATAGAACATTTTCTTCAAACAGATTTTTGACTTACAATGGTAACAATTGAAGCATTGCTATTGTAAAGAAACAATCACCAGAAGTCAT
>JAFIDM010012231.1:166073182-166094261 GCA_023159025.1 Thereuonema tuberculata
ACGCTCTGCTAAAATTATTTTCTAAATGTGAGCAAGTTTATTCCACAAAAACTAATAAAACAGCGAAAGATGAGAGAACTATTTCACAATTTGCACGGGATTATCATTCCTCTCACTTTGAATTCTCCTACATTTAAGCTAGCAAAGAACAAATTTCTTTTCCTTTTCTGTAAATTCATTGTAATAGTTTTTGTTGCTAATAAACTATTCAATGTATCAAATGTTTCCCATTTTGCGTTGAGACGATTGCGAATGAATGATTTATTATAATTTCGTACATTTATAACGAGAAATTAAGTGCTTTATTAATCAATTAAAAGATAGTATTAGATTTTCATTTAATAAAATAAAATAGAATTTCTAATTTAAATACAACAATTTAAAAAAAAAAAGTCTAAATTTTTAAAAATACCGTATATGCTCCAATAAACGCCGAGGCTCTTATTGTCGCCGGTCTCTAATAAGCGCCGGACTGCAGAGGGGACACGACTAAATAGTAGCCGGGTCTTTGATATTTGCCTACCGGTACTAGTGCAAGCGTCTGTATCTTTATAGTCGTGCATAATACCTTACTGTACATTGTCGAAAGAAACTTCCCGTGAGGCGGCCGCCCGTCATTGCGGATTCGGACGACGAATAGCAGCGAAAGGTACAGAAAGACATTGCCATTTATCTTTAATAGTCTTATGTAGCACGTAAAATTTAAATAAAGTAGCTGTTTGTAATATTAGCCGGTATATATGTGTAAAATATTCCGTTCTGAAGGTTTTTGTTAATAATGGCCGGCCTCTAATAGCAGCCGGTCTCTATTAAGCGCCGGGAGCCGAGGCTTGTTTTGCAAATAAACGCCGGGGGCCTCTATTGCAGCATATACGGTATACAATTTAAATATTTCATTAGCCAGAAATGTGTATATTTTATTTAATCTTTTAATTGGAGCATATACGGTATTTAGATTTTCTGATATGTTAGTGTCTGACTTTTGAGTTATTTAAAAATATTAGACAATTATGATCAATATTATCATCTTTTAACTAGCCAATAAATATTTCAAAATAAATGTGACAGAGTATGAATACGTTACATACTCTGATTGATTGTAGATACCATTGATTGCAGATTGACAGTGGATCAATGATTATTGCGTAAAATGGTGAATTAATTAGAAACGAATTTTAAGAAATGCTGTTATTGTTTTGAGATAATTAAAAAAAAAATCAGAATATTTCATAATTTCTGTGAACCTGAAGTGAACCATAGAAAATAGTAATAGATCATTCTCTTCATTTTTTGATAGTTGATACTAAAACTGTCGAATTGACTATTTTGAATCCGAGAAGTGATTTCAGGATGTAATAATTACAGGATTATAAAATAAAACTATAATCTCCACAATTATTTCCATTTTGTTAAGGTGGAGACCAGTCAATAAAAACCTTGAAAATGTTATTACATCTTCCGTATGTTTTGAAGTGTCATTCTTCACGAATTTTCTGATTAAAGGCGATAATCATAATAAAACGTTTCTAATTTTTGTTTTTAGTAGAAAGTTAAAGTAATTAATATTAGTCCAGAATTTTGCTAATGTGCAATTAGCGAAAATATAATTTCTAACATGAAGTAGTGGAATCTTTTGAGAAAACTCCTGAATCCACAGACATTTCGTTCGATCCCTTGCTCACCCCTACAACTACCTTCAAACAAGACAACCTGGACATTTGACAGATGACATTGGAAAGAATCTGAGAAATCTGTGAGAAAAGTGATTTTGAAGATTCGGTGTGAGATTTCAAAACAAAGTAATTCATTATCGTTAGGTGAAATGCTCTTGAAGTTAAGGAATTTATATTGAAAGTGCAATTTAAGAAATATAAATAAAAATTAGCAATCTAGTATTTATAAAACTAAAACAAAATATTAAGGTTACGATATTAAAAAGAGAGCTTGCTATATTATAAAGTCTATTTTCTTCCAAAATATTTAATAAAAGAAAAAAACAGATGAAAGGTATTGCGTATTAAATTATAATTATAAACTTGTTGCAAGGTTTTTTTGTTTTTTTTGTTTTTTTTGTTCTTTTGTTTTCACAGCTGAGCAAGCTGTGATTGTTGACTAATTTCAAAGAAAACAAGATACAAAATTAAAAATAACCTGTTAACAAAACTAAGTTATTAAGTAGGCTATATTTTACTTTCCTAATAATATTTAACTTTTCTATATCTTATTTTGCAAATTTTTTCAACTTCCTTTTCGAATTTTCCAGAATTTTTTTTTTTTTTGAGAAATTCCATACTTTCTAAAACATAAGTAAACTTTGTGTTTTGCTTATAATTCTGATCTAAACATGACTTGATGTCGTTCCCGAATGGCCTTTTTATAAGCAAGGAAAAATTGACATTTGTGTTTGTAAAAAAAAAAAAAAAAAATTGAACAACATTAATATTAATGTTTAACAGTTAATATGACAATATTATTAAATGATAGTAATGTTTTAAGGAATCTTATAAAACAAAGACCACAAGGCCACATGATTTTTGGCATGAATCCAAATTATGTTTTTTAAAAGCCTACGGTAAATTAAATGTTATGCTTTGATTTTTTTTTAATGATTTCGTAATTAAATTCGATATCTAAAAAGCAGTAGTCTCCTGTAAAAAAAAAAAAAAGAGAAGAAAAAAAATCGATCTACGCTTTCCTGGAATGGAAGGCAATTTAATTGAAATGAATGGATTCAAAATCTTCGCGTAAACTCATTGATATCAATATATGGTACCATTAAATGAAACAAGTACAAAAAAAACAAACAACTTTGGCCTGCTAACTGGATAGTGTTATGCATCATTTGACCAAGCGCCAAAATAGATTTTTTTAGATTTTTGCTCTATTTACTAGCGAAAGGTGTAAACTTTTTATAAATAATTGTTCCTGCTTGCTATCTCAATATAATCCTGTGGAAAATTAATTTTTTAAAATAAACGCTAATCGTTACGATATAAGATTTGCATCATGTGACTAACGAGCTTTCAATGATATTATTAATTTTGATAAAAAATATGAAGTAATACATAAGCTTTTGCGTTTTTGCGAATATCTCAAAATCGAATTTTGGCGCTTGGTCAAATGATGCATAACACCATCAACTGGGAGTCGGATTCCATCATAAATAAAATGATTTACCTGATTTACTTTTTTCTTTTTCTTTTTTAGATAACTCTCCTTATTAAATCATTCGAAGGAATATTTTATTAATAAATTCTGATGAGGTCGCTTCATTCACGTGTGATTAATAATAGTTCAAAGTTGATGGATTACCTCCATACTCATTACTCACCTAAACGAGATACTTCCGCTTTCAATGCAATATAAACTTTGTAGAAACTCCATTCTTCTTCATCACAGATAAACGAAAGTCACTACACAGAGGCTAAAGTAAGTCATTTAACTACGATAAGATCACTACATAATATTAATCCATTGATCTGGCAATATATCTTAAAAACAGTTAAATAAACTCATTGTTGAAATAGCAGTAAGTCCATCCTTATATTATATCTATCGTACGAAAGTGCTGTAATTCATTGATATGACACATAATTCTACTTTTTTTCTTTTTTTCAGTTTCCCTCCCAATTGAAAAACACAAGTGTTTGAAGCAATATAATGGGTTTTACCGATCCATCTGCGTCCTGACATTTCCTCCTATGTTGTAATAGATCTTTTAACAAAAGATTTTTTTTTTTTTCCTGGGTAAAGCCTTTAATTTTAATACTTAACACAATTTATTACCGAGTTTTATTTAATGATTTATGTGGTTTGTTATATTGTATTATGTAATTTATTTAAGTGCAAATTTATTATTACGGTTATTTTTTTTAGTATATCAAGCTTACATTGTTGCAGTTGTCAAATGCATTATTGCAAACTTTTAATTGATTTTAAAAATCTAACACTATTAAAATTTATGTTTTTAAAAATTGCAAATCTGTAAGGGCAAATTAGTGAATTATTTAACTGAAAAATCGTTGCCCAAGATACATCATAGAAGGCAGTTCACATTGTAGCCGCAGAAATATACGAAACGCAGAAGAGAGACACAGCCACGCTGACTCCCGGATTCAAACCTAGGTTAAGATGTATCAGCCTCCTGGAAGCCTGTGAACGGCATCATCTTAACAGATAATTGGGCCGCGCGGTTGGCATTGTCACTATGACATTTACCTCTCACCTCTAAGTACCAGGGTTCGGTTCTCAGCTGGGTTTCGTGATGGTGGACGATCCGCGCTGGGCAGGTTTTCTCGGGGTTCTCCCGTTTCCCCTGCACTTCTCCCACTCTACTTTATCAGTCTTTCTCTCCATCTGTCTTTACTTCTGTGGGTTCGTACAATAGACCTCCGGTCCCAGTGCTTGGCTTCCCTGCCACCCACATTCACCTTATAAACGTAAACAGATAATTGTATCTCTTGGGAGTTGGTTGTTTATTAAATATTGTGATAAATAATAATGAAAATATTCTCTTCCTTGGTTAATATTTATTCGACAAACATTTAGACATGAGAAGAGAATTAGAAAGAAGTTTCGAGAAATATCAAAGGAATTAGCCTACCGAAATGGCGCAGCAATAAGAATGTTCACAAAGATTCGATTTCTTACCTTCTACCAATTGAAGGTCTCAGAACAATTTCAATATCAGCTGCTATAAAACTTCTACAATTTCACTGCAGAAAAACTGATTAAGTTAAATTAAGATATCAAAGTATATTTCTATTATTTTTATTAAAGTTACTTAAAATAATTAAATTTAATGACTTCGATATGCGGTGTTGCTATGCAGAGCAATTACCGGAAACAATAAGAATCTGAAAGTCAGCAGAAGAGAGGGGAATAACAATTTATTTTCAACAATTCGAGATGTTCTTTTTTCTGCTAAAATGATAAATGGAATAAAAAGATTAGAAGAATGATATGCATAATTCTTATAATAAAAATTCCTGGTTCCTAATGAAAAATTCTTGTTTTCAGTTTGCATCATAAACAATTTTAAAAAGTTGGAAATGGACTATAGATCAAAATACACTTTTGTTCTACATTTGTTGAAAGGAAATTGTGCAGAATGTTTTAAAAAAAATATTTAGTCTTAATAAAAAGAATTTTCAGCTGTAGATTACGTAATAGTTTTCATTTGTTTTGGATTTGTTTTGCTTCAATAATTAAAAGATTCAACTACATTAATGGCTGAAGCTGAATTACACTATAAAATGGCTCCTGCTTAAGTCGTTTCTCTAACAACATAAATTACACTGGAAATGTTTCAAAAAGACAATTATCAAATAACAGGAGAAATGATATCCTTTCTCAGACACACGCAGCATTTAATTTTAAGTAATCCAATGCTAAGATTAATAATTACAATTACAAAAAAAATCTTTTTTTTTTGTCTTGTAATTGCTTACAAGATTCTTTCCCTATGTCTTTTTGTCTGAATTTAGACTAATTCTTCCTGAATCAAGAAAAAAAAAAATAAAACCTTCTTAAAACGCTCTAGTTCTATTTTAAAACTAATGAAAAATAAATATTATCATAATTGCTCAAAGTTTAAAATTGTACATTTAGTAAAACATATTATCATTATTTTAGAAATTACATTACTTCATGCTCACCATACTAGTACGTATAAATTTAATATTCTGTATTAGAGAATTAAAAATAAGAAAATACACCCAGGAGTTTAACTAGTAGCATTCAACAAAGAATTTTTTTTTATATAAATCTTTTTAATTTATTTAATGATCTGTTTATTAATAATTAGGTCTACTTCTTATATAATAGTAATTACATAAAAATATTTTGCAATGTATTAACTGAACCTTAAAATTTGTATTATTTATAATTATTATTATAAATTTATCTAATTTACAAAATATATCATAAAAAATGAGTTTTGCTAAACTCCGGTAGTTATTATAATATGTAGGCTAAATAAAATATTTAAAGAGATGCAAAAATCTTTGAGGGAATAATTCGTTTAAAAACTTTCGGATCATTTGAATAAGAGAAATCCGCTTCTCAGAGATGAAGAGTTGGGATGGGAAGGCTTTAGAGCGAGTTGAGACAGTCCGATTCTTTGTGAATTTATTTGTTGTTGTTATCGTTAGTATATATTAATGGGAAATTCAATGCAAATAAAGTTAATTTTATTTTTATAAAAAAATTTTCTTAAAATATATATTTTTTAATTTTTTGTTATTTTTGAATTTTGCTGAAGACGAATTGTTATCGGTTATTAAACTAATATTTAAGTATTTAATAGTTAAATTAGTATAAGTATTCAATGAACACTTGAGGTTTTATAAGTTTATTATTGCATTATTTATTCAAAATATCTTGACTTTTTTTTTTTTTTTGAACATTTATTAATAATAAGGAAATGCTAAAGGCCAAATCACACGAAAGAAATTGTCGTCATTGTTTACGACTAAGAAATAGTGATTGTGTTTGATAATGTGCTTCCGTCTTTGGATATCATCGGCTTCAAATCAGACGATCAAAGAAATGTAGGCTTCATATGATTGGTGCTGATTTTTAAAGTCTTTTAAAAACGAAGAACCAATTAATCATGACAGTGGCGTATATAGAATTTATTTTCGGGGGGGGCCCAAGATTCATGTAAGGTTAAGTTAAGTTATTTTAAGTAGACACACCATGGAAACCTATCTGTTCAACAAAAAAAAAAACGTTGGGAGGACATACCTTCATTATTTCGGGGGGGGCCCGGGCCAAAAAATCTATTCAACCAAAACAAAAAAAAACCATGAAAACCTATCTCTTCAACCAAAAAAAAAACGTTGGGAGGACATATCTTCATTATTTCGGGAGGGGCCCGGGCCCCCTCGGCCCCCCCCCCTTATATACGCCCCTGAATCATGACGAAATCTAAAAACTTCGACCTTCATTTTACTGGCGATTAAAGCCGTCTTTATCCAACCCAAATTATCAACCTTTACCAAACTAAATGAACTGTATTTCGGAATCTCTTTTTATTTAAGTGGAAGCGATTTCCAAACGTGAATGTTATAAATTTTTAAGAGCCACATATAATTCCATATTTCTTTGAGAATTTTATGTTGATTTAAAAAATGAAAAAAAAAAAACCTCCTTAAGGAAAAGAATTTAATCCCTTTGAACGAATTTATTTCAGTGAAAATGTTGGTTATTTTCGGTAGATAATCTCCTGACTGTGGGACATAATTCACAGCAGATCTGGATTCAGTTGAAGAGGTGACAAAATGGCGCCAGTGTTTGCATGATGGTTTCTTCTACTTTTTTGCTATTAAGTCACTATTCCGCTGCGAGAGACTGGTTTTGACTACTGACACCGAAGTTTTATTGCAAGTCCTAAATAGCAGTTTAACTTCAATTCTGTCACAAGACTAAAATGAAATAAAATGTCATGAAAATAATGTCGGAAGCAAATCACACGGGAAAAAAAGAGCGCCAATGATTAAAACTAAAACTTTTTCCTTGAAATTTTGTCATAAGTTGTTACAGAAATGAGAAAGTGAGACATTTTCTCAGCTTACCAGGACATAGAACAGCAATTTAGAACATTCCTGAAATATAGTGTCTAAGCTTTCAGTCCTCAAACTAGTTGACAATATCAACATGGAAAGTCAAGCATCATTTGTCTAGTATCGCGAAGGGAATTGTCGAAAAAAACCAACATTGCGTTTGGGAAGGACCCACATCTAAAAGCACTGTACACTGCTTATTAACATTTGAAGACGGCAATAAAGGTCTCAAAAAAAAAAAAAGCCCCTTGTCCTTGTCATTTACAATCACCGCATCTTTGTGAAACAGGGTCAGATCTTAACGTCTGCTCTGTACTCTGGAGGTTGTTCACAAAAAGTTGAATAAAAATAGTCAAAGAAGTGGAGCGTCCTTCTTTTTTGAGCGTCCGTATTACAGCAAAGAAGATCACGGAGATAAGATGCTTGGGTTTGACGTTCTTAAAAATCGTTCGAATTTGGCTCCGAGCACTTCAAGTTCAACCACTTCGAGCATTTTGCAAATTAGCGCTTCCAAAATACGGCAACTGTGGAGCAAGACTTCTATCTAATCTTTAACAATGTTATAAGACGCTGGTGGTTCATTCCGATTGACTGCATCTGTTAAATGCGATCATCCCATCTTCCCATTTCATTCAGTGGAATCTTCTCTCTTATTAAGGAGTTTTATTATTTGAAAGAGGATGAGAATCAGGTAAATCAGAAAAAGAGTGTAATTTGATATTTATTTATTTAATTATTATTTTTATTATTTTTTTTTTTTTTTTTGTAAAAAAATAAACTTACTGTCAATGTCTTCAATGATAAAGATCCAAAAAAATTTAATTATATTTTTAAGAGTAAAAATACGACATATCTAAATTATGACGATTCTTATCAAAATTTTGATGAAACTTATTCAACTGTGATTGGAAAGGATTTTTTTTTTTGGTAATAATCCTGGACGAAAGAAGTTTTGCAGTTCTACAAAATCATTGTATCATTTCCTTAATATAGAAATTTGTGAACATTGGAAGGTTTTTTGCAAAAAAATAAGTGACGAGAAACAGAATACCTTATAAGAGAGAAGTGTTCGAATCACTTTTAGATGTTTCTAAAAGAGTCTATTATGCGAAGTTTAAGTTTGCCTTTCTTTATTTCATCAATTCAAAATATCGTTTCTGAACTCCTTTTATTGGTTTAAGTTCTGTTTATGATAACATTTTTAATTAAGAAATATATGTTTTTTATATTTATTATTTTTTATTTAGTCTACTTATCAGTATTCACACTTATTATTATTGGTAAATTAAAGAAACATATTCATAAAGGAAAAAATATATTTCCATTTTAATTAAATTATATAATACACCTACATACTTAATAAAATATGTAAATAATGTATTTAATAAACAATAAATTGAAGTAATGGACTAGAATATAATTAATCTGCACTAAGCTAATGGTTAATTAGAAAATTAGAAAATACAAAATCGATTAAAAAAAAAAAAAAATCCTTTGTTTTGTTATCTAAATTCCTCGCATAGAACACTTACACGAACATATGCGTTATCATACAACAATAGTAAAATTAAAACTGAAAGAAATCTAATGGATGCGGTTTACAAATGAACTATGTCATTTGTATTTTTGAGTTTTTCTTGTTGTGAAATATGTGAAACTTAAGAAAGAGGCACTACTAGGATCAGATTTCTTTAAATAAGAATGTTGTTAATCTAAATCTTGCATAAGGGCTTTTCGTCACTCAGTTGTCAAATCTGCGGTTACTTTGAAGGAAACAGGTTTGAGATGGTCCCTAGGGTCGTAGTGGGGGAATGCGTGGGAGATACGTGGAAGAGCAATCTTCTTTTTTTAACACATGAACGTGGAATTTGGTTTGTTATCGCACATTTTTTACTAACTTTAATTGCATAAAAAAAAAAGTATATTCAATTATTTGCCGAAGCAGTTTCTGTAGCGATTGGTAACAATCTTTTCTTTTCTTAATTATGTATTGTACATAAATATGTTTAAAGACAATAATGTTTTGTCGGAAGTAGGTCTACTTTTTTCCAGTTCTATCCAAAAATTTAGAAAATGAAGTTTAGAAAAAAAGTTTAGAAAAAATTCGCTCTATGCAAACATTGTAATGCAAAATAGCTCAATGTTTAAAATAGAGAAATAGCTTACATAAAATTTAGACTTAGTTATAAAATAGGCCGTGCGGTTGGCGATGTCGCTAAGACACTGGCCTCTCACCTCTGAGTCCCGGGTTCAGTTCTCATGTGGGTTTCGTTGATGGTGGCGATCCGCGCTGGGCAGGTTTTCCCGGGGTTCTCCCGTTTCAACTGCATTTCTCACACCATCCTTTCTCAGTCTTTCTCTCCGTCTGTCCTTATTTCCGTGGGATAGCACAATAGATCTTTGAGGTCGCGGTGCTCGGCTGTCAAGCCACCCATGCTCACCACATTACATTACATTAGTTATAAAATAAAGCCTAGAAGTGATAGACTAATTCGTATTTTTTTTTTTTCGATTAAGACCTCAGCCCGGGCCCCTCTCATGGCCGGCCCCGATTCTGAGGGACCAACTAACCTCCCCCCGCCCTACCTTGTGGGTGCCCTGATCGGAAATGTCCATTATTTAAAGACCAAACTAACTTTAAGGTATCTTATTACAGCGCAAATAATATGGAGATCCTCCTCTTCTAAAGAAAAGTCTTATTTATTATTGTTATGTTTTGAATATTTTTCTTCTTTTTTTGTCAGTTGGTCTGTTTGTCTGTTTGTACTCGCATTACACTAAAACTAACGAATGGATTTCCGCAAAATATGGTACCACGCTTAGTTACGATCCAACTTAAAACAAAGACACATTTATTTTGCTCTCCATCCTCCCATTCCTCAAAAAGACTTCCTGAAATTCTGCACTGAAATGTCAGAGAATTTCCTTATAATTTGGAATGGTGTTTATTTATGGTCTAACTTAGAATCAAAGTACGATTAGTTTGATCTCTACCCATTCTCAATCATCAAAATTGATCCTCTTCCATCCCTACATCCTCATTTCCCACCTAGTTGTTAATAATAATGAAATAATGTAATAATAATGAAATATCTGAAATAGTCTTTTTAATGAAAATGATGCAGCTATGTTTTCAATTCAAAGAAGAAATTGACGAGTTCAGTTTTTAATAGGAACAGTATTCTAATAATCTGTAATTGATTTGAGGATAATCTAGGATAATCTAGCTTAAATTTGATAATCTAGCTTAAGATTATCAAATAGGTAATTGCGGGCTAATGTCTTTCTTTGTACTTGAAATCTTTACAAAATTTGAACACTTTGAAATTCAGTTTGTATCTCAAAGAAGTGTAATCTGGAATTTTAGGATGAACATTTTCTGCTTATAAGTCTATTATTCAAATAAGAAGAGATTAAAGCATCGATAGTAGAAATGAATTAACGGTTTGTTGTAGCGAATGAACTTTACAAATTCAAATATTAAAAAATTCTCACAGACAAAAATTGAATCTTTCATTTTTTTTCTCTCCTGCCAATTTTTGACCGTTCAGGCACAGCCTTATGGTCAAGGCGACGGCCACGAGACTGATATATCTGCATCTGGTTTCGAATCCCGGCACTGGCATGGATATTTATTTCCTTTCCTTTGTCTGCTTCTTCTTCACTTTCCCTTCAGGTTCGGAGCCTTACCATAATGATCTTAACGAAGGCAAATGGAAAACCACTCAATATCTAATCGAGAAAAACAATGAACAAGCACAAGTTAAGCAACAAGAAAAGCTCGACCCCGAGCTGTCACCGTGAAGAGACTGGGACAGACCGTTTCGTCCTTTTTAGTACTCATCAGCCCGCCAAACTGGGAAAAGGACGAAACGGTTCGTCCCAGTCTCTTCACGGTGACAGCTCGGGGTGCGAATCCTTTTCTTGTTGTGTAATTTGTGCGTGTTCATTGTTTTTCTCAATTAGTTCAATCCGCACGTTAAAGAACGTTTAGCACTCAGTCTCTATTTCAAGATATATGGCAGAAACTTGTTCATTGAAGTGCTTTTGGATACACAATATTTTTGTGTTTCCGTCTGGTGCATACACGAATAAATCAGAAGGTTTTTCGACGCTTCAGCAGGCCACATACAGCTGTCCATGTGTGAAGCATGGATTTTCCAAATTTAGTCCACACACTTGTAGCGATTGTCCCTGTGCTTTGTTGATGGTCATTGCAAATGCGAGACGCACCGGAAACTGCAAATGTTGAAACCGGAAATACACTCATTTGTTGAAACGCCTCGCGCACCAGATATTGTAAAATGGTTCTACTAATTCAGAAACCTTCGCGGGCGTGCCCACAACAACTGACCAAAGTTTCATCGCAATCTGATGAATAGTATAGGAACGCAACGGGACAAACAAACAAAGAAACATTCATTTTTATAAATTAAGATAATGCAGTAAAGCTTTTTATTTATTCAAAGAATAAATTGTCGTTTTTTTTTCTGAAAATTATCTTTATATTTATTAACTTTTATTACTCACTAACTTAAAGATTCCTGCTCTTTCTTTAATATAGAGGAGAAGAACTATTTTATTTTGAGACAGAAAATATGTAAACAATTATCGCCTAAGGATGAATTACAAAGCTTGCCCTTACTTATTAATTAATGAAACAGATCTAATCTTGTAAGCAAATTTGTAATCCTTCACAATAATCACGAATTCAATAATCGCTTATCATGCGAGAGTGAGTCAGTCTTAGCCATCAAATAACTTCAGCAGCATATTACTCTCGTCTTGTAACTTCAACAGCAGCGTTTCACGAAATAGGGACTGTCTGTTTGATAATTCATCAAAATTAATGTTATGCAATAAAACATGAGACTGACACTGACCATATAATACGGATATTAAAGAATTGAAGGTTCCGTAATTATTTCCCAAAAAGTTAAATTCGAATTAATTCCTTTGACATATCTTTTCATAATTACAGATTTTTGATAAAAAAAAAATTAAATCTATTTTTTATTATATTGCTCGTCACAGAATTAAAGCAAAATATTTTCTGTGTTATCGACTGAAATCATTGAAGTTTCACAAAACACAAGACATCTGTGTTAAAAGTATCCTAGCATTAAAAAACTAAACACTTCTATTAACAACTTCCAAATTTTCAAGCATCCTGTTCTTCATATCCTCTGAATATGAGATCATCTGTTTATTTCGCTTCATTAACGTATTATGGAAAATTATTATCACAGCTTTCCAAATATATAGAGTTCTACGAATACATTATAATTAGTTATTTTAAAAAAGCCTTCCATAAGATTCTTTTCAAATTTATTTGTTTTTTGTTTTTTTTTTTCAATTCATTTATTTCATTTAAACAGCCTATGTAACAGATGCTGAAAAAAAGACACTAATAACAATAAAGAAAAACGTCACTGGATTAGAAAAATTTTTCAACCATTATACATTTGTTACATTTATTATGGTTTATCTTCATGGTTTATCTAATTTGAAAAATGGTTATTTTCTTAAAGAAAGGAAAACAAGAACAGCACCTGACTAAAATAAAATTGCCTTTCTTATTCGATTATGGGGACAAGGATTTGTTTTCCTTTCTTTAACCATTTATCACATCACGTTAATTTTCTCTATTTCTCTATTGGTTATTTTTCTTCTTTGACATTTTTTTAAAGAATTTTAACTATACTGAATTAAAAGAGATACTATAAAAAAATGCTTTTGCAAATATAGGAAATGCTTTAATGAATTAAAAAAAGTATAGAAATTAATTGTTTGAAGGTATTAAAAAAATTTTAAATATACAATTAGTAAAGTATTAAACAAATAAAAAGATAATGATAATAGTTAGATAAGTATAACCAAAACAATTTTAATAAACGCCAATAAACAACGATAACAAAAATATAAACAAATACAGTAGAAAGAAGGAATATAAAATTAAAAAGCTTTTATAGTTTTTTTTTTATGATTTTTATTTACTTTCAAAATCTCTATTTTGTTATTCTACCTCTGTAATTTTATCGCTATTTCTTTTTCTGTTGTTGCCCCCATAAGAAAGATGATCTCTTACCTTGTCTTGATAGTCGATCGGTTCACTGGGTTTCTTTGTCCTTTGACGTCCGTCGAAGATTACAATCACACGGCAAATGGAACGTAAACGACTGTTCTAAAAAGGCAGAAAATCAAGCATCACTTTTTCAGCAGAAGCTAAAAACCACCTAGAATTCAAAAGACGAGATGATCCTAAATCATTTTGTTGTAATTGCCATTTGTCGTGACACCGACATCCATAAAAGGGAAGCTGTGAAAGGAAGACGCCACGAGTCAGCGATTGAACTTTTCTTAAACAAGACCTAGATACGATTCGAGTAAGACAAGTCACGGCCACAACCTCAAGGGTACTTTCCTCAAGAGTTTTAGCAAATTATTTTACTAAATTTTTATTGAAAGTAAAATCGAATATTTTACTTTCAATGCGAACTCCACTGGAAAAATCTATACCAAAGAATACGATTCACGTGTATATTGGACATCCTGAAAAATAAGCATTGGCTTCCTATGTAAGGACGAGAGTTGTTTCTGATGTCATGCCGCCCCTACTATTGCTAACAGCAACACAGGCCGCGGGGCTCTTATTTATTTGTTGCCGGCAATAGAGAAACCTTTAAACGGTCGTCCCGATGCCCGACGTGTCAAATAAAGACTCATTACATACACCCCAAAGGCGGAATGCTCGCACAGGACGGTCCGCTAGTATTTGTTGTTCTATTTCACCAACAGATCCAGCAAAACGAAGTTTTTGCAACAAATAACTGATGCAATAAATGGATATTATATCAACATACTACTATCAGTGGCAGTTTGATGATGCGCGCCGCAGCTCAAAAGCAGAATTCAGGACAGCCGCCACATGTGTTCAACATACAGACCCAACTCGGTTTTATCATGACTGCCTTCGACTGGGTAAAGACATCCATAAATCGAAACCATAAAAATATGAGAAAGCACTTCTAACAATATGAAGATAACTTTATGTAGAAAGAATATTGTTTTTGAAGAGAGGAAATACTATATAATTGATTTCATAAAACAACTATATAAAGCCAATGATAGTAAACTACGAATGGATATTAAATATTCAAAATCTATGTAGAAAAAAAATAAATTTCCAAATCGATTTGACAGCAAACACCTAAAACTTAAAAGGAATCTTACAGTATTTACAGTATTATTTTCCTTTTAATAATAATAATTATTGCAATTTAGAAGTGCTTGACAGTCTTTTTAACTGCAAGACATAGCAAAGTAGAAAGGGACCACCGTTTTTCGATCTTAAATTTCAGTGAAGGCATTCATTTATTTCCAAAATTCACTGTTACTTTGATAGTAAATTATGTGTGTAAAATTATGCTGAATGGAAACAAATTGCATTTTTTTTACAAAGAAATTTCTAATTTTACGTTTGACAAGAAAGATACACCGTGTGATAATGTGGTTCGAAATATAACTTAATTAATAAATGATATTACAATTTATTTTTCTGAAAAAATAATGTATTTCAAGAAAATATATTTTTCTGGAATTTTATTTAACCAGGTTCCCTAAATGAACTTAATCAAACAGGAAATTAAGACAGGTTTAAAAACACTTAAAATTAAAAAAAAAAAATTAATATGTAAACATTTATCAATTTGCTTTCTTCCTTTTTCAAATAAAAAAAAATCCTGAAGTTCTGCGGAGGAATAACTTGAAAGCTGTTCAAAACATCGAAATCAAAATCTCATATTTCATATTGACTGCGAAGGAAATAGGACAAAATACCACAGTAGATGAACTAAATTTTATTTAGAGACTATTAATTCGAAAGCTATAAATAGACATATAAATTGGTTTCAAAAGCAATAATAAAGATTAAATTATTAAGGTAACTATAAACTATTTGTTGGAATAAATCTTACACTTAGAAGTAAATATTAAACAAGGAAATGACAACAAAAATAATAATAAAATTTTAATAAAACTTTTAGTAAATGTCATAACAATTTTTTATCATATTTTGTCAATTTATTTATTTTATTTCTTTATTTATTTTATATTCTGTAATTAGTTATAATTTTTATAATTTTTTTTTTTTTTTTTTTTTTGTAAATGTCTTTTACAATTTCACCTATTTAACTGTATTTAACTGTACTTAAAAAGAAATCAAATTTTCTTTCATTAATTGCATCTAAATTTAGTCGGAACTTCAAGAATAAAATAGAAAGAGCTGATTTTAAGAGAGGCTGGAAAAATATCACTTCAAATATAGCTGAGATATAATCAGTAATCAGTATATATATGTATAAGATAGAGAAGCGATTTCAGCAACAAAATATCTGATTACAAGTTCCAAAATATCTTCAACCCATAAATGTAAAAAAAAATATATATTTTTGGGTTGAAGATGTTTTGGAACTTATAGTATGATAAGAAGAAACGATACACGGAAGAAGTATGGAATTAAAATATCTGATTCTTTAAAAACTTGTTAAATAATTTTACAATTTTCCATCACTTTGCAATTTTGTTGGATTTTGAAATTTCATAATAAATTTTGACATCCGGTAAGCTTTTTTTTTTTTATAAAAAAAGAAGTATTTTCCCGATAATATATCTATTCTACTAGCATGTTTATTTATCTATAACATATCTCTATAGGGTTTCCAAAATAGAAATAGAATTGTTGTTTGTAATTCATTTGCAACATTTCAAAATTTTAACTTACATAACATTAAATAATCTTCTCAACTCATATATCTTAATTTACATTAATTATTTAATTACATATTGAGAATTTCATATTAATACACAACATTAGCTTCACATTTCAAAGTTCCTGTTAAAAGTTGATTAAATAACGATTATTTATTATTAACACTAGACGGAAATTAACAAAATGAAACTATCGCACAAAACTAACTTATATACTGAAAAACTATTCAGCATGAAATAAGCTATTGAAATAAGATCTGAAGAATCTAAGAATTAAAAAAATGATGGTAACAAAACCATATTATTTTTTTATTTTTTTTTACATTATTCTATTTACTGGAGAATATAAAATAAAAGACAAAACAGTTGAGGTATAAGAATAACAGATAGGATATAAATGATTAAAACACTGCACAATAAAGACGATTAAAATATAAGTTCACTAAAATCATAATTAAAGTTTCGAAACGATTCGTTCGTGGCAAAATAGTTGACTATCACTATTCAAAAATTAATTTGCAAAACGTTAATTTGCGAAAAAAAAAAAAAAAGAGAGAAAAAGAAAATGAATAACTTTATTTTTTTTTGGATTATAATACTAAATTTCCAGAAATTTTTGAATGTATAAAAACGTGTTTATTTCATTTATATGTATATTATCTTATTCATTAGAAATATCCTGTTTACTTTTCTAACAATAGCCTAATAATATCATCTGTTCTCTCATTAAAATTTATATGGTAGACTAATTCTGAAAATGACATATATATGCTTTCTAATTCTGTAGCTAAAAATCAAAAGGATATTTTCTTGTTATTTTCTCTCTTTGTTTCATTTATTTGTTTACTCAGACTAGAAATACGGATCCTAATTTATTTATTTATTTATTCATTTTTTTTTTTTTTTTTACTGTAAATTAATCATCTGTTTTAAGATGAACAAAAGTTGGGAACGTAGAAACTAATATTAGTTTAGAATTATTTTTCAAAAACTTATTCCCTTATTATTGTATTCTCTTTAGCTTGTCACTGTCGAACATGATCCAGAAATATTTATTAAACATCAGTGAAGTCATCTTTGGAACTTTAAAAAAAAATGACAGCTTTACACTCTAATCAATGCCACTGCTGTTATTATCACCAATAATAATAATAATAATAATAATAATAATAATAATAATAATAACTTAAAACAGGGAATAAGGTAAATAAATGTGATTTTACGATATTTGGCCTTTGAAAACAAAATAAAAAAAAGGAGAGAGAACTTCTATGTATATGTTTACAGAAATTCGTTCAACTTCACATATGGGGCAAAAAAATCGGTTACCAGTAGACACAAGAGACCATGTGAGCCCATCCTGTGAGCAGAGAGACCCCTTGAAGTCAATGCCGATGGAACTCTGCGGTTTGGAAGGCTGCAAAGCGGCACGGCTTTGAGTCGGAAGAAGGGCAAAGTCCGCTCCAACGAATCCAACGAGGAATCTCAAGACAGCAAGCTCTTTGAGACTGAAAGAAATTCTCCAGCCAAAATAGTCGGCGGTCCATGGTTGGGAGGCGTTTTTGTCAGTATCCTGGTTGGCACTGAATACATTGTTATAATGTCTGGTCCGTGTGTGCCACAAGGAGTGGTTCCAAATGAGTTTATTGTTTTATAGATGGCCGGCATCAGTCACAACATAGCAATTGCAGACAGGAAATTAACAGACAAAAAAAATTACTCAGGACATCAAGTAATTACAATAAAACTAAACCTATTTTTATTACTAGCCCTTAATTTAGTAGAAGGACTATAGAAATATTTCACTGTACAGAGTTATTATACTTTTTATGCAGTATATGTAATATAAGCTAAAATTTTTAAGAAAAAATATTAAATATTTATATTATTTTAGATATAATGCCGGTTTTTCAACAAACTTATAATTTGGATAGCATATATTTTTATTGTATATTACTTAAATATATTATATAAAGCTATTATATCCTAAACATTATTATATATTGTTTAAAATTGTAATGACATTTTTCTAAATAAATCTTTAATTCAAAGTTATGAAATTACAATTCGCTTCATGCTGTAAAATCAGAATCTCAATGTAACTGTTTGGCATGACTTAATTTTTTTTTTCGCTTTATTGTACAGATGTTATCCAGAAGTATCCCCACCTTTGGCTCTGTATTATTATTATTATTATTATTATTATTATTATTATTATTATTATTATTATTTATAAATTGTATACAAAATATTTATCTTTTCTACTAAATGCGAAAAACAAAAAATATTTGTTTTTATTAAACAAATTATTAAAAAAATTGAATAATATTACAAACTAAGGGTGGGCATTATTTCTAGAGAAAAGTCGTAGAATGGCAGAAGTTTATGGCCTCCAAACCACATAAGAGATTCTACAATCAAGTTTATTACGAATAAAATAATGATGTAAATAGATTTTTTTGTATTAGCCTTTTCGTAGAAGAAAAAAAAAGACTAAAAATCTATATTTACCTCATTGTAATGAGCGAAGTTTATTCAAAAGAATATATTCTTAGAAATTATATGATTTCAATTACTAGCTTATAGTATTTCAATTAAGACTCATAATAGTTGAATTTAAATGCAATTTACTGAATTTACGTTTAAATTTTTAAATCACAATAAAAAATTATTAAAAAGAAATACTTTCAACTTTTTTTAACGTAATAGAATATTATTTTTAATTGTAAAATAATTGCAATGAACAAATTGCGAAATCAAAGTAAGAATAAATTGTAAACATATAAATAAATAAAATGCTTGAAAGAACTACTACGGAGCCGTAATAAATAGAAACTTATGATAACTTTTATTTATGTAACTGAAAGTTGTATTTCCTAAGTAGTTTGCTTTTTAAAGCTTTTTATTTATTATATGTCTAATTATTCTGTCAATATCCCCCATAATTTATTCATTTCTATTTGTTATACTTATCTCTTTAGCTTTTTCATTTACATTTTCTGCACCAATTTATGTATTATGTACTACATAAAATTACAAGATTTTATTTTTCTTTGTAAAAATTTCAGCCATTTGTAATTATTCTTTGTAAAAAGAATCATCCTTACATATTTTATATAAAACAGCATAGTAAAACATTACTTGTACTTTTTAAATGCACTTAAATAATGAAATTAATTAGGAAACCGTTAACTGCACATCATTTGAGTTTTATTTTTGTGTTGTGTTTATTTTTTATTAACGGCTCTGAATCTATATTACTTTGCCTCTTCCTTCTTAAATTTAATATTTTAATACTTTTTAGACCCCACCATTAAGCTTTATTATACTTTACTTGTGCACTCAATATTCTAACAATCATTGAAGAAAGGAGATAGGAAGGTGATGAAAGTTGTGGCAGATGTTATATCGCCTCAGGATGAACCAACCAAAGAATGATAGTAAATGCGTTAGCACGTTCATGGGTATCTCCCCTAGACACAGTATCTTCAGAATCTAATCGTTCTTGTGGAAACAGAAATGATTTAACGAAACGAAATAAAGAAACGAAGAAAATAATTAAATTACTATTTGAAAAACAACTTATACTTTTTAGTTTTTCCATTTTTTTTTTTTTTTTTAAATTATACCTAACCTGTTCAAGTTATAAATAATTTTAATAATACTTCGACAAAATAACATGAGTAAAACTTATCTCTGCAACAAGAAATTAAGCAAAAATATTTTCTGCTAAAAAAACAAGAAAGTACAGAAGAAAAAAGAACTTTGAATCAGAATGAAAACTTAACACAATTCCATGTGTACTTAACCAAATTCTGTATCTATTTTTACAGCAAACGTGTACTAATTAGATGTTTGCTTCCACAGTTGATTTTATGAAACAATAAACCCCACTAGTGTATTATGATCATTAAGAATAATTACAGTACGCTTTAAGTCCCACATAAAAAATGTTTGCATTATTAAGCTCATTAAAATAATAAATAATGAGCTTACCAAATATCAATATTAATCGTTGCAATTTTGTTGAATTAAAAAAAAATTGGTTAACTTTAAAACAAATAGACTTTTTGTGTGTAAGTCTCTAAGATTCTTACAAATACTATCAACATTATAAAATCTATCAAAATTGCCTGTAGACTAGGACAGATTTAATTTATAGAAATTAATATTTTTGAAATTATCTAACTGAAACCTGTTAGAAGGGATTAATAAATAATTTTATGTAGTAAATGTTCAATTTTTTTGTTATAAACTTCAAATGAGAAAATGAATAATATGTAAATCAATAAATAACTAAATAAATGTTATGAAGATTTAATGTAAACTCAACAGTTTATGCTCTTTCTTGACTCCAGTATCAATCATGTTTAAATTTAAAAATAATATGCAATTTAATTAGATTAAAACAAGAAATCTCATCAATAGGATCAATTATCAATAGCTTCCTCATTACAACGTTTAACATGTTTCAAATGTTGTAAATGGCCTTTTTTGATGGATTTAAATACAAAATGACCCGCAGATTAACTCCGCGAAATAGAATTATGCTGACTGGGTCGATTAATCAGAACCGGTGTAATAAAACAGACGTTGCTGCTGCATTATAGCGATGAGGATAATAAACGGATGAGATGCACTCCCACAAATCACACCAACACTCTTTGTCGGCAAAAGATTTCAATTGCTAAAAGCAAGCCTATCAACGACATCTTTAAAGATGTCGTTGATAGGCTTGCTTTTAG
>JAFIDM010012231.1:166094361-166144839 GCA_023159025.1 Thereuonema tuberculata
CAAGCCTATCAACGACATCTTTAAAGATGCATTGTTCGACAATTTTTCCATTGTAGTAACAAATTAATTTAAAGATATGTAGAAAATAAGTCCTCATAAACAGAGCATTTTCAACAAAAATTATCTTTTATTATTATTATTATTAAGAACATACCAGAAATTCATATATATATATATATATATATATATGTATATATATTAATAATTAGAAACTATTATAATACTATATAGCAAAATATTAATAAGAACATTAATACTACATATAAACTTAGAAAATCGAAAATCTAGAATAATCAGGTTTACATAACATTTTTGAAGGAAATAATTGACTATTTATTTTACAAAACATTATTAATAAACAAAATAGATCTGAGAAAAGTAAATAACTACAAAAATCTCAGAAGTACAGAAATTCACAATTTTGACTGCTCAATAATAATAAGTATAAATAAACATTCGGGGAATAAAGTAAAATAAAGAAAAATATCTTATCTCATTTCTTATACATACGATTCCTTCATTGCATTCTTGGTACGATTCAAATGTATTCTCCTTTACAACTTTCAAATTCAGTAAACAAATTCCAAAAAAAAAAATGGATAAAAATATCAAAATAAAGTTGTTTTGACTTATTAATTAATGGTTATTTTTTTTTGTATCTTTTTTTATTTCTTGTTTGCTTATTATCCATTTTTCTTATTGTACCATAGTTATTGAATATATGAATTATGTAGTCTAAATATTTAAAGTTAATATTTTTATAATGAATTTGTTTTGTATATCACAAGCATCTTTTCATTACTCGTAACAGAACTTTATTGTTACACATCTCATATATCCTAAATACATCTTAAAACTTCTATTATTATTAATATTGATTAGGATAGAAAAAAATGATTATCTAGGATATGATAATAAGGAGTTTTTTTTTTTAAATAACTTCATAGTTACGTTTTAGTTTTATGTCATCCTATCATTGTTTTCTATATTCAAATTTTAATGAAAATCTCAATGTAAATAAACGATCATTTAATGCATTTTTTTTAAAGATATGGTTTCTAATTGAAAATTCCTTTCAAAATTATTGTATTCTTTGTAAAATTGGTACAAGCAACAGGTTTAGTGGCACTTGAAAAATAAAACTGTATGGGTGCATTAACTTTACAACACTTTACAATATCACAAACAGATTATTTATTTACTAAGTTGCGTTAAACACTGATGCAACACAAGATTCATTTTTATGAAAATAAATAAAATAAAAGAAATAAGAATAAATGCATAGCGAACAATTTTTTTAGGAAAATTTTAAATTTATTGTTGTTTTTTTAATGTTAAATTACTTATCCAAATTTGTTTTTCGGAATGAAATTTATTATCAACACATGATTTTTTAAATATTTTATTTTTAATGTGTATTTTTTGTTTTTAGTTTAATTTTTGGAAGTACCATATTCCTTTCGACTAAGATTCTATTCATCTCCGTACTGAGACCTTGTTGGTTTACTGGTGACTATTCTCAGCTGATGATCGGTAATAAGAGTGAAATAGCTATCCTGAAATATCACTAGTAAAACAGGGGGTCTCAAACTTTTAATGTGTTGATTTTATTGCAGGTAAAAAATATAATAAACTGTTGATTGTTTTTGTAATTCTGAATAAAAAATAAATCCTTTTCATCCTTTAGGCAAGGTCCATTTTTGTAGTTCATTTCAATTACACGATTTAACATAGTATGGAACTCAATTCCAAACATGAAACTTTGTCACTCTACGATTTCATAATAAATTATTACACTCTATAAATTAGGAAGAATTAATTATAAATGCTTTTATTATTTCAAATAGTTTTCATCGCTGAACTTGATAAATTATTTCTAAGAAATTCTTAAAGTTCTTCGAATAGCAATTGTTTGATGAACTAATTTTAAAGAATTAAGTTAAAATCAAGTGTAATGTTGGTGTCTAAAGATTAATTAATTTCCAAATTAAGAAAAATTGTTTACTAAAGTCTCAATTTTTTTAAGGTTGAATAATTTTTTTTATATAAATTCATCAATTAAGAATAGAAAATTTCTTTTCAAAACTATGCCAATGTAATAAGTTTGGCGAAAGAAATAAGTTGGCTTAAGATAAAACAAAAATTGAGAACTTTTAAACATTTGATATATTCACAAAGAAGTGAAAAAACAATCTGGGATCGTATAGCTCATTAATTTAATATAGTTTATATTTCATTGTTTCATTTTAGTGTGAGATTGCTCATTAAACTCTTTTAAAAGTGCAGTAGTGGAATAGATACAATAAACTCGGCGAAGTTCTTAATACCACATACAAGATCCATAACGGCATTTGTAAAATTGCTAATAAACTTGTAATATCTCGATCAGCTTCATACAGCGATGTCGATATAGATATTTTCAATGGCTTTGATAGCTATAAAGCATTTCCCAATGGATAAATGAAGTCTGGTTAAGTGGTTAAATACACATTACATATACTTAATGTGCTATATTGCAAAGGTCATTAACATGATATTGTTATCGAAATGATGATGTCTGCAATCACAGATCACAATAAGGCACTGAACAAAGCTAGCGAATCACAGCAAGGTACTGATAAGCATCTGGGATCATAATCTGTCATGTGCTGGACTGCTTGGATATTAAGGAATCTTCTTATAGAAACAAATTATTACGTTTGACAATTGCTTCGTCTTTAAAAAAACAAAGAAATATAATTTCTGTTTGAAATATTTTGGAATACGCTGTTTAGAATGTAAATATTTTTCTCTAATATTTTTTCTGTTTATCTCTTTTAAATTGCAATTGAAGTTGGCAAAGAAGTCATTAATCTGTCATATAATAGCTGTTAAAACAGCACCGACGCAACCACTCATAGAAACTGATATGCAGTGCAGCCCACACAGGAAAGAAACTTGAACAAAATAGCTTTAAAAAACTTTTCATTTTTAACGTATCGTAACGAAATTTAGGACTTACCTCGAACGAAGCGGCAAAGCTTGGATCTGATAATAGATTGAGTGCTCCAATCTTATATAAAATATTTTTGGCAAGAAAAAGAGTGGTTGTGTAAACGGTCGTCATTGGTTGGATTACACTGTCATGTGACTCACTTCCGAAAGTGTTGTTCATATGGAAGGATCTCTCTCCCTTTCGTATTGCGAACGAATAGCCATTCACCACCACAAAACAGAAATTAATTATGAAATTCGTTTCTAATTATCCATTTTCCTATTCTTATTTTCAAAATATATAGTGAACAATGTATAGTATTAATAATTTACCTGTGAAAAGAAACAGTATTTAAAAGATTTACATTCTATATTTAAATAATTAAAAAAAAAAGCTTTATATGAATTTCAGTTCTTTCTTTCTAACTAATTAACTAAATAAACAAGTAAATAAATAAGCTACTTGCAATCTTCCGTCTGATATACTATACATAGTTTTTTGTTTGTTTTTTTTTCTTGTAAAATCTGTTTACTAACTTATCTTTCTTTTTTTTTTAATAAATCGTTATTATCTAAGTCTCAATTTAAAATTTGTTGCCTGAAAATGCATTCTTATTAAAATGTTTTCTTATTGAAAATGATCATTATAAAAATATACCAGAATGAAAATATGCATAATCTACATTTGTGAAATGGTTTTAAATGAGTCTTTCGTTGTAACTTTTTAGAAAGGAATAATCTTTAGGTATGACTGGGTTATTTTATTAGTGATTTGATTAGTATTAACTTTGATAAACCAAAATACGAATTAGACTTTTTTTTTTCAATCTATTCATTGGGTCTCAGGTTTTCTTGTGAATGTTTGAGAGCTGAAATTTAGTATTATTGAATCTACAAATAGATCACTACTCGTAGATTTGCTGTTACTTACAAAATAATATTTAAAAAAAATGGAATTGGCATAAATAATGGCTTATGTTTAAACACAACATTTCATTCGTAAATGAATCACTGCAAGATCTGAACGATATTTCTTTCTCTACGTTAAAATAAGTGATGAAGGAAATATATAAGTAAAGTGATATTGAGGAGTTTGTTTTGTTTTGTTTTTCCAACAAACAAGAGAAAATTGAAAAAAGTTAAAAGTGAAGAATACTGTTTCAGTAATATATAAAAAGAAGAATGAAAAAAAAAAGCATCAAACTTAAATTTAATTTTTCATTAATCTTTTCTCACTGAATAACTCATACATAAGCTAGAAATATATCGAATCTACAATAAGGACTTAAATTATTATGATGAGCCAGATCCTAAAACGTGAAGTTGTTTTCAATGTATACTAACTGTAATGTATATTGAGATAAAAATGTTATTGTAGTTACAAACCACAAGACTCACTTTTCATTGCATTGTGGAATTTAAATTTGTCTATCTTTCCTTTAAATGGAATAGCAACAAAGAGCACGATAACAGATCTTTATCTTTAAATTCAACATCTCCTTTGATTTTGCAATGTTACTAATTACCGTATATATATTCTAAGTTGTTAGAGAGAACAAAGTGAATCTCCATCTTTAAAATAACATATTCTGGAAAAAATAAGAACGTCTTTAATTCAGAAACAATGGGCTTCTCTGAATCCACATTTCTTGACTACAAAGCATAATTAATATATTCATTTACCCATCCACAAAAGAATAAAATAAAAACTCTTTCTAAAACTTAAGGAAATTCGAAATTAAATTTATATTTTCAAAACAGGAGTTATGTTAAGAAAATAAAAAGTTCTTTTAAAAATGTTCATATACTTATTCGATTCCATATTTGTTTGATTAAATTTCTTTTAAAAAGTCGAAGTAATTTTTCTTTATGAATTCCATATTAATGTTTTGAAAGTCAGTTACTAAATTCATTTCTGACGCAGCAAATGACATTTCTTCTTCAATTTTAGGACCCGCATCTGAAGCTGAAATTTCCAACATGGTTTTCATTTCCCATTTGTGTCTGATGAAGAGGGTCTCATGTGTTTAGTTACCCAATTCGAGTAAGTGCATCTCATCTGCAATTAAGTGTGGAAGATGACCAATTCGTGCGAATATGGCCCTTTCATTGGAGATAATGTGTAAAAGCGAGAACACATCATCAGCATGTAAATAGACCCTGCAGCTGATAAGTAAAGATGTCCTCACCAACTGCGTGAATAAATTTATGGGCCGCCTTTTCAGCGAATGGCTTTCAAGACGCAGCAAACGCAAAACTTTCTGACTCTGGACGATAAATTAGAGTTAGTGCATGAGTGGTAGCAAGGCATTTACGACCTTCGCCAGCCGTGATCGATTGGCCAGTGAAATCGATCAGCCATTATAGCATCATCAGCCGTCCACTTGTGAACGTTTTCAAAAAAAAAAGAAGAAAAAGATGGGGCTGCGCAGGCCTTTCTACTTTAGACCTTTAATGGGGAGAAAATTTCGGCCCTATTAAAAGGAAGTGTTTAAAATTTTATCATTCTTGTCTACTTTGTCACGGCAATTGTTACAATTTAATAGCTTGGGTCCTGTACCAATTCGAATTTGGAAACAAGTTACTAATGTCTGATACAATATTAACTTAGCAATAAAAACCAAAATCAAAAGAAAGCAAAGGAAAGACTCATCTATAAAAATTTGTAGTTCGATCTTGATTATTTTTGGTTAATCCAGTATTAAGTTATAAAATTTTGCAAAATAATTATCATCTTCAATTTATGAACGAAGATTCTTGAAAACTTTTCCTGTGTGAGTATTGTTTCTATTTTGTGAAAATCTTTGTAGATTCGTTTAATCTTTCTTAGCGTTTTCTAGGTTCTTTTGTAATTTTAAAGACACATTGATTCACAGATATAAACAAAGACAAACTTAAAACCGTTCTATTTATTTGAATATCTTTCCAGTTTTATAACTTTTTTATAAGTTTTTTTTTTTTTATAACTTTCCAGTTTACTGATGCGATAAATACCAAAATTTAGCTACATTGATGATATTATAACTTTTTCTAACATTTGCATTCAAATGAAAATATGTGGAGTGATATAAATAGTCTAATAAATGAAATACTTTATCTACGAGTATTAACTAGGACTTTACGAACGAAGTTTACATCGACTGAAATACACTAAAGTGGAGTTTCTAGACTTAAAATCCCTAATCAAATTATTCTTGATATATCCTGATGCATAACAATGTTTTTTTTTTAAAGATTGGTTTTTTAACTTGTTCAGTCAAAAATCTGTACTTTTTTTATTAAAAATTCACTGTTAGTCAGACAGAAAAATATTCTGATACTTTTCAATCAAATCAGTTCAAATCAACAATCTATTCTAAACTTATAAATATTTTACCAACGGTAGAGTGCATTTAATAAGACCATTTTTTTATAGAAATATGTGAACAAAGTTTCAATTTATGTGCAGATGTTTGTTATATTTATGTTTAAATGATTTAATATTATACTTGATTATTGTTACCGTTTTTACTCTTTTTTTAATATTTTTACATTATCCATTTGACCAAAATACAGTAAAAGGCCATTGAAATGAAGTGCATCATTCAATTAACATAGTAATTGCAGCAGTTTGTATCGAGAAACTTCAAAAAATTGGCTGTAAACATTTTTTCAACATAATTCAGAATATACTTTCAACAGATATCATGCTGATAGTAACAATTATTATTGTTACTCAAGTAATTAAGATAAAGAGCAATAAAAATGCTTCTTTTTTTGTAAATATTCCTAAGGAATGTATAAAACGTATTGAACGATGTGCAATATTAGAAAACACTAAGTTTGGAATTCAAGAACATTCAATGTATCAAATCATGAATAGACTATTAAAAATAATCTTCCTATCTGACTTTGTGTTAGAAACTTTATCAGTAGCGAAAAAACCAAAAAAAAAAAAAAAAAGCCCCGTTTGTTTAAAACTTATTCCTTACTGAACAGAGAGGAGCCTGTTTTTTTCTGTCAGTAATCGTATGATTTAGTAACATTTTATCGGTTTACTAAGGTGATTTTCCAGCAATGCAAACTGTCAATATGAAATCTGCTTACAGAAATCTCCCCAACACCTGGGCTGACTTAAAGGTGGAGTTCACTATCCAATAGGAATAAAACGAATGCAATAAAAATCTCAATTCATTCGGTTATCGATGGCATTTCGTTTTAACTATCCCTTTGTAATTAATTCAGTAAAAAAATAAACGCTTTAAAAACTTTTAAATTCTTACGATTTTGTTTTCTGTTTTGCTGTTTATTTTTGTTTACTTTCATTAGGCTTATTTAATATGTGTAAGCAAACAGCAATTCAAGTAATAGCATTACTAAATAATCCGAAACTATACTAAAGATTTATTAGAATTTAATTTATTTATTCTAATAAATTACAATAAATCGAAACTACATAGATCTCATTTAGATTTTTTTATCTTATTTATCTCAACTATTCGTTTTATAACGAATAAAAGTGATAGATTCCCAATAAACAGTACGTAAACGAGAGTAGCACTCAACATTAATTCAATCTCGAACTCCTTTTTATACAAGAAAAATTAACAAGTCTAAATGATAAGCTTCAAATAAAAAAAAATCTTAATTCTACTTGAGGAATAAGCATTACAAAATAAAACTATATTAATTTACTAAGAATCTTAAGGACTTAAACACTATTAAAGAGATTACATACATTTCATGATGTAAATATCAGCAATAACTTTTAACATTATCTGTTTGTGACACGTATTAAACAAGCTTTAGCCTGAGGGAGTCCATTTAAACATGGAGAGAACGACTGAAGACATCAACATTTCAGTACTGAACAGAATTCGAATTTCAATTTAAGTTTATCCTATTTGAAGATCATAAGTGTTACTTATTACAATGTATTCCTTATATTTTATAATAATGCTTTAATAACAATTAGTTAAATACCTTCCTATTTTAAGTTTATGGAACATAAACTTATTGCATAGATTTAAGATTATAATGACTAGTTTAGTTAATGTAAAATATCAATGAAGCCATTTTCTGCAAAACTCTTAATAAACTCAAACTTTATTTTCTGAAATACAGAAATGAAGAATGTAGAAATTAAAAAAAAATCACAATCCTCGGATGTTGTAGCATAATTTTTAAAACATGATTTAAATTTTTGGCTTATTAATAATGAAGAAGTACTTTCCATATAAAAATCTCTTCGTTAGAATGCTGTCTCAAAACTTCACCATTTTAAATTAAAATACATTCCCTAAATGAAATCTCATTAAGATTTCTAAAAAATAACGAACCATGAATCCTATTTACTAATGAAAAGTAATTTTAAGGAATTTTGAACTCTTGAAATAATAGATTAACAGAATAATTTTATTTATTTTATTTATTAAGATTTCTAATTAACATTTTGAATGACTTTTGCAATGAAAATTTAAATAAATATATTCTGAAGAATGTGATCTTGAATCCTTGAATATTTCATCATTGATTATTATCTATTACTTATTCTGAATAAATAATACAATACAAAATATTAACTGATGTATGCATTGGTTGATATTGAAATATTTCAAAAAATATCAAAGCATAAAAATCAAAAGAATCACTAATTTATATTAAATATAAAAAGTATTTAATAGTCTTAGTAAATGGGCAACTAAATGGGAAAAAAATGTAATTTAGATAGAAAAGAACTAAAGGAGTTTTAAAAATCCCATAAGCCGTTAAATCTTGACTTGGAATCGGAAATAAAATTCAATGAAAAATTAAAAATTAAGTAATAATTAATTAGTAAACAATACCTTACAGTACTCTTTGAAGTGATTATAGGAGTGATATTTAAGCTAGAAAAGCTACAAAAATATCACTAACTGTATTGTTACTCATATGCATATAGTTAGCTTATTATACAAGAAAAACTCTTTTTTCTAGCTATTTAAAATTAAAACAAAAATCCTATGTTAATTATAGATTATAGTTAAAGATCTACTTTTATCAGCGAAGACAAACTTAAAAGACAAACTGCGATACAATTTGTTTTTAATTTCTTGTTAAATTGTGAAGAAGACACAGAAAGTAACAAATAACGGACAGGGATAAATATGCGAAGAAGAAATAGAATGGAAAAGAATAAGAACGCCGAGTGGTCGAACTGAATTACCAGGAAGCAAAAAAGAGAAGGCGTTAAAAAAGTAAGCCCATTTTGAGGCAGTTCACGCAATCGTTTCCCTAAATATAAGAAAAAGAATTAAACTCACACAAGTTAAAAGAAATTTCAGGCCATCTACTCCAATTAGACGAAAAATGACAATATTTTTTACAAAATTCAAGAAACGTTAAATTAAAATTAAAAAAAATAGTTGACTTCCACAAATTTTCGTGCAGCTTCTGTGGTTGAATGATCAGTTGGTATTCGATATCGCTTGGAATCTTTTATAGCTTTTTATTTAATTTTCTATTCTATTTTATAACAAATGGAGTTGAAGGAAGCGGAACCTTAGTATTTCAATTGAACTGAAATTTGTATATAAGTCTTATTGTACATTCTATGACTTCAATAAGAATTGTTCTTTAGAAGGTCAAATTCCTGATTTTCAAATTTTTATTTGATAATGAATGGCGTTTATTTTTTGCTTTTATTTTTATTTTTTGTTTGGGGGGGAGGGGAGGTTTACTTTTAAAATGTTTTTCATTCACACGAATAGAAATGTACAGATTTCTTTTTCTGATTTGCATGTTAGGCCCAATTTGATATTTCACATAAATTCTTTTTCCTTACATTTAACAAGCAAGTAAATAGCAAATAATAAAAAAAAAATAACAAGAAAGTTATAGCTGCGTTTGTCGACTTTTTGAGTTTGTCGATTTCTTGGATTATTATAGTAAAATAATCTGAAGATACTTTGTAGCAGATCTAGAAGAATAACACACTGATAAACATATCGAGGTGAAAACAAATTTGTAAAATTAAGTGTAATCAAGAGGTCATCCTCACGATACAATATGAAAAACAACCAATAGAAACAAGTAGATCTGTTTATATGTCCAACGATCTGCTACTCTACTTCCTTTTACCCACTATATTCATAATGTTACTTGAATATAAACACTTTTTTTTTAACTATTTATTTTAACACAAACACTTGCTGCCTAAATTTTATTTTTAGTTCAAAGGCAAGTGGTCAAAAGACGATTTTTTTTTTATTTATTATTTTTTTTTAACTTTTTAATTAATTTATTTTTAATATTTTTCAGTTTTATACTTCATTCAATTACTTGTGGAAATCAATACTCTCAAATATTAAAATGAAATAAGAAAATGAGAAAATTTCGGCAACCTTTGAATGGGTGACTTTCAGAAAATTGATTCATGAATTTCCTTAAATCGAATTCAGTTTCCCATTTCTACGATAAATGAATACGTACTTATTCGGACTGCAGAAAATTTAACTGTCTGCCTAATCGTCTTGCATTTTTTTCCCCCCAGTAAGCATTTGAACAATAAATTTGACTAACTAATGGCTAAGAAGTAACTTTGACAAAAGTCATATTTGTCCGTCGTGTCAATTACTTGTATTACAAGAAACGCATTAAAGTAAAACAGGACTACAAACAGAAGGGAGTAATATTCCTCATGAAATATTCCTGAGGTATTCCGAAAAAAAAGAAAAAGAAAAGAAAAACTGTAGTGTTATAGATTTTTTTTCCCTGTCAATCATGATTTTGAAATGAAATCTTGGGTATCTGATAATAAAAGCATGAAAATTGACTCATTGGCTTTCATAGCCATTGATGAGATATTAAACCTCTTTAAACATAAAAATAGCAAATAAGTAGAATTGATTTGCCGTTATAACTCTCTTTCTTGTGTTGCTTTTTCATCATTAGTCTTTTTTATCATTGATGTTAATAAAATCAAGGTTTTCAAATTGTACAAAATATTGAGCCAACGAGTTCTTTTTTATTTTGAAATCTCGAAAGAAACCTACCTTGTCTAAATGTAGTATCCCTCTTTTTTTATTTTCGGATGAGAAAAAAAAAAAAAGAAAGTCAAAGCAATAACTTTTATGACACTTCCCAAAGCTGATAATATTTCTTTCGAAATGTTAGGAGTTCGTGGTAGGTCTGCACTTGAAACTTGGCAATGTCGCTACTTCTTCAATTCGACCCCCGAAAGTCAAAAAAAAAAAAAAGGACAGAAGAAATCGTTGTCTCCCAGACTGCTTTGCACGTCGGATAAGACATGTTACACCAACAGAACCTGTAAAAGGTCAACTGTTATGTCTCATCGATTGTTCCTTAAATTACTTGGGGCCTTTTCAAACGGAGCACGTCGGCTGCTTTCAGTACAGATTCGCCAATCCCTGTTCAACGAGTTAGTGCTCGCAATGATGAAATCGTAAAAAGCGCTCGTAGCTTTGGCAAATTGGCCATCAGACTTAGGAATAATCAGCTACTTCTCTCTCTTTCCGAGTCTTGCAAGTAATTGGCAACCAAAAAAACTTATTTCGAGCCGAAACTTTTTGAACTTAAGTTGGAACTTCAATTCTTTATTATTTTGCATCGAAGGGAGGCTACATTAAACTGAAGGTCTTGTAAGTTGTTGTTTTTTTTTGTAATTTTTGAATAAAAATAGGAAATAGAAAAATCATTTTTTTCTACTTTTAGAACATTTTTGATGGTTAAGAATTTAGATGATTAACTTTTTGTCTATCTTGACTTCATTAGATAAAAAAAAAAAAAAAAAAATGCCAAATGAGATCTGACGTCTTAAATGTCTCTAACATTCTAATTGAATGTCAAAATATTTTTGATTTGATTTTGGCGGGTTGTCAATGGGAAAATACACTGAGGTAACAAAAAATGTATATTACAGTTTAAAGGAAATGACAGAACAAACATGGACAGTAACTGAAGAGCGCCTTTTTATTTAGATAGAACGGCTTTTTAGTGATTAATTATTGCATTAAAATATACCAGTGAGAAAAAGAAATCATACTTAACGATAATTTGATTCTTATTTCTTTAATTTTAAATCAAGGAAAAATCATAAACTATTCCTGGATAACGAATTCATTTAATCTCAGCAAAAGAAATATACTACCGAATCAAGTATTTTATACTCTATTCTTACTGTGGTTACCTCGGTTTTTCTCCAAAAAATTAGCAAACAATTATTTATTTCTTTAGGTATCCAATGTGAAAACTTATAGTTATAGGTCATTGTTAATGACAATTTATGAAATCCCCTTAAGCTTATTCAAAAGCATAATCATATGAATATATTCATTCAAATGGAGACTACTTCAACAATCTAAACTTAAGAAGAAAAAAAAAGATAGCAAATAACTTATTATTTATACCTTTCATAAATTCCACATTTTGCTTTCAATAGCCCTTCACTATTCATAAATGTACTATTTAAGGTCTTCTGAAATAAATTTTGAACTAGTGTTTTGTATTTTCAGCTTTGCTTTTTGGTTGAAATATTTAAAATTCCTATTTCTATTTTTGGGTATTTATTTATTACAATTAATTCTATTCATTCTAATTTTTGGATAATAAAAATCAATGGTTGTGAAGAGTCGATTATACAGTTCTTAACTTGATATTGTTAAGATCAAGTTAATGCATTTTCATTTGTAGTAAAAAGAAATTATAGGAAATTTTAAACAAATCAATTATAACATCAAAAATTCAATTACTGTTAACAATTGTATATTTCGAAGAAGATATAAATACATTTTGAATTAGTTTTCGAGGAAATTGATTAAATTACTTTTACTTTTAAGGTGAAGTATTAGCTTTTTCTATCTTAAATTTTTCAGCCTACTAATTAAAATAATACATACAAAATGTGTAGGTCTACTTAGAACACATAGCCAAGAAAATTAACTGCAGGTTTTTATCAGTAAAACTTTATTGCAGTTTCAATATAATTGAAATATTATTCATATAAACAGCTTTATATTTGCATAACATTTAAATATAATTGTTGTTGCTATTTTTTACAAAAAATATGATGATCGAGCAAAAGTGAGTTTAAATCAAAACATTGGTCATCCGTTCAGTCTTTGATTAACTTTCTGAACGTGTTACGTCCTCTTCACTCTGGTATTCGTCTTTTTTTTTATATTTTTTTTTCTTTTATTATTGTTCTATGTGATTGGCAAAGGGTTGTTTTCTGTTTAAAAATTCTATTCTCGTCTCGTGTAATGCGCACGCGCCAAAGGCGATATGGGTGCGACGACGGTTCTTGTTTGCGCAAAGTGGCGGCAAACATGAGGTGGGCGCCTCAATGTCAACTGTGTGAGACAACTTATGAAAAATACATAATAAACGAAGCCTTATTCCTGTCTCCGGGACAACGGGCTTTCTAAGCCAACATTTATTCGCGGTTTGACATATTAAAAACACCAGTCAAACACTTCCTTGCATTCCAGCCTTTTCCTGTTGTTTTTTTCAATGCTTGCTTTTTAACTTTCTCGAACGTTTGTCAACAGAAATATTAACTAAAGTAATTAATGTTTTAAATTACCTTCCAAAATAAGAAAGTTACTCAGCTTATATTATATTAAATATTAAATTAGCAAAATATTAAATAATTATAGATATCAAATTAATTCTCTCATCCTAGAGAAAAATCGAGAAATTGTTGTACATTAGAATGTAGAAATCAAATCAATTTCTTTCTGTGTAAGAATAAGTTGACATAATATTAATAGTAGTAGTTATTTAAAAAAGATAAATATTTTTAAAATAATATTTAGAAAATTTTATGTAGAAGTTACAGGAATTCAAATGTCATGTCTACATCAGCCAGTTTCGTCTAAAGATATTAGAATTTTAAGAACCCATTAAGAATGAAATATTTTCACTACTTCTCTGATTTCCTTATTATATTTCTGTATCCTTTAGTTTTAAAAATAGAAGTTTTGTTAAAAAAAAAGTATGCAGAAAAGAATCTCTTTTTTAAAAAAAAGAAAAGCATTATCTTGCAGCAACCGAAAGAAAGAAATTACGAACTGATTCCCTCGAGTGCTGTGATGATAAAAGTTTTAGCTTAATAGATAATATGTCTGCTTTTATGGAGTAAGAATCGTCAAATAATGTCTTTTTTTTAAAAAAACAAAACAAGATTTTTAACAAATACTCTGGCCTAAAATTTTATGGGATTTCAGTCTCAAAGAACATCAAAAAGATGCCTCTGAAAGACGTATTGCTGTCACACATGTCATCTGACCTGATACTTCAACACTATCCACATGATTACAATTATTCAACTAAAGAATAGATAATCTTAATAAAAACAAGAATCAACGAGTACAGAATCTATGTATTACTACAAGAATACAGATGTTACTAATTTTGAATTGTAATTGGCTCTTTTGACTTATCGATCATATAATTTTTACTATTTTTATTTTATCATCTGTAATAAATACATCTATTTTATATCTGCATAATCTAGACTTATTACATATTCTTTACATTGAAAAAATTGTTGATACTGTCGTAATGACAAAATAATTTTGTAGTTCATACATATTTTTTTTACACTGATAGCATTTTATTTTATTTTATTTTATTTTATTTTATTTTATTTTTATCTATTTATCTTTCCTGTTAGATTTAATTTCTGTTTAAGATAAAAAAATCTGATGTTTTCTTTAATTTCTTTTCTCTATTTTCTCCTAGGGAATTTGTAGGATCCCAAACAATCCTCAATTTCTTAACCATATGGAACAAATTATAAACATGAAAATTATCTCGTAAGTGAGATAAAGGTTGTTAGAGAATGGAAGAAGGAAAAGGAAATTGGCCAGAATTTCGAAAGCTAAAATATTTAATAAATGCAAAGAAATCAGAAGCACGATTGACATTTCAGAAACATTTGCCAAAAAAGAGATCGAGGAATTTTCATGATTTTAAAATCATGATGGCTTTTTGAGATAACTCTGAGGGACTCAAACCATCACGACTCATTTTAAAGAGAAATAATATCAACATCATTGAAATCTAATACATCGTTATGCTCTGCATTAAAATTACGGGAATGAATAAGTTCCTCACAACATCAGACATGAAAAGACCACACGATAGAAAAACCAAAGATAAAACACATTGTGATCCCATTTGTATTATGCTTAGACATAAAAGGGGGTTAAACGTTGATGGACATGCATGATAAATAGAAGTTATGCATCTGCTATACATGAAGTACGATGAAAGAATAGGACTTGTAGTTGGGTAACATAAAAGATCCAACAACAAAAGACACCGAAATAAAATAAAAAGTTGTAAATCATTATCTACATCGACCGCAATTCCGATTATAATTCTGTCATGGAAAGAATTGAGCTAAACCTTGAAGACTTATTAATAAGCCCAAACCGAAATGTGGTTTACCCATTCACTTCACTTCAAAAGATCTTTGTATTTCAAAATCAACTGAATAATAGAAACAACAGTTTATTCTGGAATGCTGTTCACTTAAGATGAAACCGCGAGAAGTTTCTATCAGCAACAGAAACGACTGTAAGAAATTTCAATTCAGGAAATTTTTTTTTCGAATACGAAGAATTCTTCTAGAATTTGAGAAATGTGGTCATGTAGTTTCACAATAAAAGTAAAAAAAAAAAAATTGAAAAAAAAAATAATATCTGATTTAAAATATTATTATCATGAAGTTTTCATAAACATGTTGTTGTTAATGAGCCGGTTCGCACCGAAGTGCGAGCTTCGTAACCGAAGCGTCCGTGTTTCAGGGAGCGCTAGTGTTCCCAAGATGGCGAACCCCTAGCAGACTCCCTAGAATTTCAAGGGAAAGATACTGGGGTGTTTTCCCGTGGCCTTCCCCAGGACGCCATTAAGGAATGACGTCAGACCGAAGAGAAAGTGAAGAAGAGGCTGGACAACACAGGAAAGGAAATTGAAACAGCCATGCCACTGCCGGGATTCGAAACCAGGTAATGGCGCACTGGCCGCCACGGCAGACTGCCGCCGAGACCGCACGGCCACGCCAGCACGGCTTCATAAACATAGTGACTATATTATAAGCTACTAACCTTCGGCAAATTAAGAAAGTAATTTAAAAAAAAATAATATTCCAGCTATTAGCTTTCTTAATTAGGCGAAAGTAAAGTCACCTGCACAGTCAAATACGTAAACGATTTTTTTTTTAATAAACAAAAACAAGTAGCCTGCTATTAAGTTGTAACTTAATAGCTTTTACTAAAGCATATTAAATTATGATAGTTCAATAGTTTTGGTTGCTATGACAGATTATAATCCATGTGTATTTTGCTATAAGTTATTTTATTTTAGCAGGCCAAGAAAATCCCTGTTAAAATATAAAATAATATAGCCTAATGTACATGCAGTCCGTTAATAGTAAGATTGTCATCATAAAACCTTAATTATGGAAAAAATGTTGAAGGATAAATTGTAGACTTTACTTTAAAAACTTTGTCGCTGTTACCCCCCCCCCTCCTCGCTGTCCCTCAAACATGATAAAAAAATCTAAATTCTAAAAAAAAAAAAAAAAAAAAAAATCTTAAAACACACATAAAACTCTACGACAATGGAAAGTTTATTAACAAAACAAAACATTAAATGTCTATCATTAAAAGATGGAATATTAGAAATTGTTGATATGAAATTCTGAATTCGATTCAAGAGATAATTAAGTACTTCAATAAAATTAAGACCTTTAAGAATTAATTGTTTTTAAGAATCAATAGGCCATTTTATGTTAAAAAATGTTTTTTTTTTTTTTTAAATGCGCACGGTTGCCTTGTGTTAAGCGCTTGAATGCGATCTAGAGGACCCGGGATCAATCTCCAACCCCGGCATACATCTGAGATTTTGCCAAGGTGAATTCTCCTCTAGACGGATCCTAGGGTCCACCTAGCCGTCTGTAGAAAGAGTAACGATTTATTTCCCAGGGTTAAAGTCGGGCGGCATCGGGCTGACCACCTGATCTCAACTTAATCCCGTTGATCTAGAAAACGCTTTACCCTCTAGTGACCCGAAGAGTCTGTAGTAACTTATAACAATATTAAAATAACAAAAAGAAACAATATAAAACTTGTAAAAAGTATTTTCGAATTTTTCTAAGTAAAAGATTACACAGCAATAACACAAGAATTTGCTTTAAAGAATTATTCAAAAATCTAATAAAAAAATAATGTAATAATAAGTATAAAAAAGTAGGCTACAGAAGTTCATTTAAATACTAAGAAGTTTCTTTTTATAAAAGGTTTATTTGTAGTTAAATAGAAAAAAGATTAAAAAATGTAAATTCTATACTAACAAGAGATTTTTGATTGAAATTCTACACAGATACTTAGAACACTGATAGTTTTGAGGAATTAATTCCTTTTTTTTTCTATTTGGCTGAAAGGGAAAAGTTTACCTAGTTGTAGTAATAAAAAAAAAAGTATATCACTTCATTCATTATATATATACATGTAATGATAACGTATTGATTCTTGAAGATTCTATTTTAAGATAAGTTTCTGAAATAACAAGTCTCGTTTTACAAACAAATTCGCTAAATTGTTCTTTTCTATTTTTTATTTAAAATATAAATGGCACATTAAGAGAGCTATAAAAAAGCTTGGCCTAATAAACTTGGTTTAGAAAACTATTTAAAAATGTGTTCCTCTCAATTGGGTGAATCTACTAATAAATTCATTCAATCTTCCAATGAAAATAAATCTAGAATTTTGAGAAGAAATGGTAATAAATTAATCAATTATCAAACAAAAAGAAGAATCAAATAATGATTCAGAACAAAGACCAATGGCAATTCTGTATTCGCTGGTGGATCACATGTAAATTTATAAAAAAAAATGTTTTTTTTCGAGATTTAGTCTAAGTTAAATGGAACGGACGAGTTCCCAGGTAGCTGATAGTAAAGTTTAATTCCACGATTATCTCAGTCCCAAGAGCCGGTGAATTGGACTGTTAATTACCAGGACGAATTTTATTTAAGAAGATTTTGGGACGAAATTTTGGCAAGTTTTGTTGATTCATTTTTTAATTTAAATTGAGGTTGTATATAAGCAAGTTTATAAATTATAATCAAAGTTATTTTGTTTGTGCAATGTTACTTACTTTAAAGTACACAATTTAATCAATGGAATTATTCAACACAGCTAAGTAGAACATAATATGGGCCTTTTACACTCTCTGCTTTAAAGTAGTGAATAGACTGAAGTTTGATCTTATCCTCCATCCTTAATGTCAATCTGGTAAGGCAAACATTTTGGGCATAAAGCAATGTGTTCAAGAACCCCTCAATGATTACCTTGATATTAATCTGATAATTCAGATTCGGCTTATCATTTTATTCCAGATAAGAATAATCCAAAACCTATTCCAAGAAAAGGATGATTGTCAGAATGATTATTAAATCTTTGTTTATTAGGAATTTTCAATATATAAACAGAGACCTTGGTATTTACATCAATTCAGAAATTTGTAGATTAGCTTGAGTCTTTTAAAATTTATTTTACTAAAAATTGCATCTAAGTCTATTATTAGATCATGTTTTCATTCTTTAAATAATTATCCACCTAACTATCTGTGCATGTCTTTATATAGTTTCTAGACTTTATATATTTCTTTGTTTGTTGATATTTTCCTTCTATTTGTAACAATCTGTCAATGTAGTTTTGTATTCTAGTTATTATATAAATCCCTGATGAAGTGGAAGGGGTTACTTTCCGGAAATATTGTATTAAATGTTTATTATTTGAAGTAGGACGAATGTATAATGTTTTCATATTTGTTATAATATTAAATCAAGTATTAAAGTTATCTACGATATTCTCTTATCTACATCGAAGTCCTATTCAGACTTCGATGTAGTTACAGATTACAAAGATTTGATTGTATTTTTAAATATAGTGCAACTTGGATAATTCGAACGTCTTTAATTCGAAATCGTGGTTAATTCGAAGATTTCTCTTAGTCCCTTAAACTTCTTATTAAATCAATGTTAAAAAATCGTGGATAATTCGAAGTTCAACTTCCTTAATTCGAAGTTTTTTTATAAAAAAATTTCGAACCATAACGACTTTTCGGCGTTTCATCGTTAAGAAATTCGACACGTGACAACTGAAATCCCCTTCGCGCCACCGTTCGACACACGACGCCATTCGACACGTGACGCTTCAGATGCCATTCTAGCTTCCTGCTGTCAGTGTCACCATGTCTTTCAGTAAACCACGCGGGTACAAGAATTGAACGTTCGCTGAAAAGGTCGCCGTCATTCGCGAGATGGAAAAGGGTGTGAAGAAGAAATGCCAAATCTCCAACGATTACGGGATACCGCCGAATTTCGTCGGTACATTGAAGGACAAACAACCGTAAGTGAAGCTGTTCCGTTCACTAAACATGCTTGATGTTTTTGCTAACCTTAAGCGACTGAATTCTATAAAACAATCAGACATCGCACAATTTTTTGAAAAACTATAATTTTCTGTATTGAATGTAATATGTACTGTAGCTTGCGTAATATAAATCTTATGTTGTTCACATACATATAGTGTTTAAGTCTTTCATACCATGATCTTTCTAAATAAATATTTACTTATTGACAGAATATTCTTTTCAAGCATTCAGTGGACCTGAAATTAAAGTTAAAAGATGTAATTTTTTAATTCGAAGTTTTGGATAATTCGAAGTTTTGTAGTGGTCCCTTCAGCTTCGAATTCTCCAAGTTGCACTGTATTATCGATTTTATTTTTAAATAAATAACAATATGGGTCGAATTATATTGGGTGAATTAAGAATATATATTAAAAACACAAGATTAAGAAAATAAAAACAATATCAAAATTTGGAAATCAAATCCTTTGGCGCTAAACGCTTATACAATAAATAAATAAATAAATAAATAAATAAATAAATAAATAATTACATAGATAAATAAATAAATAAATTACAGAAAATATTTAAATTAAACAACATAGAAACTCTCAGTTAGGCTAAAAGGAATCAATTCAAGATAAAAGGAATCTTTTGAGAAAAGCTAAGACCATGGAACAGCTGTTTCGAGAGTATTACTCTCTTTTCAGCCAGGATTATCCTGCATGCAAAGACTCAAAAGAATATATTACTAGATAAAAAATAATATATTATTGGAAACACAAGTGCCCCCTCAAAAATTAAGAAATAAGAACAACATCAAAATATTGAAATCAAATCCTTGGAAAGGTTAACGCTGACCAAAAAAGACATTAATCACAAAGAAAGGGAGAAAAAAAAATAAAATAAAATAAATAAATAAATAAACAAATAAATAAAAAATAACAAAAATCCATTAATAGATGTAACCTTTTTATAATGAATTGATTCCTTTTCTTTAGATCTATAAGCGGTATATTTTTTATTATTATTATTATATTTATTGTTTATTTATTTATTCTTTCTCTATGCCTTTTGTGGTCAGCGTTTAGCTGTTGTTTTTATTTTCTTAATCTCAGTTTTTGAGAGATCACTTGTCTTTCGATCAGAGCTGGCAAACGAAATAAAAAATGATTAATTTGGATTTTTCGTTTCAGGCAGAAAAAGATAGGCCTATTTCGTTTTTCGTTACTTTTTTGTTAAGCTAAGTGTTTTTTCCACTTTACTTCTAATATTGTAACCAAATAATTGTAAATGAAATAATAGAGGGCATCAGTTATTATTTATTATAAATAATTTACTTAATTTACAAATATATCTAATGTATACTTTATAAATAAAAATGAATATTAGCCTATGCAATGTTTTTAAAGTAATTATCCTCAACACCCCCCTCCCCCAATCATTACAACATTTCGATGTATTTGTAAATAAGGGTATTTAAAATAGATAAAGTTATCTATACACATGAATGCCAAAATTTATTTATTTATAATAATAATATTTTTTTATTTATAAAGTTAATATATATTTAATTTTTATTATGTAATATTGCAATGTAAATATATCAAAACTTACCTCATAAGATATGTATAATTAAACATCTATATAATAATTTCAAAACAACTTATTTATTATTTCTAATAATTATGTGTTACTATATCAATAAGTTTTCTCGTTCATGTTTAGAGATTTCATATAACAACTTTTAACAAGTACGCCCATGGTTATTCAAGATAGAGAGATAAGTCGAAATTTTGTCGTGATTTGGGGGGAAGCACATAATTGTTTTAAAAACATTACATAAATAATTATATTAATCAACATTAATGTTATTATTGCAATAATATTACTTCAATTCAATGATTATTGGCGATTCATAATAAATAATTTAATGAAATTGTCGTTTTTAGCTCTTTTTTCTTTCTTTTTTTTTTTTTTTTTTTGAATCTTTTTCCATTGAAGGCTTCTGCTTTCTTCAATTTTCAAAAATTGGGAGAAAACCGACAGTGTAATTTTCGCGAAAGATGATAAAACGCAAAGGAGAGGAATGGTTAAGATACATTTCTTTGAACCACTAAACAGTGTATCATCTTATTAATGGAAAAACGAAATAGGCCTATATTATTTCATTTTCGTTAAGTTTTCTGTAATTACAATTTTTCATTACGTTACTCATAACGTTTTCCAGCATTGGTTTCTATATTACTTTTCCCCTCGTACACTTTTTGAGTCTTTGCACGCTGAAGAGAGCCTAATAAGCTCGAAGTAGCTGCTCCAAGGTCTCAGCTTCACTCAAAAGGTTCTCTTTTATCATATACAGTCGGACCTCGATATAAGATCACCCGCATATAAGGTCATCCCGTATATAAGGCCACTTTTCTAAAGTCCCGGCTCATTGAATAGGAATTCTTTGATATGGATTATCGGATATATTGTCAGGTCTTAAATACCAAAATCGCATTTAAGGTCACTTTTGTCTGTGATTTCAGTGCCACACTGATTCAATTCCAAGATTTTTCCGTGGGTACGATCTTTTATCGGCGTCATTTCTCCTACTGACGGAGAGGACAGCTTTTTCACAAAGCACTTCATCTCCTCAAATTCTAGGAAAAAAGATGAAGAAGACGATATTCTTCTACCTGTGTTAATACAAGATCTCAGAAATCGCGGCTGTGCTATAGAAGGGGAAAGTGAATATGTGAGAATTGATGATGAAATTGCTACCACTTCTCAAACTTCGATTTCCGAAATTGTTTCGCAAGTTTTAGATTCCAATGCATTAGAAAGTCAGGATAACGACAGTGATACTAAAAGTGAAGCGGTGACACAAGCAGAAGCACTCAGAGCATTAAATTTTCAGAAACTACAAAACTTAGAAAACATTGTACAAAAGATGAAACCAAAATCGCGACAGTGCTGTATTATGGATTATTTTCAGTAAGGTCAGTTGTACATCAGTAGTCTACTTTGCTTGAGCATACTAGTACTATTTGTATACAACTTTATTCCGAATTAAAATTTTTTAAAAATAATTTCTTTCTGATTCCATTAATTTTAATAGGTTATAATTTTTTACTTTAGTTGAACCAAATAAACTGATATTTTTGTACGTATTAAATTTTACAAAGAATTATACTGTATTTATATAATGCTTATTTATTGACAAATGCGTTTGAATCGGTTATAAGGCCATCCCGCTTACAAGGTCACTTTCGCGAGGTCCCAAGGGGTGATCTTATATCGAGGTCCAACTTTATATATTTATTGACATTGACAACAAAAAAGTAATACCTTGAGATACGAGCGTTCCGACATACGAGTATTCCGAGATACGAGCAAGCCTTAGAGCAAATTTTTGCTTTGAGATACGAGTAAAGATTTGAGATACGAGCACGCTTACAGACGCCGACGATAGGTGTTCGAGCACTCGGAGCAGCCCACGTCGCCTCACTCGTTCACTTCACGTGTTCGTCGACTTCCGTACGCATCTCCCGCGAGTCTTCCGTATTGTGCATGCGTTATCTACGTGATTTCCTCTCTATTTTGTGCATTATTCTTCATAACGGTGATGAGTCCTAAGAAAGTGAGTGGTAAGGATGTTAGTGAGAAGAAGAAACGCATGATGACCATGGGAATAAAGTGAAAGAAAAGTAAAGAATAGAAATCGAAAAAAGCAAAAAAAAAAAAAAAGTAAAAGAAAAATACGTAAGTTAAGTTATTTTCTAAGTTTATGTAAGTTATGTAGTGTACGTGTAAGGTACGGTACGGAATCTACGTACGGGCCAACTCTCTTCCTTCCCTCCTCCTCCTCCGCTCATGCCGCCATTAGCCGCTACCGTATCGTCTGTCAGTAAGAACTTATAATTAAAACCATATTTTATTTTATATCACAGGAATCCTTATATACTATATTTTTGTGTGTGTGTATATGTCTCTATAGCAATTAAAAACGTGTTTTTTCCATTAATTTTAGCACTAATAAGGGAGATTTTTAGAGGGCCGGAACGGATTAATTTTTTTTCTGTTATTTCTTATGGGAAAAAATGATTTGAGATATGAGCACCTGGAACGGATTATGCTCGTATCTCAATGTACTTTTCGGAATAACGATTTGTTTGTATAACAAATGTATTGAAGAAATTAATAAATAGAAACTACAAATTACTGGTAATATCCAAATATTGTTAACTTAATGAAAACGCTTTTAAAATAAATAAGTAAACTTATTGTATTTAATGCTGATAAAATTCAATAGTTCATATTAAGAAGTTCTATCGAAATTCAATAATTTATATAAAAACCAATATTATGTTAATATTCATGTGGGTGGCAGGGAAGCGAAGCACTGCGACCGGAGATCTTTTATACCAACCCACGGAAGGAACCACAGATGGAGAGAAAGACTGATGGGAGAAGTGCAGGGGAAACCCCGAGAAAACATGCCCAGCATTTTTTTTTTTTTTGTAGTATTAAAAAGCTGTTTTAATAAATTAACTAAAACAGAAATTTCTATTAGCTTTTCTTTCTCAAGACTTCAAAAATTCCGTTTTTACTCGAAACAAAAGTTGTAGTAAGTAGAAATATTTATTATAAAATAAATTCTAAAACTATCGTTTCCAATTCCAACAGTCATGCTAATCTTCCAATGAAATTTCCCAGTACTAATTTTGTTACTGTTTCTACATTGAGTTTTACATCTTTTAAAAGTAATAGTAGTCTAATTTTTAATAAAATTTTGATATAGTAATTGAAGATAAATTATAAACAGCCAGCAAGATGTCAGACTGGTAAAATAGTAATAGCATAAAATAAAATCGGCTTTGTAAAATTTAGCAGACGAAATAAAAATTAGAATATTTGAATATTGTACTTTATAAAGTACTTATTCACTTTCGTCCTTTTTTATTATTAGAATTGTAATAAGAATTTAAGTAATTATATAGAAGAAACATGAAACACGCACAAATAAATAATGGTGAACAATAAAAGTTATATTTAAACATATAACTGTACATGATCAATTCCCCCTCCTTCCTCTACTTTGTTCGCTTGCCAAGTCGTTGTCTTTCAGTGCATCTCCACGCCTCAAAAAAACACCGCACAGTTCCCGTTTAATCTTGGTCTATCTTTCTAATCCTACCTTCGCCGCTACCTCCTAGCCCGCTTTAACCGTATTATTTGTACTTCATAGCCGGATTATCCCCGTAAACCGGCATCCCCAAACAGTCAGTAACAAGTGCGACCAGCGGGACGCATTGCAGTTATTCATAGCGAAGATCACCTGATTGGCTCCTTTTGTGACGAAGATCCAACACTTTCGTATAAAATTGTGAGATTTTTTATGTATACAACACATTTGACAAGGGCTACGTGAAGTAGCCGAAATTAATCATGTACATTTATATGTTTAAATATAACTTTTATTGTTCACCATTATTTATTTGTGCGTGTTTCATGTTTCTTCTATTTCTTTCCGCACGTTAAAAAAAGTTCAAAAAATTTAAGTAATTATTACGTGCTGATTGTAACCAAAAATCTTCAGATAGAGAAACTCATTGGTATTGACTTTATAAGCAACCAATTCAAAAGTAAGAAGACTGTTTCAACAGAAAGTAAATAACAAAATCATTTACCTTGTCTATTAAGCATGGTTAATAAAGATGATGATTAAAAGAATTCATTTTAAATTACATAACATGAAAACGTTTTGTTGTTTGTTTTTTTCATATTAAAAAAAATCATTTTAAAGTAAAAACATTGCGGTTGACTAAAAATTATCTTCTTTTGTTTGATATTAAATGGAAATATGAACTTTTGACTGGTCTGTTTCTCGGGTTGACGAGAATTAATAAGTGCGAAGCAACTATTCCAGAGTTCTACTACAATTAAAAAGGTAAATTCCACATTTGTTGAAAACACTATTCGTCATTTAATTCTAATCAAATTTTAGCTAAACAATTGGACGCCTTTTTAGTTGGTAATACTATTTTCAAATATATTCCGAAAATAAAATATCTTTATTCTTGGGATCAGACAAGTCAGGATTCAAATTTCTGGACAAAATTTAGTTGCATCTTTTATTCCTTTTCCGTCGGAAGACAGGAGATCATCATCATATTCTACCTTCCTTCATTTTCTCTTTTCTTATTTGTGGAATGCAATCAATTCCTACATTCAAGAAACATTGTAGTCGGAAACACTTGATTATGATACCTTAAGAAATTCTGAATTTAAATTATTTGCTTTTTACTAAATTTTTTTATTTTTTTTATTTTTTATTTTTTTATTTGGTAAGAGGTTATCCTTTTCAAAATTCTGCTAACTTGATGATGTAAACAATTACAATTACTCGGACCATTTTGAATAAAAAAACTGCTTCTATCTGTAACCTCGGACATTTTATCATTCTTCTCTTTGACTTCAAAATATAATTTTCGTCGTCTCTATGTTGTATATTTTTTTAAAGTTTGTACTTCTGTAAAGGTTGTTAAAGTTCTTAAAAATTGATAACCATTATTAAATTACAATAATTTCTACAAAAATCAAAACATAGATGGGACAAAAGAACATCAGTAACATATCTGAACATCAGTAACCCTTTGTCAAAGTGGAGGTGGACGAAGGAGAGATCGTCAAAAGATGATGACAACAAGACAAAGAAAGAAAATGATATAATGAAGAATTCTTAGGCTAACGATCAAAAAATTGTCAGGGAGACAACAAGAGAAATCAAGGAAAGCCAGCAATAATCATAATGGCAGCTGAAGTATGACGAAATTTTCAATTTATATCCAACTACTGAAGCTACAAGTTAAATTTGACTTCACTATAGTTTTATTAATTTAAATTTTGGTTACATTTTTAATTTGACTTGAATTGGAAAAAAAAGAATCTTTATCTTTCGATTATGCCGTATTTCAATTATTTCAATATTTTCCTCAATAATTTACTTAATCATTTTTTGTCATTATTCTTTGGCTTCATTTATTACATAAATTAATAAATCAGTTTTACTTGGTCACTGTTTATTAGTGTTCGTTATTTTTTTTTCCTTTTTAAAAACTTTCTTTATAGTCCAATGATATCAGTAGCATATCAGTAGTAACTAAATATGATTCATCTGAACTGAAAAATAAATATTGAAAAGCAGATATAAAGGAAACTATTTAACTTTGTACATTGCTTTATCTTTGTATATTGTCTTAACGTATTGTATCTAATCACTCTCATTAAATACTCATTCCATGTCAATTCGCCTGCAATAAAATTTCACTTCTTAAACTTTCTCGAAATTTTCACTGACTACGGCTGCTTATTTAATCTTGGAGAGGCTATTTCAGTAATGATTTTTAAATTCAAGAAGACTCAGAATCTAGAACATCGAGAATTTCACTTTAATACAAAAAGAATTCCTAAAGAGTCCTTTAGAAAATGAAATGAAGAAAAATAAATCATCTGTCTAAAAAAAAAAAACAACAAAAAAAAAAACACATCATAAGTATTATTTTTACATGACATAAAAGAAGAACATTTTAAAAAGAAAACTTTAATTACCATATACAGTATTTTCAAATGGTCATTGTTCTTTTCTTGAAAATTTAATACATTATACCTTTAAATATCTATCAAAAAGAAGTCTACCAGTTTGAACTTGGAATTGCTCTGGGATCATGAGTTATAGTTCATCACCATCTATAATTATTGTTCTTTAGTTACGTTATTCTCGCACATTCACAGCTCTCATTAATACTTAACTTTCTTTGCCTGCAGATCTACATTTCTTTTTCAAAATCTATAGAGTAAACCCTGTTTTCTTTCGGGTTTATTTTATTGCATATACTTTTGAGGATTTCTTGATCCCCTTTCCCAAAAAGAAAATAAATAAATAAACTCCTGTAAATGCTCATGTTTCTTTGAATTGTAAATCTATTAAGTCAATATTCTTTAAATATTTCCTATATATCACTGAATGACATTACAACTTCCAGATCCAAATGATAAGATTGAGGTAATTCACAGATACAATACTAAACAGCATAATAAAATTAGACCAATAATCATTAAATTCTTCAATAGAAAGGAAAGAGATACATGGTTGCATACTTTTAAACTAAAAAAGATCATAACAAATGATGACATTTTTGGAAATAAAAATAAGTCTAGGATATTTATAAATGAAAATCTCACAAGGAATTTGAAGAATTTATTTTGGAAAGCCAAAACTGAAGAAAGAAATAAAGGATACAAATACATTTGGATTAAGAATCATAAAATATTGATGAGAATGAATGAAACGTCTAAGATAATAAGAATTAACAATGATGAAGATATTAAAAAAAATTAAATTTCTACACAAATGGCGAATAATTTAGAATTAGGAAATCTTGAAATTTTAGATAATTTACATTCTTGGACACCTAATACGACTAATAACAAGAATAATATAAATATTTTATTCCTCAATATCAGAAGCATTAAATCAAACTTTAATTATTTATTATTGAACATTAAAAACAGATTAATTTTTCTTGATTTTATAATTTTGGTAGAAGTCAATATCAAAATAGACGAGATAAATTTTTATAATATACAGGGCTTCAATAAAATATATAAATTAAGATCTCAAAACAAAGGAGGAGGTATTGTATTATTTTTCAGAGAAAACTACACTGTTGATTTCAATTCTGTTGATACTATCACTTATGAAAATATAATTTGTGACGTTTACTCTAATAATTTGAATAAGCCAGGCAATAAAGAATTTATCCTGAATATAATCTACAAACCTCCCCATATAAACAAAACAATATTCAATAAAGAACTTAGACATAATTTATTAGAAATAAAAAATAAAAATGAAAAAGACTATAATTGTATTTATATTGGGGATATCAATATGGATATTGAGCCAGATAAAGAAATAAACAAAAATATAAATAATTATCTAAATAATTTTTATACTTTAGGATACAAAAATCATATTTACAAAACAACTAGGAATGTAGTAACAACAAGATCTTCCTCAAAAACATATATTGATCATTGTTTTACTCATCTTAATAATTATGAAATAAATGCGAACATTGTTGAATGGGATGTATCAGATCACTAATCAGATCTAATTGAAATTTACCAAAATGTCAGCAAAAATAAAGATCTGATCAAAAACAAAAGAACAAGATATCCTATGGATCAACTTTATTTTAATAAGAAAGTTTCTGATTTAACAAATGAAATTAAAACCAATTACAATAAAGATCCTAATGCTTATATAAGCAAATTAAAAAGGATTATAGAAAAAGCTAGAAATAATATCAAAAATGATATAAAAACAAAGCAAAATAATCATCATAAATTCAATAACAATGACAAGAGTAAATTTAAACAAGAATGGATGGATGAAGATTTAATGAGACACATAGAAGAAAAAGATATGTTATTTAAAAAATTTAAAAATAACAAGACTAATAAAATATATGAAAAAAATTATAAAAAGAAAAGAAATTGGTTGAAAAATTATATAAATAAAAAAAAGAAACAGTATATAAATAAACTCTTTGAGAATAGTTTACATTCAAATAATATGTGGAAAATTATAAAAAGTGACATTAGTAATAACAAATGCAAAAATGACAATCAAGAAATTAATAAATTATTAGCTAATTATGATATTAACATAATTAATTCAGAATTTTCAAAAATTTTTAATTATAAAACTCAAAGTAATTTTGATCATTTTAATTTACAAAATTATAAACTTAATGAGCCTAACAACCCTAACTCTATGGTTTTATTTCTGCCTAACCAAAATGATATTCTAAATATAATTCATAATATAAGAAAAACTTACAGTACTGGTGTTGATAATATAACTATTAATGAAATTAATAACAATAAAGACACAGTTTCTTTATTTCTTATGGAATTATTTAGAAATATCGTTCAAACCAATAAATATCCAAATTTGTGGAAGATCGCTTATATCATTCCAATACATAAAAGTGGTAAATACAATATTTTTGACAATTACAGACCAATCTCAATTCTCTCTAATATTTCAAAAATTATTGAAAGTTATTTAACTAAGTCTATTTATAATTATGTTACAAAAATGAAAATCCTCAACAATAATCAATATGCTTATCAAAATAACAGTAGTACAACTAAACTCCTACATAATTTAAACAATAATATAAATAAAAACTTAAATGACGGAAAAATAACATATATTGCATTAACAGATTTTAGTAAAGCATTTGATAACGTTAATCATTCTATTCTCTTAAAAAAATTAGAAAACTATGGAATAAGAGGTAATGTACATAACCTATTGAAAAACTATCTTGAAAACAGAAAATTTAAAATAAAAATTAAAGATAACATTAGTAAAACTTATAACATAAAAAATGGTGTACCACAGGGCTCAAATTTGGGACCTATTTTGTTTATATTGTACATAAACTCTATATGCAAGTGCATTAAACACTCTTCAATCTATATATATGCAGATGATATTTTAAAATTAAGTAGTAACAGAAACCAAGACATTGCTTTCGAACTTCTTCAACAAGACTTAAACAATATATCTGAATGGTCTTTCAATAATAAAATGACGATCAATCATAAAAAAACCAAAATTATGGTTATTAAGAATAAAAATAAAAAAATATGTTATAATAAATCTTTTATTTTACATGAATATTCATGCAGTAAGATAAATAACATAAATTCAATTATATGTAATGACTGTAACTGTAATACTATTGATTATGTAAATAATCAAAAGTATTTAGGTGTTTATATCGATGATAATTACAATTGGAATTTTCATTATAACTATATTGTTAAAAAACTACATACTTTCACTTATATGTTTTATCATTTAAAACATATCTACCCTTTAAAGAAAAACTTATAATTTATAAAACATTAGTTGATTCTATTTTAGATTATGGATTAAGTTGTTGGATTTTTTTAAATAAATGTCAAATTGATAATATCAATAAATTGATTTTAAAGATTTTTAATAGCATTTACATTAATTATAAAAACGAAACTTCTGAACAAAAATTAAAAATTCGATATAAATATAAAATATTAAAAATAGAAGAAAAATTTATTTATAAAACTATTCTGAACAATTTCTACAAAATTAGAGACAAAAAACAAAACTACAACATTGGTATTTCGACTAGAAATAATTGGTTAAATATTTTTGAAATTAATAAACCAAATAATAATTTTGGTCTTAGATTAGACAATTATGTCAAATTTAAATTATTTAGTCAAATAAATTGGGAAAATTATACTAGTAATAGCATTAAATGCATTAAAAATCAATTAATCTATGATATAATTAATGATAAAATAAGAAAAAACTTTTAATCTCTGCTTTTAATCTCAACTTTATAAGTCATATAACAAATTTCCAGCACCTATAACACAGGTGTAATTAATCTAATTGCACCTAATAGGACTGGTTAACATTAAAAAAAAAAAAAAAAAAAAAACTTAAGTTAACACCATTTGAAACGAAAATGAATTCGAAAGTCAAGTGATTAGTGAATATTAAGCTTATAGATTGCTGTAGTTTCTACTATTGTTGATTGTTGCAGTGTTCTCGCTTAAAAGCATTTGTATTATGAAAAAACATATTCTACCTAGAATCATAATTATAAATCCTCTAATTAACTCAGAATAAACAAACGAAAAAGTTTACAATTCTTTTTTCTTTATTTCGATTACTATGTAATGAAACTTACAACTTTATTACAATTTTGTAATTTTCCAGAGTTATTGATAATTTTCATAGCAAAAATTCAATGTAAAATTAAACTTTCTGTTTTTTTTATCATTTTTTAATTATTATTATCATCTTTTTTTATCTCCTTCTAATTCCTCTAAGCATCACTTCTTACGTTGTTTGAAATGGACGTAAATAAACTTACTGAAAAAGGTGAAAATCTTTCTAATGAAATGTTACACATTGGCAAGCTTGCTTTTGCTCCATTCTTCACAGTGATAATTATTTCATTGTATTTCTGTGACAAGTTCTGTATTTGATTCTACAAAAGCTAATCCAACTCTTAGCATATTTCTAGAAATATATCCCGAGAGGCCCACAGAAAATCCTAATCGTCCAAACCAGAATCCGGCAGAAGACTTCTCCACGCGACATGAAATGAATTACAAATCCTTGAATTACCCTTCGTCCAAAACTGTTTTTATGGACTACCTCTGTAAGTGTTTTAGACACAGCAACAAAAAAGGTTTTTTATGTTATGATATTAATATTAATAATTTCTCTATATTGCTGAAGAATATTCAAGATATCTAGTTTATGCCTATTTGCAATAAAATATTTGTAATAAATTATTGCTTCATTTAGATACTAAGCTTAAGGAGATATCTATATTCAAGATGAAGTGGAAGAAGGACAGTGGTGGATTAAGAGATCAATATTCCAGCAAAAGCTTGAAGAACCGAACTTGGGCGATATTACTAAATTCATTAATTTATTCATAAATGCCATTAGGAAAATAAGTGGTGAATTACATTTATATCGTAGATATGGACGAAAACAATAACACTGAAAATATCCTCCATCCAGCAGGACATCAGCATCCACGAAACTTTCTGGAAACAAAAAACATACTGCAGATTACAAAAATAGAAATGTTAACGAAACTAGACTTATTGATATGAGAGAATCAACAATAGCAGGAAGAGTATATTTGATAAGTTATAAAAAAGAAAACGTTTGACATGAAGAGCTGATAGATTATATAATATTAACTTTCTTTTTCATTGTAACATCTTGTTAATTACTTATGATCATTCAAATTATTGCGTACAGTTAGTATTAAGGTTTAAATTTTTGTGACAGGATATGCCACAAAAGAGGATACCTAATTTAAATAAACAATAAGATAAGCAATAAAATTAATGATCAGGGAATGTTTAATAGAAGTATTCGACACGTGATCGACTTTAACTCCTGATCCCATTTCAAATTGAAACTTGATTTCTTAAATAGATAATGAGACAGACAAATTTTCGAGAATTTAAGAATGGCCATTTTGAATACATACCCGATGAATGCTTTCTTTGTAAACTTGTTTACTTACATAATGGAGAATTTATTTGGCTATAATTCTGTTTTTTGCTTTTATTTTTCTTTTTTTTTTCTTCTTTTCATTCATATCTCTTTTTTTTATCTTTTCATTAAGTCTACTATTTTTCATATTCAGTGTAGTAGTCGGTAATTTTGATTAGTTTTTCGGATATAATTCTTTTACTTTTTTGCTTATTTTTTTACATTTGTTTAAATACGGATTTTTTTTTGTACGAACGCGAAACAAATCTACAAAATGAAAAGCGTCAATAAGATTGCTAGGTTTGGCGAAAGACCAAATAAATAGTGTTACATATAAGACATATATAATGTATTTTTTTTTAAATTAACATTAATTGGAAGATGCGACTTGTTTTTTTTTTTTAATTGGAAGAAAGGCCTTGGGGTGGTAGTTTGATAACTTGCCTTGGGATAAAACCAAATAACCTAGATGTAGAAGATTTGCTAGTCCATCTTCTCAAATTTCCTCATTATAGAAAATAATCACATTAGGAAGATTGTTATTTCTGGTATTAGCAGTTGGCAACAACAGGAAACAGGTCTCCCTACGACAGAGATTGAGTTGATGAAGTATATTACGCAGATAGGTTCTAAAACATATTAATATTAATATTAATATTACCGATACGAATTTGAGATGAAGAACGCTAGTACAAATTATTAATAGAAAGGAATATAAAATAAGCCATGATAAAAACAATCTGCTTTAAAGATAGTACCAATAAGGTCTTGACTAAGTTGTTTGGATTTTCTTTTTTATTATTTAATTATTTATATATTATTTTTAATAGCCTATTGCTAAAGTTATTCATATTCGGAAATTTGCAAAGGATTAAAATAAAATGTTGATATATCCTAAGAAGACCAGCAAATTCTGCTGCACGATAATATATTTCTTTATATGACATTCGATATTATACTAATTCATCCTTAAATGAAAGTTTATCTAACAAAAGATATCTTATTATTCCCTAACAGTTCTGTCATGTAATCCTACAGCATATGTTAATCAATATAGGACATTAAAATATTTTAAATCAAGAATAACAGAAATTAAAAGAAAATGTTCGCTTAGTAATCCAGCAATCTTCAGACAGCGATTGCAAGTTTTCGCAAGAGAAGTATCGGTCATCAGATATGTCAGTGGCTGTCGTTGGTGTTCAAAATAACGGTGCGTTTTATACAACATAATAGTATTATTCTCTTAATTACCTTGTCCAGAGATTCTCAGTCTTTTGCTGCAACATCAATGAAATTGTAGCCTTTCTCATTTTGCTTCCGGATTAGAATGGATGTTACAAGATTTCAAAATATCAAATCCATTATCACATTATCAAAGCCATTACCACCAAGTTCAGTATAGTATTTCTGAATGATCGGTTTTCTTAAAAACCACAAGAATGGCTCGGCAAGACTAATCAAGAATAATTTTGATGACATTACCAAATAAGTGTGCCAAAATACAATTCACATATATGCAGGGGGAAATGGGGAACTTAACCTTTACAAGAATGTATTACTAACAAAGATATCTCTTCTTTGACTTGAATCTATCTGAATAGCCTTGGAAATTAATTTAGGTTTTATTCCATAGATAAACATGATGTGTGAGCCAACAATCTAGTGAACCTCTTTTATAATATGCTGTTAAAAACAGTATTCCTTAATTGCAGGGTTTAAATGTTAAATTTTTATAAAAAAGAATTTAGAATAAGAAATGTTTGGAATAAAAACGTCTTTTTTTTAAAATTAAAAATTAAATTAAACCTTTCTTATTCTTAGAAATTGTCATCCAACAGTACAAATCACATTTGGTTTCTCAGGTAATAATACAGAAAGGGTCACTATATCTACACTACATCTATTTTATTAGAAAATAGACAGCGAAGGATGATACAGAAGTGAGAAACAGCGAAACAATGTAAATCAATTTGATATTATTATAATGTAATAAGGAATGAAGAATCTTGATCAAAAAAAGTTAATTATGTTTACTTTTCACAGTATTTTTAGAATTTATTGGTATTTATTATTTAACTGTTTCTACTTAACCATTCAAATATATATTTTTTTAGTGAAATCTTATGCTGTTTGTAACAAAAATTCAATAAAACTGAAAATCTCTTAGTTTTCTTATCAATTGTAATTCTAGGTATTGTAACACCTGTCTATTTCTGAATGAAAAATACCTGATTATTTAGGTTGTTTACAAGAAAATTCACATTGCATCTATTGAGTATAGAAATGAAATTTTGTTAAAATAAAAGCAGAAGCTTCATATCTAGAAATTAGATTTGTATTTATCGGAAACTCTAATCTGGTAAATTTAATTTAAATGCTTTAAGTTACCAGATATTCTTGTTAAATTTCAGTAAAGGTTGTAGTTTAGAAGTCGCTTTTCTTCCTCCAGGGAAAAAAAAAATCTTAAAAGAATAACATTACTATTTTTAAAAGGGAAAACATTCTTAGTTAAATTGGGCTAAAATATGTTGTCATTTTATTTTAATTGTTCTGTATATAAACAAATAAATTGTTAATCTCAAATTTTTTCAGTGTGCATAATATTTTGTATCTAGTACACAGTATACTTTGTATAAAGATAAGTGGAATATGTAGCATCGATGATTTTTCTTCCATATTTATGTATAAGATTGCGCTAGACATAAATATCTAAGTAAAAACTTTCTGTTGACAGAAACTGAATTTATTTAATTGTTTATTTGTTTATTTATTTATTCATTTATTTTTTATTCATCTGTACTGTTTCTAATTATATTTGTAGAGTAAGTAACATGTGAAATCCTATTGTTAAAATTTTATTGATGAAATAACAGAAAAAGTTTTTCTTATTTTCTATTGTAGTTTCAAAGTTTGATATTTTAATAGAATTTCAAATTCTATTTTAATTTTAATATTTTTTAATAGAATTTCAAACCAAACGAAGAAACAAGTGACGTCTTGGTATAAAAGTTGCAAATAAAAAGAAAAAAGCTCGCTTCTGTTATTCCTTCTTCTGTTTTTATCCTTAAAAAGAAGTAAAAAGTTGCGCAGTAACAAAATGAATACAAATATATTAGATTGAAAAAAAATAATTTGCAAAATTCTTTCAGCAGCAACAAAATTTTTATCATGTGACTTTTTCATCTTTACAGTTTCATGTTTATAGTTATCAACTAGAAGCAATTCTAACCTTAGCCTCTATAACTAGAGTCGTGCATTTTCGCCATTTTAAAACTCTAGTCTGTAATCTACTCATTCAAAATTGTTCTTCAAATATTTAAGCGGTAATAATCCCTATTTTAAAAGATTATTCAAATTTTCTACTAAACCAAAAATATTTGTTTCTTTAACTTACAATGTAATGTTATTAGGCCTACTAAGTTTTATTATTGTTACATATTGACAAAAAACAATTAACTGAATTAATCATCCCAATTTATTCATATACCTGAAGAGAATAAAATTAATTGCATTCATTAGTTTGTTTGTTTTTTGTCTTAAAACCCATTTTCAGGTTTATATCTCCATAATTTCGAACTGCCTAAATTTTCCACAATCACCAACGTAAGTACAGTTTTTCTTTAGTCGAAACTAAAGCTTAAGGTCTTTAATTTTAACAATTTTTAATGATTATACTAATAATAAAGATATTTGTTCTGAATCACATAAATATTCTTTTTTTTTACCTCTTTTTTTTTAATCATATTAAAAAATTGAAGGCATATGTCTACTGAACTAAACAATAAAATTTATATAGGCCTGCAAAATTGTATTTTGGGAATTCTATAATCGGCTTCTTTTCTTCAGTGTAAATACTGGATAACATCCAAAAACTTTTATTTCAATTCAATATTTTTATCCTAATTCAAAGCCTATCATAGAACTCCCGAAAAGGAAAATATTTCTAAGGTTTTGAATATAAATTCATTTTTGGTTCAATGTGGGCAACCATCAAATTTAATAGTTACTATTTACAACATAAATATTTAAAATTAATGTTTTTATTTATTTATTTATTTATTTATTTATTTATTTTATATTAATTTTAATATCTTATGTTAGATACTTTCTTTTATTTTGCTACTTTTTATTTTGTTTTCATGAAAAGAAAAAGGATATTTTAAATAGATTTGCCCTTTTAGTTGATTTTCTTTATAAAAATCATATCAATTCATTAATTTCTTAAATTCGTCGAAGTATTTAATGTGACAAATTCCAATTAATTTTGGTTTCGATAGATATTTCATTAATTATTTGAATAAATAATAAAATTTGTTTCCTGATCCTTTTCTTGTAAATGTTGATTATTTTAAATGTTGATTATTTCATTATTATCTGCTCTTCTTTAATCAGCACTCTTCAATGTTTGTTTGTTGTTTTCAAGTGATTTTATTGTAATTTGTTCAAGATTCGATAATGGCCAGTCAGCCACTCTTTCGAAAAAAAATTGCTTTCAATCTAGGCATCACAATCTCTCCTTCGCAGTGGATTCTTCACTAACTTTAATTATTCTCAATATTAATTATATGTTTACAATATTTGAATTACTTATTCTTATTAATTCAAGAATTCTCTACAGATTTAAGCTTCAATATAAATATCACCAATTCAGTAGAAAGTCGTTCATTTATTATCTCGTTACCACAATAACCTCAGAATATCTTAATTCTTTTACTCTCGGTTTTATCTGACAACAATTGGGTAACTCGGTTGCTTTGATTACAATGCAAATATTAAAAAATACAAATCCCTAATAAAATATCTCGAGATTTATATTTCAATAGTAATTTGAAAAATAACTTTAGAATTAATTTTGATTCTTAATTAGGCAAATGCCTGAATCCTCACTGTAGTATCCAGTGATGACAAAACCAACTTTTAATTAAATTTCAATTAGTTTCTATTAATTGTTATTTCCAGGTGTAATTTAACACCTAATATGGACAATTTAGCCCATATTGATCTTATTTTTTTATTTTAATACTGCATTTTTTCAACTTAACCGGACAGCTCGTCATTTATTTTGAAATTTTGTAGATATCACAATAAACTACAATAAGTAAAAACGTATATGCTCATTTATTTTGAATATATAAATAAAACAATAGAATATAGACTTACCTTGCAAGGCTGCAATCATTCTTTTTTTTCAAAAACAAGTACTTTGACCTTAATAAACAAATTTAAATAGGATAAAAAAAAAGCAAAGCACGAAATCACTGAATAGATTAGCCAGCATATCCTTTATGGACTTCGACGAAACAAAAGCTTTCCCAGAGAGGAACGCGGGTCGACCGACCGTTTTGGCGACTCAAACAACGGCCCGATTGTTGGGAAGAGGTGCGCAAGGACCGGGGTTGCCTTGTTTTGTCTCCATTTCTGATGAGGCAGTACCGGGATCACCCCCGTCTACCTCTCTATCCCCTGCCGGACCGGTGTCTGACACCTGTCCGCTTTCAATAAACAAAACTATACCAAAATTTTTATTACTTTATGGTAAGGTTCTGAGTTGTATTATGTTTATGGCGGGTAATACAGCCAGGCGGTAAAAATTTTACTGACACCGGAATGAGTTCTTGCATACGATTGTCTCTCTGTGTGGTTAAGAAAATAAGGTACATACTTTGTTTATTATAGTAAATGGGAATAAAACAAATAAAAGTGTTTGTAGTAATTAAAAAGTAAAGAAACGTTATCTTTTTATTAGCTAAGTATCCATAATTTTAGTAGTTCCATTCTTCAGAATTAAGGAAGTTAAAACAATTATTCAAAAGCAAGCAATGGAAAGTGTTGTGTAGAACTTTCACTTCTTTCGTTTTCTAACCGTTCTGTTTGTATTGGTCATCACAGCAGAATCATTATAAATTTTATAACAAAAGTGGAACTTTTGATGCAAACATATCTTTAAAATACAGTATACCGGTAACTTTTTTTTTTTTTTAAAAAAGAATATATCAACATTAAAAGTACAACATATTAAAACACAGAGTCTATTTTAGCAATTGATTAAATAAAAACTAAATAGAATATAATCATTATTTAATTAGAAATATTTTTGGTTAAAAAAAAAATCATCATTTTCTTTGAAAATGTCTAAGACATAATATTTACTTCCCGCATTTGTGAAGTAAAAAAACAACTTTTTCTTTATTTTCTTTTGCTCCAATTTCATTCAAGTTTTATATTATTATTATTATTATTATTATTATTATTATTATTATTATTATGTAATTAACCCTTGTTTCATTTTTAAAGATAGTTTCAAATTTCCATTAGCTCTGAAGACTCTGGAAAGTTATTGAAATTTTAAATGTAAAAGATATTGTTCCACAGCCACTGATGATAAAACAATCGAATTTCTTTTTTGTATTTTGCAGAAGAAACCTTGAGTTTCTTACGTAACCTCCGTTGAACTCACGTCCTATTAGCATCTGAGACAGACACTGCAGTGAGAAAAGCTTGCTCCAAGGCACTAAGAGCCATAAAGTAGTAAAAACATTCTTCCCAGAACTAAAGAGAAAAAAAGGTCCCTCAATACAGAATCAAACTGTCTTATACTTCTTTTACAATGATTTTTTTTCTTTGTATTGTTTTCCAATGAAAAATGTAGAATAAAATGTAAAAAAAAAACAAACCCAAAACGTACATAATTGTAACATATGATTTTATTTCTTTTTGAACAATTTCACTTCAATGCGATTCAGAAACAGTTTTATGTTTCCCACAAACTTTCTTCAATTCTGTTGAGAAACATAAAAATAAAAAGGAGGACATTGGTAAAAACATGAATAAATTGATATGTTTCCATAACTTCATCGTAAGTTTTTTTTTCTATAGGTTACTGTTGTCCTTACCTCTGATAACAATTTACTGTATAGTAGTGAAAATGTACATTTTTTTTTCGTAAAAAAGATAAAAGTCACAAACCATGGATACTTCCTTAAGATATCCTTTAATGTAATCCTTTAAAAAAAAGATTTTTTTTTCTTTTTTGTTTCAGGATCAAATTAACTAAAAAGAAAAACAAGAAAAATATTTAAATGGGACAAACCATTTTATTGTTATCAATATACACTGTTTTTCATTATGTAATCTAGCACAGTTTTAGTTACAATACTTAAAATATGTTTTAAATTTAGATTTATTAAACAAAGTATGGTTCAAATTTTCTTTACTTTCTTAACAAATGTAGGAAATAAAATAATTTTATTTGAATCTACAAATATCTTATTTTATAATAAGTGACTTTTATTTTACCAAAATTTTACAATAATATGAAATAGGAATATGAAGTACAAACAGATTTGTTATCACAAATATTTCATGACTTTTAAATATAATTTTTTTTCAATAGAAACTAACGCCTACACGCTAGATAAAATACTATATTCACACATTAAAAATTGCATTAAATGAAAATGGTGCAACCGGCTGCTTATGTAAATCTGCACATTTCATCTGGATATGTTTCATTTAATATATTTTTTAATGTGTGAATATAGTATTTTATCCATGTGTGTTGGCGTTAGAGTGTTTATTGAAGAATTTATAATACATGTTAAATATGACAACATTAAATGTCAATACTTTTCTTACTGACTTCCATTCACTCAAAATGAAAGTTTTTCCTTGGATCTTGGAATCTAATGAAAATCTTATATTTCGGGTTTACATCGTTTGATGAGATAATTTAAACTCCTAAAGAAAATCATTTGATAATAAAGTCATTTCACTTCGAATTACTCCAAGTAGAAGACAGCCCCGGAAGAAATAACAGCATTGCCAAATTTTACTGTATTTTACAGAGAATGTTTTCCAATAACACAATTCTAAATTTATGGAGAAAGCTTCACAATAAATTTCTTTAATTTTCATCAAAATGAATTCTAACTTATAATTCAAATCATAAAAAAAATATTATCAGTTACAATAATATCTTTAAATGTAATCGAATTGTATTTCATTTTATTTTAGGTTTAAATGATTAAAAAGAATTTCAAATGAAATAGAAGTCCATTTAAGATAATATTTGTATTCGAACTAATTATATGGAAATAATAAAGTGTATAAATTAAATTTTGTTTGAAAAAAAAAATCATTATTCTTAACCCTTTGTTTCTCAATTTTTTTTTTATTTTTTTTTACTATTGAAGATTTTGAGTTTGAAATTAAACAGATTTTAAATTTGATTCTATAATAAGTTATTTATTTTGCTTGATTTGCAATACAGGAAGTGCGATAAAATTGATCCAATTCCAGTCATTTCACTTGTTCTATCCCCTCCCTCCGTTTATTACAAATCTTTGGCAATTTTTGGTAAAACAAAAGAGATCAATTTCTAAGAAAAATATTCCGGCGATCTCCCTTAGGTGAGTAGTTGTATGTAATGCTTTAGAAATAAAGCTTCATTTAAAAATTTACCGTAATACCCCAGTATTAGATAAATATCCCAGTATAAGCAATATTGAAAATCATTATGTTAAAACTAATTTTCCCAATTCCAGCCAGTAAAATTTTTTGTAAATCTCATCTAATTGAAACAATATTTATTTCTTTATTTACAAACTTACTTCTTCAATTCCAAAATTTTATTCAATTTAATGAAGTTCATAAATATTTAAAAAGAGGTTTCTAAGCCTATTTTATTATTAATATTATTATTTAAATGTACTTTTATGTTCCATCACTGAACAGGCTAATCATTGATGAATTATTACATGTAATCTTCTTTCTCAAGTCCATCCAAAATTATTGGGGTTTGTTAACTGGAAAAATAGCTTTCATTATTTCTTTCTTTATTTTTTTTCATTCTTAGAACAAACAATCAAGGATAAAGTGGTGATTTTTCTTGCAGCTTTCACAGAAAATATGAAAGGGCTAGAATTGAAGACCTCTCCAATTCATTTCCCAGCCTTCTGGGATTCCAAACTTCTTTACTTGAAAAAGTCGAAGTACTAAGCTAATGGTTAGAACATTCCACCACCTTTGAACAAGAGTAAAAACATTAATTAACGAATCAAATATATAAAAATGAAAATTACAATGCTGAGATGTGACAGTGAATGTTCACAGTAATCCTTCGTTTGATTGTAAACAGTGCTCGTAAAAATGATGTGCTGTTAAAACTGTTCTAAATTATTGTTCAAGTGTTGCAAAATTCTTTTCTTGATGTCATCGAAACATTGTTCTGTTAACTCCCTCTTAAGAAGAAACAGTTTGCGTTACCAAGTCCGTTGAGTAGGAAAAGCAGTTGGCGCAGCTTTATATCTCCAGTTAAAATTGAAGGCTTCTCTGCATGATCCAAGATTTGGTTGAATGTCTAACAATACAGTGAAGGTGGCGCTCCAACAATGTCTCTTTGTAACAACTGTAATTCGAGAAAACGATGCTAAACTTATATTTTTCTAATATAAAGAACACACTAACAATGCCCAGTAGTAGTTCCTACTTTAGCATTCAAGATATAGCCAAGAAAAGAAATCAGTCTGATTATTTAACAACAACACATTATTTATGAAAAAAAACAAAAAAAACAATAAGGCAACTTTTAATTTAGGATTCATTAAAATAAAAATTAAATTTCTAAAATTTTCTTAAATTATGATTTTGATAATTATATTTCTTATAATTTCAAAATTGTATTTTTGTACATTATTATAAAAACAATTTGTGAAAATTCTACAAAAAGCTTTTCGGCAATAATTGAAAATGTAAAATAATGTTTTTGAAATATTCATACAACAAAAATTTTAGATCTAATTTTTTTAATGAAATAAATAAAATTGTACTGTTAATGAATTAATTATAACGAAGTAATACTATTTGTTATTTATAATCAACAAACAGCAAAAGAAATAAAATAAAGAGCATTTTCCATAATTTATCTTTTTTTTTCCTACTAAGGCTGTTAAGAAATGACTAAACAGGTTAGTTTGTTTAACTGATTTGTACTTATTATTCACAGATTTTTTTATTTTATCTTAAATGTGTAGTTAAAAACCATTTTCTTTTTTTTTTTAATCATTTCATTTTCTTTAAAATAAATCTAAATAAAAGTAGTTTATTTCTTGTCTTTCAATTCTTATAATTTTCTGTTTTATTCTTGTCTGTTAATTTTTATTATTCAATAAATCTTTATATAAGGATAAAGCTTATTATTAAACGCTAACATTTTTCTCTTTGTTAAAGACTCCCAAACTCACTTTTGTCTCATTTTCATTGTTATGAATAGAGCTGAAAAATATCTTATATTTGCTCTATTCAGGCTCTAGTAAAACTTAGTTAAATTTTCAAACCTTTATTTATTAATACATTATTTTGGGACCAAGAATACGAAAATAACGGTCAACTAAAATTAAAAAGAGAATAGCAATTATTAAAGATTTTTTCCAAATGTAAATTAAATTACTTGGATTGCAATTTGACTATTTTAAACTGAAAAAAATTATCAAAAGTGCCTATGATACAAATAAATTACAATAAATCATAATTGCTGTAATTCACTTCCAGAATTATAGGAAGTTAAGTTTTCCTTGTATGTTTTATTTCAACAAAATTTACAATTTCTACAAAATCATATTTAAGAAATATATTTTTTTTTTAAAAATTCTACATATTTTTTAAATACTCACTTTTGAATACAGACATGTGTACATGTATGTAAAATATACATGTAGTAATATATAAAATATAAATAAAAAATTATGAATAAAGAAAGCCCCAGAAAGATTAATAATTCAGATATTGGTCTAACATTCGAAACATAAAACTTTTTAAATTTATTTTAACGTTTTTTTTAAATCATTATTGGCTTTGGTAATTTTCTGATATCTTTTTAATTGCATACTGTAGCCTGTAACATATAGAAGACAAATGGGGACCACTACCTACAGAGCAGATTTCGGGTCCCCAGCGGAAACAACACACAGAAGAAGACGAAAGAAACAACCATGCCACGACCGGGATTCGAACCCGGGTACTGGCACACTGGCCGCAACTGCAGACCGCCGTCTAGACCGCACGTTTAATTGCATACTGAGCATATATTATCTCGTGAATGCTCATTAAGAAGTTATTTTTATTCATTCCGGATAACTTAATCTTTCGAAACGACAATGTTATCCAAACAATGGAGTAAATTTGTGATGTATTTGGAGTGATATATTTAGATTTAAGGCATCGTACTGATACACAGATTACCATATTAATATAGTTACTGAATTTTCAAATAATCAACCGAACACATACAAAATCATAAAAATTACCATTACTTGTAGTAAAAAAATAACCGTCATCTTTCTAAAACATAATGTTGTGATGGCTACAAAATATGCTAGACTAAAATCTTTGATATCATTTCGTGACATTCAGTGGCACAAGTAGTCATCGTTCATCTACCACTCTGTGTCCACCTGATAAGTCGTCCTTAACCTGATAAATCAGTGTTGAGATCACTGTAAAATCAAAAGCTTTTTATGGATTCAGTGATATTTAATAATATTTTTACACTGAAAAATATTATTTTTTAGATGTCGTAAAGTTATCCACTAAAATGGAAACAAAGGATTGAAACAAAAGTATTTCAGAGTTAACAAGTTGTAGCTCTGGAATAGAATATCTTCAAATCGATTTTAATCTGCAGAAGATTTCTACTATTGTGCATCACAATGTAGAGTGTTGACATATGTTTTCAAGAAATACATGAGATTAAAGCAAAGGAAATAATTGAGTCTGTTGTAAATTGAATCACATCTGAGTCATTAGACAAAAATGATTTTCCCAGAGAATGAATTTAATGTTACAAAGTTGCTGTAGTAATTTTGTTCATTTTCTTTTATGTAAACATTTTTATTTTTATTTTATGTGACGATTAAATAGTTAATTAATAATGTATACCTTGGAACTTACATATTTTACCTTTCTCTGACGATCTAATCTGTTTCGCCTTTGAAAACTTTCCAATTGTCCTATGCTTTCTGTTGGATGTTTCGCAAAGAATTCGGGAGATTAGTTCCAGCTGTGAAGTTGTAGTCAAACCATTCCGAGATGTTGTTGGTGAGAAACCGCGTCGTAATCCTAATGAGTTCTACAGCAGCCAGAAAGGTTTGACTATTGAGAATTTGATCTTCTGCCAGTGGAGGTAGGAAATCGCAACAGGGGAACTCACATTTAAAATTAAAAGTAACAATCAACAAACTTTTAAATTCTCTAAACTGTAGTAATAATAAATATAATTAGCACCATTAAGGCCATTACATCCATTACATAGCATTGGAATGAGACTTAAACTTAGTCTAAAGCATTGGTCTCAAAATCACTTCATTCCATAAGGCACAATGAAAATTGCAACTAGAAGAAAGAAAATCAAAAAATAAGAAATGAAACAACAGTGATACTTAAAATAGTAATAATAAGCATTACAAATATCGATAATAATTACAATAAATTAATTGTAAAACATCTAGGTAGTAACAAATTAACTATGATATATTCTAATAATTATTCTAAGTGAATACTTTCAGTAAAAAAATAGAATCTTCGTATCAAAAGTCTTTTATTTTCTTCATAATGTCTTTTTTTATGTTTTAATTAAGTTCACAGCATTTTCCTGAAAAGACATCAAACAACATGGAAAGGCGCTACATGACGGACATGATTTCATATTTATTTATTTTCATGGTTCTGTCGAACCTATACTGCAACCCTGAACTACAAAAAAAAAAATTGGTACTATTAATACGTAGTTATTGTTCTTTAACTTGATGCAATAGTTTATACTATTTCGTGGGTTTCGGCATATACCAGTAAGTATCACTTTTAGAACTTTAGTCAGGAGAAATAACTCGGGAAAAAAAATCTTGATCTCCATTGACCCATGTTCCTTCAACATGGAATGGATTAGTAAAACCTAAAACCCATGGAATTGTTGATTCCATCAGGAACTGTTGATTCCATGGGAATTTTATAATATCTAATATAAAATATCTTTCATATAGATCGCTAATAAAAATGCATTTAATTTATTTTTCTTTGCCTATCTAGTCTAATACACTGGATAAAAAGAAATAGTTTATAATTTCTGTTCAAAAGGTAAATAAATGAAAAATTTTCTATTTGATAAAATAAATTAACTCGAGCGTTTGAAGTTGCTATCCTTATTCTTCAGACTCTCCATTTCTTATTTTTTTACTTAGAAATAGTTCGAGGATGGTAAGGCTAATGAAACTTTTCCAAGGTTTCATTGATTTTTTTTTTATCTTTTTTAATATGTGTGGTTTTAAACTGAATACACTTGCCATTTTGTATTGTTATATTTTAGACGAGCGAAGTAAGTCTCTCTATTTCTAACTAGATAACATTTTGTGAACCGTTTTATTCAAAATCTACAGTAGTGCGAAATATGATACCCACGTAGAAATTCATGTAGAAGTGCATAATTATAATTTCCAAACTTAAAACTGAAAATTTTTAAAAACTTGAAAAAGGTCATTAGAAACGTCATAACAAAAGCGCCCATTAGTTCTGAACTCGAAACACAAATTTCTAATTTCTAATAATCCTACAGCGTCGTAGCATTAGTCACTTTTAAATTCTTTCAATCTTAAAATGAATGTATATTTATTATGCAAATTTTCGGAAGTAATTTTTAACAGTGCCGAGTGTAAGTTATTTTTAAATAGAAAAGAAGAAGAATCAAAACAAGAAGAATCAAAAAACAAGAAGAATCAAAACTGAATAAAACTGATAAATACTAAAATTATATATCATAATATACAGAATGGGTGAAAAGTCCTTATACCCCTGCAAGTAAACTGGATGTGAAATAAATTGATGTGCCAATTATGGATCCAAAACATCTATATGCACTCCTCCATGGTCTCTACACAGACGGATGCGTCTCCAGATCGTATGCTCTTTCTCCGTAGCATTTGTGGCGTCACAGTTGTGGAGGCATTGCTCACAGCAATCTGCCACTCAGCATTGGAAGTGTATCGCTGTTTGAGGACTTCCTGTTTAATGATTCCCCACAGAGAATTGTCTGGCATGGTGAGATCTCGGCTGCGTGGTGGCCATGGCAACGAGGAAGGAAAGTTCTTGGATCCCCGGTCAATTCACCTGTTTGGGAAAAGCTCATCAAAGCGCAATCACACTATCAAGGCGAAATGAGCTGGTGCCAGAGGCGGGTTTACACTTTTGCCGCCTATGGGCTATGCCAGAGTTGCCGCCCGTCCTCCTAACACTCCTGTCTGAATATATTACTAGTAAACTGTACTGATGTTTATGTTTTGTTTTGAGCTAAGTTACTGATAATTTACAATTCGTCTATTCGTTAGAATTTACTTACTCAGAATATGAAAAGAAAAATATATAAATATATACACCCATAATGATGCATTCCTTTCCTTAAGTATACGTTCTAAAAATATGTTGTAAAAAGTTGTTTAACAGAAAAATAAACATCAAAGTTAATTTAAATAATTGGAATATATTTTGTACATATCAGTCGCAGAAGATATATATTAGAAAGTAAATACAGGTATAACGTCACTGTCAGACAGTCCCCCGCCGCCTCCCACGCCTGAGCACTCCAATGCAACGTCTACCCCCTTCCACTTCAAACTTACGGCCACAGTCATCACTCCCCCGATTTCCCGGGATATACACTCAAAGCCAAAAATACGCTCTGTTCGCATATACTGTACAGACACATCAAAAAGCCAGGAAATGTCTGTTTCTTCTTATGTTTCCCTCATTTTCTGCTTGTAATATGACACTTAATATTTTTGAATATTAATATTGAATATTAAAATTATTGAATAGGAGAGAATTTTTGGTTTTTTCCTATTTTTTTGCCGCTTCCTAAAGTTGCCGCCCTGGGCTATAGCCCTTTTAGCCCTCGTGTAAACATGCCTCTGGCTGGTGCTCCTTCTTGTTAAAACCACACAGAGTCAGCTAAGCCTTTCAGCTGCAGTTCAAGGATCCGAGAACTTTCCTGGACCTAGAAATGCATCCGTCTGTGCAGAGATCATAGAGGAGTGCATATACATGTTTTGGATCCATAATAGGCACATCAATTCCTTTCGAATCCAGTTTACTGACAGAGTATAAGGACTTTTTGCCCATTCTTTTCTGCTTCAAACATTCAGAAACCAACTAATTTCTGAAATATCTTATTTTCTGTTCTTAAAATTTTACATACCGTAATTCTTTAAAGCTTCCTTCACTTGCAATTGAAGCAAATTGGAATCACGATTACTTAAAACTTTGATTTTTTCCAAAATACGAAAAAATATAAAAGCAAAAATTCTTAGCAGCAGCCCGAGGAATTACCTTGTTGTTGTCATGGTTGTTTTTAAATCTGATAACTCTATATAATTACTGTAACTTTATTATTCAAATGAACCAACCATATGCTTATTTACAAAAAACAAAAATGGTCTACTAGGAAGAGGTTCCTCAGGAAATAAGCCAATGACATTAGAGAATTCTCAATAGTAAAAATAGTTTCTGAATTGTTGCTCTAGAGGAAATTTCTTGCTTTGACATAACTTAATGTTTATTATATTTCATTGAATGAATAAATAAAAACCTTTCAGATCATTATGTTCATTTAGCTTCAGCGGAGAATTAGCTTTGTATTTACTTTGTAGGAACCTGTTCGGACTAAATAAACTTTCAGAATACTAGCAGTTGTTGTACTTTATATTCTACTCATTTTCGCTAAGTGCTTCATTATTTGACTTCTCCAACACATTCACAAAATCCATTCATTCACTGCAACCAACTGACTTGGTAAGACCGATTGCTCGAAAACACAACAAAGTAATAGAACAGAAGTAACAGAATGAATTAAAGTCTCTGCTATTTTTGCGAACACTTGCTCTTTAACTTCAGTCAATTTAAAAATTTAATTTACTATTTTAACAGTTTTTTTATCAAGACTTTACCATCACTTACACTCTAAGAAACTGAAACATTTCAAATATGAATGTATATTATTTAACTTCAGTTAAAATCATATTGAAGTAGTTATAAAGAAATACGGAGTTTTAAATTTGACTATGTTGCAATTGATGATTTATTGAACATCAATTTATGCCTGAAGGTATTGTAACACATATTGTTATCATAAAGTGATCACAGATCACATGAAAGAGTAGGAAAGGAATATTTTCTACTCGTTGAAGAACAACTAGAGCCACTGAAAGATGGAATTCTACTTTGTTTTTAATTTTATCCTTAAAAAAAACAAAATCCCTGAACATTTCAGTGATTTTAGTGATCTGTACGAAGCAAAGATTACCAATGCAAGGCTGTATAAAATTATTCAAGTAGACAGAAAGAAACTTATTCGATAGTCTATCGTATATTCATTATCAAGGCTTATGTCGATTTTCATTGATAATTCATAAATGGAGTTAGTTCCAAAGATTTAATTGCCAGTATAAAATGTATGCTCAGTTGCCTGGCTTTTGGTGGCCGAGTGATTAAAACACCCATCTAAGTCGAGGAGACTTCCAAAATAAGCAAATAAAAAGAACCTGGTCTTAACTTCCAATCAAAAAGAAGAAGGTTTGTCTACGTTCCAAAACAAAATAATAGACCCATTTTCTGCTATATAACTTCTTCCACAACATCACAAATGTTTCAATTGCAACTTCTGTTATAAGCTAATTCATTACAAAGTTATATTAGCAAAGTGATCTTTATATCAAAGAGCTTCATTAAGTGTAAAAGACTATCAAATGCAATTTCATCAGATAAGATTTAAAAGGTTGTTATATATAAGGTCTTCCAGAAAAAAAAAAATAATAAAAAAAAAGTTTCCGTAGACCCACTGCATCCGTTGATTCAATATCCTCGGTTTACCGCAGCCCGAAAAAAAAATTGGAAAATTAAAGAAGTAAACGATACATAACGCGCGTCAAAAGAGAACGGGTAGTAACATGGTGAAATCCAGCAGCTCAAATGCGTCCAAACTAGACTCATCTTCCTTTGTTTCCGTAACTACGCTTCCCCACAGAACTTGCCTCGTTTCTGCTTCTAGCGTTCTTGCTGTTCGCATTAGCTCTTATATACCATATTAATAAGCATAAAACGTAAGAGGTAGTGAAGCTGGCAGTACTTCTAAACATAAAACAAGCCTTTATGTCCTTTATATTAGTGAGAAAGTGAAAATTATGGATATGATTGAAATAGGAAAAAAAAATGCACTTTATTATTACTTTATTTAATGTTGGTAATGTCTTACTGTGCGTAATTTAAAAATTAAACCTTACCGTATTTATGTTTGTTACACGAATATTATAACAGTTTATATCTAAATATTTTTAGAAATCATTTATTTGCATTTATCTGTATATATTTGTATTTCATTTATTTTAATCTTTACCGTTATTTATTTTAAATCATTCGTTTTCTATTTCCTAATTATTGCTATTCTGTTTATTTTTAAATTCTTTTCCGTTACAGCCGTTTAATTAGTTAATTAATTTAAGTTCCTTATGTTTCTTGTCCAATCACTATGTATATTTTTAATTAATCTTCCAATGAAATCCAACTTTGTAAAATCTATATAAACCCATGTTTTATGTTTAATAAATTAATTCAGTTCAGTTTTAAACTTGACTCGTTGCTTCTTAACTCCTAAAAGACTCGACAAATACCTCAAATAGCATTACAATATCACGTTATATTTATACAGGTTCGGTGTTATCCGCGATATTAAGCAACCGCTGTAGGTCTTGGAATCTATCGCCAGCGGATACGGGTTCCAATTGTAATTCTAATACAATAATGAAATTAATTTTTTTTTTTTTTTACATTATAATAAAAGTATGAATTCTTTTTGATTTCATACAAGATAGATACCAACAAAAATATTCAGTATTAAGTTTTCTTGAAAATCACATTTTGTTTTGACTGAA
>JAFIDM010012231.1:166144939-166158786 GCA_023159025.1 Thereuonema tuberculata
ATAAAAAGCACTAAACCGAAGGATTCTTCTATTAAATTGCTTTCATTACATAATCTCAGGCATACAAATTTTAAAATTACAAAGAAAACAAACAAGAGTTTTTAAGTATTAATTAAATCATTCCCTGCGGAACGCTTCTTTTTTTTAATAAGTGAAAAAAAAAAAAAAAAAAAAAAAAGAAAAAAGTTTATGATCATTGGGATTTGAGATGGAGATGAGATAACTTGAACTTCGTTTACGAAGTTCAATTGCAAAAATTTCTTGAAGAATAGAAAGAAAGAAAAAAATACAATGGACGTTTAGAAAGCTTACAAAATAATTCTTGGACTCTGAAAACAAGATTTAAATAATTTGAATAAACCCAAATCGTTTTATTGTTACGGCTGCTCATTACTAACTTCCATTGATTATTTTAATCTCCACAGCAAATTTATGCCTAAGTTTTATTCAATGTTTTTTACAATGAGCAGAGGAGCAAAAAAAAAGTTAATTTCTTTCAAATTGCCGATAAGACGTTAGTGTTATCGCCCATTTGAAAGAAATTCATTTTTTTTTTGTGTCACAGGCTTTCATTATGATTTACGTATTTGAAAACAATAGACTATTTTACAACCAAAAAAAAAGTTGTTTGTTAAAAATTGTTAGATAAGTATGAATTAATTTAATTTGATTAATTCATTTAGGGGCTGTCCATAAACTATGTACGTATGTAGGGGGCGGGGGGATTGTGCTTAGCGTGACAAAGTGTGACGAGGGAGGGGCCAGATAATATGTGACATCACATTAGATTCCATTTAAGCACATTTTTTGAAATCAAAAATGCCTACCAAGAAATTCATTACAATATCTGTACTTAACTAAACTTTAAAGTTCAAACGAATATATGCTTGAATGTGAAAAATATGCATTAAAATGCAAAATGCAAAGATTAAAGGATAAGGTTGAATTCTTGAACACGACTGATTGAACGACTTAATCATTGAACTGATTAATAGTTGTTCTGAATTGAATCTTACAAATCAGTTAAAAATACTTAAGTTTTTAATTTAATTTAGGGGGGGGGGGCTTGCATAATATTGTGAAGTTATATTAGGGAGAGGGTTCAGATTGTGACAAAATGTGACAAGCGGAAGGGAGAGTATAGAAAATAAAAAAAATAACGTCACATAGGGGACAGCCCCTTACTAAAATAAAAAAATAATAAAAAGTTGCTTTACATTTACCTTACTTTTTCTTTTGATTACTTTTTATTTTGCTTTACTTCACTGCGGGCTAAAGAAGAGGTTCCATTTACTGAGTTGGGAATTTTTCCAAACTGAATTCTCATTCACTCAGCCCTAGATCCTAAGGTTCACCAGATCTCTAAAGAATGGAATGATGCTTCTTTTCCTGGGATTAAAGGCTGGCGGACGTCAGGTTGACTATCCAATCTCAACTAGGAAACGCCGAGAGCCTTATCTCCCGCCACCCTAACGGCCATTTAACAGTACTATTGTGAAAACTGTGAGCCAAGTGGAGAAGGTGCTTGAGTGCGGGCTGGAGAAGTCGAGTTCAATCCCCGGCGGAAGTTAGGGATCTTTCTCCTCTGAATTCTCCTTTTAGATGGATCATAGGGTTCACCTAGTCCTCTGTAGAATGGACACCTGTTTTTTTTCCCAGAGATAAAGGCGGGCGAACGTTGGGCTGACCATCCGACCTCATCTTAGTTCAGTTAAGTCAATGAAATGCTAAGAGCCTTATCTCAAGCATCCTCATGTGTCAGTGGGCCATCGTAGGATGTACCTACTGTGAACTACATCCCTTTTATTTAAATATCAATATATATCTTACCAAAACAAAAGTTTATTCTTATGAAGCCAAGTATGTTTTTTTGTGAAGAATTAATTTTGTATGAAATTTTGAATAATGTAAATTTTTATTAATACTAAAGTTATACTACAGAACTCTTAAATACCACTAAATTCATAATAATGAGAAAAGAAAACGGAATGTAAACTCTTAATTACTATTATTATTCGAACTGATTTAGAACTAAGGAATACGGACTGGATTGAAAACAGATACTTTAAGATACAAAATTTCTTCGATTCACAGTTTTTGATTAGAACATCTTTTTGATTTGAAACTATATTTAATATCAAAATGAGATTTTGTTTTCTCAAATGTCATTCTCGTTGGATCTCATCAATTTAAAACTGTTCATTGCAAATTTTCAGATCTCGGTGGGATTTTTTTTATAATTTATTATAATCACTGCTCTTCGTTCTTGGCTGAAATGATCTAAACTGCTGTTATTATTTCGAGACTACTAACCACGATCGATTTACCACCGTTTTAAAATAAAATTTTATTTAATTCCAAGTTTAATGAAGAGTAATTTTTCTGATTTAAGTTCTAATAATCTAGAAGCATCCAGAAATGAAAAGTTCTGTTATCTTTAAATCACGTCAAACAGCAATTAAAGGATTAAATCTTGAAAAACAATAATAATCCTTCAGTTTAGGCCAGGGGTGCAAAACCCGCGGCCCGGAAGTATTAAACTTACAATTACATTTAACATTGCTGATAAATGTTCCAATTTCCAATAGCAACTGTCTCAGACTTTACTATTGGAATGTTGATATGAAACACAACTAGCGCATTATTTGATTATTTAGAGTTTACATAAATTACATTTATTATTAATTACTTTTATAAATGGCACTGTCAAATCATTAATTAGTAAGGCTTTTATGTAAATAAAAATAATTAAATAATTATTTATTTAAATAAATAAATAATTCATATATTATTATTACTCTTAATAAATAAAAATGAATGTTTCTTTGTTTTTTTGTCCAGTACGCGTTCCTATATCATTCATCAGATTGCGATGAAACTTTGTTGAGTAGTTGTGCGCACGCCCGCGAAGGTTTCTGAATTAGTAGAACCATTTTGCAATATCTGGTGGAAGGCGTTTCAACAAATGAGTGTATTTCCGGTTTCAACTTTTGCAGTTTCCGGTGCGACTGGCGTTTGCAATGACCATCATCAAAGCACAGGGACAATCGCTGCAAGTGTGTGGACTAAATTTGAGAAATCCATGCTTCACACATGGACAGCTGTATGTGGCCTGCTCACGCCTCGGAAAACCTGATTTATTCGTGTATGCACCAGACGGAAAAACAAAAAATATTTTGTATCCAACAGCACTTCAATAAACAGAATTAAAACACAAACACTTTCTTTGAGTGGCATTGCAACGCATGCCGGGTACAGCTAGCTATTATTATAAATGACATTATCTAATCATTAATGACGAAGATATAGTAAGGTTTGGGGGTTGGAGGTTGGGACGCTGCGGCCCTCCATCAGAACTTTTATAAAAATATTAGCCCTTAGACTTCCTAGGTTGTGCACCCCTGGTTTAGGCTATCGTAAGCTCTATATTGATTTTGATGACATCATCAGGGAAGATTAAAAATCTGTTATACACTTGCAGATTTTGAAAAATAATCAACTTCAATATTTTTCTTTTTAATTATTAGTTATGCAGATCGTCGCATTAGTCTTAAGAAAATTTAATGAATCTTAATTACAATGAACGATTGCAATTATGAGTTTGGACTTCATTGGTAGGATGACAATGTCAATTCAATACCGGAATCGCGCTATAACCTTCAAATGGAGGGGTACTTAAGAACTTAAGAAAGAATTCCAGAGGTCAGAATATGCGTCTCGGCGTGACTCATCGGATTTGATAAGGGCTACCATCGTAAATTCCGTGTAATCTTCAAACTACAAAGGAATTAAGAAAGAAAAAAAATTAGTAATTATCCAAATTCATAAATATTCATTTTACAATAATTACAATCCCAGAGTAGCGTCAAATCTAAAGGAGATTAATATTCTAATAACTTAATGAAGGATTGATTGAAATATTGAAAAGTAAATGATATATATTTAATTAAAAAAAATGGGATCATACAATCAGTATGTGTCTTATCTTATTTATTTACGATTAAAAAAAATCTTCTGAAAAAATTAAAATTTATCTAAAATATGAAATAGATTTTTGAATTTAATTTCATGGAGGTTTTAATGTAATCGAACTGTTCAAACTGTTTTTACCTAAAAGAATCGTAGGCTTTTTATGAATGCCTTTAAGTGCATTGGAATTAAAATGAGTCTGTCTATTCAGAAATGGCGTATCATCGTCCTGAACATATCCATTCTCCATTAAAAAATATCCAATATAGCAGGAAGGTCAGTTAAAGTATCTCACTGCAGCCTAAGAGACCCTTGAGATGAGCGACTCCCAACGGTAAAAAAGTTAAAAACGGGTGTTCAGCCCGACGTTTGCCCGTCTTTAACCCCGGTCAGTCCCTTTTTTGCGGATTGGATGAACCATAGGACCCGTTTGGAGGAAAAACCCCTAGGGAAAAAATATTCCCATTCCCTCCGGGAGTTGAAACAGCCACCTCTTCAGTCCACAGCCGAGTGCCTATCACGTGATCACCGGATCTCTGTCAGAACAGGCAATTTTAGTGTTGAAGAAAGTAACACATTAATATTGTAATGTTATATGTTACAATTACGTATATATATATTTATATAGTTATTTAGCAGAATTGTAAGGTGTAATGAATATTGGATAAGTGATACTGAATTAACATAGCATAGTGTAATTTACTCTAATGTAAAAATGAATCAATCACACGTATTCAATTATATGAATAACAAAAGTTTATAACAGATGCATAATATTATTAATCATTTTTACATTCCTAAATCAGATAAACTGTTATCTGGTCAAATTAATAAAGTTCAAGTTGACACAACTTTAAGTTCCTTTAAAAGTTCAATTGTTTTTTTTTATAAACGATTAAGTTCTTCACCTTATGTGAAATACTGAGCCTTTAAACAACTTGTACGATAAAATTATATCACGTTATTGATCTGAAAGGTTCTATCACCTTATATGATTTACAATTGTACTATCTACTCTAATACATATAAATAGTCCCGTAGTCTAGCGATGAATATTATCAATATTTCTATTAAAGTTTATTTTTCAGAACAATAAACTTATCTATTTCTTCTTTAATAAAGATAGTCATTTAATTTCTTTATTCTCTAAGTCTTTAGGAAATCCATCTTATCTAAATTGAAACTCTTAAGGTTTGTTTATCTTTTCCTACTCGATGGTAACCTACACTCGTAAAATCACAAAGTCCGTTATCCTTAAAAGAAACTTGTAATGTGTTTGATATACACGCTGTGTATCGTATAAAATACCCCAAGTGTTCTTTGTATCCATAATAATTAAGGGTAACTTACTTTATTCTTCATCTTTAATTCATACTTGCGTTGAATTCGACCTAGGATTAGCTTTTACCTTTCAGCAGTTCTCTAGTTGATATCTTCGTTAGTCCTTAAGCCTTCTCGTCCTTCGATTCTCAATAATCGATGTATGGTTTCATTATTCATTCCTATTGTAGAATAATTTTCTTCCCTACTCATGAAGACAAAATAAAATTGAATAACAAGAGATTAGTGAAGCTGAAGTATTTAATGTCTTTAAATAACTTTGAATCGAATCCTAAATAATAATATCTGCAGATTATTCATTTATTTTAAGAATACTTATTCTTCCAGGAAATTCTCAATATCCTTTCTCTTCCACAGTTATATTCTTCAGTGAGATATTTCGTCGAAATGGTCTATATCCATCCATTTCTTCATAAAGATTCCAATTCAGAATCAACTTCCAAGTTGGAATGCTACGCCATTTTTATATCTCTTTAATTCTTCTTCCAAAAAATTACCAATTCAATCTCCAAAACAAGCAACCGCTTTCTCTCTCTCCTTACAATGCAATCACAACATTACATTCTTACTTCTAAACAAACAATAAGTTCATTACCTCATGAAGTTCATATTGTTAATACAACTATCCACTACAAGTGTCTCTGCAGGTAATACTGGAAAGGCCACAAACATTACAAATCCCATAAAATAAATTGTAATAATTTCAGTTTAGATAAAAAAACTATCCAGAAATGAATTGAAATATCAAAACTTGAGTTGTTTAACAAACAGAACAAGTTTTGACATTTAATGTCATAAAATAAAGTTTAATACTCCATCATCGTTTAATTGTTTCTGATTTTCTATTTTTTTATATCCATTGCACTACACTTAGGTTTCAAAAGATGAAGAGAGCATTATCTTACAAAAATTGACAATAGATTGGGAAAATATAAAATTATCTAATTTCTCTATGTGGCTTTAGACATCAAAGCGTGAATTTATTAATTTTTTTCTCATAGTTCTTCCATTCTCATCGACAATTTCAGTTAGTATTGAGTAAATGATGTTATACTTCCGGCAAATTTATACAGAAACAGTTACGGAATGTATGCATTCGCGAAGCGAAAGAGTGCACATGTTAAAGTTGTAATATTCCCAAAAATCAACAGCAATGAAATGAAATGATAGCTTGCAAATGCTTAATAATATGTTGGACAAGATATTTGTTAAAAAATAGTAGATTTTCAAATGTCATTAGTTAATTAAGAAATTACGTGATAATTTGTCAGTTTATAATATGGCGACGAACTCCTCTGTTTTTCAATCTCATCTTTCAGGAGCTCACGAAGATTATACTTCTCAACGTATGTTGTAAGTTGAGGGAAAAGTACCAAGAGCAATCCGACAACGAAATAACAACTATGGTTGCGGATTGACAGGCGTTCTCAGCAACAAGCGTCTCTTGTGGCTTCCATTCGCCCCAGATACGAGGCCTATCGAATTGACAATACTTCAGGCCTATCAGCATGGACATATCGTTCTTCGACTTTCTCCCTACCATTGCACCTTGATTCCAAATGAAATGGTTCGAGTAAGATAGAAGGATTTATGGCCAGAGAAAACCGTACTTTTAAGGTACCGGAAGTGGAGACACTAGCAAAGGAACCGATTCGCAGAGTAAGTTCGGACGAATGGAAAAATTACATTGAGCATGTAAATTAAAGAATAACAGTATATGTGGGAAATAGACGGATTAGCAGAAACTGCAGTTGAATCAGTGTAGGAAACTCTTCAGAGGAATCGAACTGCTCCTCCGATGATAAGATGCTGCTTTGAAGCTACTCAACTTTTCAGGGCCAACAATTCTGTACGAAAGAGAATAATTTTATTCTGAAAATGAAATAACATTTCTTAACTTCATTAATAAAGCTTTCTTTTTTTCAATATTAATTACCAAATCACTTATAAATAAAGTGCAGTTAAGTGGAATTTTTAACGTTTACTACACGAATTTAAAAATGCAGTTTTAACTGATTACATTTTTCGTTTTTGTTTTATATACATACAAATATTAACAATAAATATTATAAATGAATTTATAACAAAGCAAATCCAAAATAATTTATAATCAAAGTTGACTCTTTGAGTAAGTTTATTTTAATTAATTTTATTTTTAATTTCCGTATTATTTTCTAATTTTCGTTATATTTTCTATCTTTTATTACTTCTCAAATTATAATTAATGATTAGTTTCAGAATTCTTCAGCAATTTTAAAAATTCTTAAACATACAATACAGCAACATCGAATTACGATAATCAGTTTTCGTGTTGTTTACATCGGAAAAGTGGATCCTGTAGCCCAGTGGTTGAGGTGCTGGACTGCGGACTGGAGGAGCCCGGATTCAATTTCCAGTGGTGGTAGGGGAATTTTCCGCGGTTATTTCTCCTCCAGACGGACCTTATAGTTCACCCAGTCCTCTGTCAAATGAGTAATGGGTTTCTTAATCGGGGTTTAAACGCGGGCGAGCGTCGGTCTGACCATCCGACCTCAACTAGTTCCGTCGGTCGAGAATAGCTGGGAGCCTAAACCTCTGGCGCACTCCAGGGCCTGCGTGGCCGGTTGCTGTACAGTTTAACTTTAACTTTTACATCGGAAAAGAAAATCAGCTGACAGCGGAGGGATACTTCAAAACCCAAGATCGGAAGTTGGGATTCAGCGTTCGTGAAGTCAAGTAAGCTTTGCCGGGAGTATAATAATATTGGAGTCTAGCACTTACTTAAAGCTTTCTGCCGTAAAAAAAACAAACAAAAAAAACAAACAAAAAACAAGCAAACAAACAAACTGAAAATAGCAATTTTTTTTAAAGTGATTGATCGTCATGTCTCTCTGATTTTCTCCTTTAGAACTTTATCATTCTTATTTTCATGTTTTGTTATTATGGAATTAATGATACTAATAATATTGTCGTTACTCGATAGTAAACATAAAATAGTGGTGACAAACCAACAAGTAAAACAATAACGTAGTCAGGTGGACAGACGTTCCAGAAAAACGTATAGAGACAGATTTTTTTTTATTAAAAAAAATTAACTAACTGAATAATTAAAACAAAAATTAAAAAAAGTCTCATTCCTTTCAAAATTCAATTATTTCTAAGAAAAATCAACACATAACCGTAAGAAATTATTTTTCAAGATGCTTACTACGTTAAAAACTAAAAAAAGAAAAAGCCAACATCATAATAATAAAAACTTTTACAGTAAACTATCTTTTTATTTCTTGTTAATTGCTTGTGCATTGCCATTAACATTTTATGTTTGAGCGTCTGTGCAAAAGAATCTTTGTTTGAACCTTTGGATAAATGCCTGTTTTTTTTTTTTTTGTAAATCACTTATTGTAACGAGTTCCAGTTGTACTAATGACTTCTGAGTTGTAGTTCTTTCATTGTCGTAGCCTTCATTTAGTTAGGACTCAAACTCGTACCTTTACTTCCCTCTATGGAGAAAGAAACAGCGCATTATGTAAGTTACAGATTGTTTTTGATTTTTCTCAATGATACTGTTTTATTTATTTTTTCGATAATTATTTCTCAGTCACAATAATTACTTATTTCAAATAACCTAATCTAATTTTAACTTTGATCGAGTTTTGATCTAATTTTAACTTTGATTCTAATTTTGAACGGAGTCTTTAGATCGAAATGCATTCAAGTATTGCACACATAATCCATTTATTTTCCGACTTATTTAATTTATTTTTAATCTTTTTTTCTCATACGAATAGTTGTACAAATTAATCAATTAAATGGTTTTTATTGATGAAAAAATAGACGCAGATGATCATAAAATAAGTAATGCTGAAAGATTTCTTTAAAATTATTATTATATTACGCTTATTTGATCAATTACTACGTGATGAATAAATGCAATAGTCTTATTATCAACAAGTAATTATAACCAATTCGGGTTAATCTCAATTTCTCGCATTTACTTAAAACTCATTCATTTATTCTTGAAGCTGTATTAGTTTTGAGGTAGATTACTCAGATTAACTGAACTACAATTGCTAGTCATGTTCTTCCATTCTATTTTTTAAATACAATTAGTAACATTTCTCCAAGTGACTTAACAACATTAACAATAATAAATAGCATGATTTATTAATATGGTTAAATACACCATAAGCCATTTTTCAGTGTAGACCGGATTCACTTATATGGACCTTTTTGTCACAAAAACAAAAACTGAAAACTGCATTTTTTTACAATGATTCATCATCGTGTCATTCAGTTTTACTCCCCTATAGAACTTTATCATCCCTTTTTCTATGTTTTGTTATTATGCATTATTGGTTTTAAGCAAGAGAAAGCCAGAATCTGAATTTTTTTCAAATTGATAATTTACTTATCTTTACGTTGAAATTAAGATAAATAATTATCAACTTATCACAATAATGACTTTGGTCTCAGTATATCATTCAAATCAATTTTATAATAGTTCGAAGACGGACTGCAAAAATTTAAAAATAGAATAATAATTACTTTTTTTTTTCTCATTCAAATTCATTGTATGTTGAATGAAAATGTTATAATGAATGAAAATTAATCAATTTCGACCTATAGCATAGTTTAAGAAATAAAATAGTCATTCTTGTAATTATTCATTGTATCTACCACGATGTTAAATTACTACAGTAAAACTTCGTTAAGCCGTCACCCAGATAAGTCGTCACTCCGTTTAAGTCGTCGTTTTCCTTTGGTCCCGACAGGGTCTCATACACAATAATGTAAAATAACCCTCCTTTACCCGTCACCAAATTTAATTCTACTCTGGATAACTCGTCACCTCAAAATGGCCAAAAGCATTTTTCTTCTACATTTTGCATGCCATCGTGTTGTCTTTTCAGCCCCGCCCCTTCACTTTAAGAAAGCCAAGCTTTTACGGGGAATTTTCGACTACGCCTGTCACTTCATTCCTTTCCTACCCCTTCCGGGGATTTGGGTTCTTGGAATCTCGCTGCTAATCATTCAAATTACACTTCTCGCTGCGACTCTGTCGCATGTAGACGTTTTTCTTGACCGCTCCTGAGAGTGACTTCATTTCATAAGGGCTGTTTTTTCTCTCGCAATTTCGTGGTTCGATTATGTTTTTAACATGCCAGGGAAACAAAACCTCGTTGTCTTTTAAAGAAAAAAAAGACTTAATTGCACTTTTTGAAAAATCAAATGTTTCGAAACAGCTTTTGCCAAAGAACACCATATTCCCAGAACTACATTAAACGATATTCTATCATCGAAACAAGTAATTGAAGAAGCTGACTGCAAAGACAAAAGAAAGAGAATGAGGAAATCGAAGTTTGTCGAGATCGAGGAGGTTTTAGTTCGATGGCTAAAACATGCCAGATCGCAAAATGTGCCGATTTCTGCTGTGATTCTCAAAGAAAAAGCCATGGAATTGCTAAGGAGTTGAACATTGAAGATTTCGGCGGCAGCAATGGTTTGCTGGAACGTTTCAAAGACAGAAATTGCCTTTCTTTTAAAACGATTTAAAATATAGTAACTACAAAAAGGGTTTTTTTTTTCTTTTTTCCACTCATTCATTTGCATGTATTGATTTCTGAAAATCTTGTTTTTCTCACCGAATCCTACAGCAATTCATGAAAATACTGTATTTCAGTGTTTTTTGGGTTTTTTTTTTTTTTTTCAAAAATTCCCACTCCGCCTAAGTCGTCACTCCGCTTAAGTCGTCAAAAATGTTTGGTCCCTTGAGTGACGACTTAACGAGGTTTTACTGTATATTGAAACAGAATTGCCTGCAGTTTCAAATAACATTATTTAATAACGACATTCATTTCACAGAAATGATAATGATCACAATCCTTCGAAAAACTGCATGACGTCACAAACAGACAACTCAGAAATGACTAGGATACAGCTTGGTAAAACTTATATTTATAGATATACTTATATATATCTAAAAAATTTTTTAGCTTAGTTTCAAAATTCAACACCAGGTGCCCCTGATGATGTGTTTGTATATTCGAATGTTAATACTTACACAGAAACAGCTTTTTGAAATTAATTTGGTTTTTAAAATTCAGAAAGCTGTCCGGTAAATTTTATATGTTTAGTAATGTAAGTTAATTTTATTCTTATATTCTTTACATTCTGAATTCTAAATTGCAAATCATTAAATGAAATATTTGCATTACGAAACTTGAATAGGTGTAGATTCAAGTTTTATGTATTGGATTTATATATATATATACATGTAGCTGTTGTTCGGAATAGGGAAAAAGAAATAGCTAACGGAGGATAGTTTTCAAAATGTTTAACAACTGGTAGGATGACAGCCAGCCTAATTCAATTTGAGCACGGCTTATTGCTGGGTATACTTGGAGAAGAACCCTAATTATAAATAGAGTGGCATGTAATGAAATAAATAAAATGGCTATAAAATTCATGTGCACTTTATTGGGGTATTTTAAAATTTTTCCCAAACACTATTTACACAAGTGATATTTATTATCACACTATATATTGAAAAGATTAACACTTTAGTTGCACTGGTTGAAAGTTATTAAGTTCGCTAATCTTCTTACAGAAAGATTTCCTCAGGTATCACAATAGTTTCACTTTCATACAAATTTATCTGAAGCACCTTAACTGATTTTTTAATAATCTTAACTCACTGTTAATTATATATTCACTTCTTATTAACAATATATGAATCTTTCATGTATAGCACATTTAATTTAATATGCATAAATCACACTGGTAACTAGTTCACTCGTAATCACCTTTTCACTTGTATATAATTTAAATCTAATTACCACACATATCTGGCATTGTAATTCACTTCTTTCACTTTTACATGATCACTAATATTCACATATTTAAATACGAACTTGCTGTTTTAGTTTAATCACCTTATGTGAATTAATTAGAATTTATTTCTAATTTTATAAGTCATGTTCCGCACTACACTAATAAGGCTTCACTTCCTTCTTCAAATTATTGGCCCATCCAAAATAAAGAAATAAAGAGTTCACTACTTACAAATCGAAGAATCTTGTTGACTTCACCTTTGAAGTACTCTGCGTTGCTTCGTTGAATCCACCTCGCTTTGTAGATTCCATGCACCTAAATTCTGAAGCACTTTTAATACTCGAATCACTGAGTTGAATATGGCGGGCTCCACACTAACCATATGATCGGTCGTTCCCACAATACTTCGGGAGAACAATCTTGATCTTTGAATATTTCAAACTTTAATTTCCTAAAGTTCGTTTCTTCTTACACGGAACGTTATCAAATCATTAGAGTTCGCACACTTAACGTTGAAACTTCTCGATGTTAGTATCTTCTCCGAGGCCGACGAGAAAACAGGCCGAGTGGCTGAGAAATCACGTGATCAATGTGATCCTAAGCACAAGTATGGCGGTTCTCTATAGTAGTCGTCTTAAAGTCTGTTAAAATAACTAATTTTTAACGTTCAAGCAATCTATTTCATCAACCCTGGAATATATTGGATTTGCTGAACATATATAAGACAAGTTGGCAGCAATTTATTTACGGTTAGTTAGTTTTCAGCGATACTTTCGTTGTGAGAAATTCCGTTAGGCCTAATCCAATTCGCTGTATGGTTCAAACGAAGACTGCACAAAGTTGAAGATACAAAGCCGACGATTGATTCAAAAGAAGACCACATTGCAGGTTATTCATTCGAGTGTTTATGAAAGCAAGTAAGAGGGAAAATCAAGAGAAGTCGGAAAGTTAATAAGCGATAGTGCTTCTACCGTAAGAAGTCAACGTAGTCAAATCATTTCATGAACTATGGGTATGAAATTTTATTACTAAAAGTTACAAGTGGATAATCTACGAAATAACAACGAACATTTAGGGGGTGAATATCATCGATAGTAGCAAGTGAATAATTTTGAAGAAGCTGATATTACAACTTTATCTTAAAGTGAAGATAATAAGACATCGGCAAGATAGTGCAAAATAGTTAGTGCTTTTGAATTACAGAAGAACCAAGTGTGTTACTTCGGTAGTGATTAAATCTATAAGTTTATTATTTGATTGATCTTCAAGTAGAAGATTTAGTGTGCTAATTTTGAAAGAGTGCGAAATTAGCAAACGTATTTTAGTGAGTGAATTTATTATTTATTAAGCAGTGACGGAACTTCATGTGATTTACTTTGTGTGAACTTCCATAATCAGTGTGTTAGTGATCCTTCAACGATAAGACTCCTTAAGCAACTTAAGTAATGCCGAGCAAAGATATTAATATTATTGATCTAAGAACTTTTAATCAAATTGAAGAATAGAACAATTTAATTATGAGCTATTAAAGTACTTTATGTACTCATCCAATTATTGTAATTTGTACTAGTCAAGAATTAAAAAAAAATGAATTACACTTGTTGTTTTTCAGTTAGCTATATTATACTATATTTTATAAGATAGTTAGGTACATAAAGCATAGTATATATATATATATATATATATATATATATATATATATATATATATATATACACATACACACA
>JAFIDM010012231.1:166162866-166178290 GCA_023159025.1 Thereuonema tuberculata
AAACAGGCTTGTCTTGAGGTGTCAGATGAACATTGGTCTCAAATTTTTTCAGAGAACTATTTTTTCAAGTTCTCTCGCAAGAAAGAAACTCACTTCTTTCTAGTGAAGTTCAAAGGTGTAGCTTCATCCTAATAGACCAGGCAGTATTCTAAATTATAATAATGTAAATAACATTTCCAAAAGTAACACTAGATTGTTTTGTTTTGTTTTTTCGTGAAGTAAAATTATATTTAATAAGTTTTTGTCCAAAGATAAACCAGAGTAGATCTAGTCTCCAAATTAGGTTTTAAACAATTTATTTTATTTTATTGCTTTATCTCGAAGAGTTTTACGAAACTAATTTTTACGATAGAAATTCAGTTTTTGTTAGGAGATTATTATAAAAAGAGAGTGAATGATGGCTGATTCGAAACTAACTTAATGCCTAGAATGTTATGCAGAATTGTTTTTTCTTGTGTTTATTAAGAAATGAAGTTTTATTTTTTGGTCGATTAACTGTAAGCACTAGTATGATAGTGCATTTTAATAGATATCAACTTACATTGCGTTAATAATGTTCGGGTCTGTATGGTTAAGTTTTATTTTATGATCGGCTTCTCGGGGAGTAACGATGCCCATTAGAATTGCTGGTACATGTTAACTAAAAATGCCTCCATTACATCTTTCAACTAACTTTCCATTTGCATTAAACCTATAGCAATGAACAACAACTAACAGATAATTATTGTATGAGAACTTTTTAACAAAATAAGAGGATAAATTGATGCTTTCACTTTAATTTGATAATTTGAAATATTTGTGCTGAAATTTTGCTTTCCTTCTACGAGTTCACATCATTATTTAAAGCTCTATCTATCTATTAGAAAATTAGGAATGGAATCAATTATTTATGGTTTTTGTACTGTTTTCATGTGGCATTCAGTGCATTGAAAATAAACATTATTAAACGAGAGTATAGGTTAATCGGAACTGTGATCGATTCTGAAATTAATTCTTATGGTATATATAATAACAGTGATCAGGTTTTCAATAGATCGAACTTTATTTTGAACAAGTTGCAGATTTAAAAGCATTTATTGTCTAAAATATTTTGAGTTTGCGACAGAAGCTTAAACATTCTGTGTATAGCATAGGATTTAGTAGTAACATATTTGTAGTTGTAACAAATGTTGCAGAGTTAAAGAGTTGCTCGTACAATAACATCCACCAAGCCAGAAGTGGAATATAATTACTACGAGGTATTTTAAAATTATTCTAATATCGGATTAGGACATTTCCAACTAAGGACTATTTATTCCCGTTGTTTAAAATACTAAGAACAGATGTCTTAGTAAGTTTCTCTAGGATGTTTTTCTAAGGTCTTTTTCACAAATCGTTAATAGTGTGAACAGAAGACAGCAAAGTCAGAATCAATCATTGTCGTCAATATCTTGTATCAATAACGGTTGCTTATTGTCTGGTAATAATGCAGTATTGCAACAAATTGAGATGACTGAATCTCATATCTGAACGTGTCTGAACATATTTTATAATGACTAGAATAATTATTTAAAAAAAAACTAAAGACATTTTTTTGAAAAGTTAAGAGTTTACCAAAACATGAAAGGAAAGTTAAGTTTATTAAAGATAATTTACTGAATAATAATCTTCATGAATTATTATTATATCTACAGAAAAAATGTTGCAAAAATAAATAAATAAATAAATAAATAAATAAATAAATAAATAAATAAATAAATAAATAAATAAATAAATAAATAAAAACCTAACGGTAAAAAGAAGGGGCTCAGATTATTATTCTCCATCAAGATCGCCAATAAATGCGGCATTTGGAAATACAGTAGAACCTCATTATAATGGACCCTATTATAACGGACGTCGCTTATAACGCACAGTTTAAAAAAAAAAATTGTAATACTAAAACAGGATTCAAATGAAAATGTGTTTACATATTATGAACACTGTCGGCACCTCCGTCAGTTATTAACTGAAGAAATAAGCAGCAAAATAAATTATTTTTTTCAAACCAATGACTGTAAGCAATCAATATGAAACAGGATCTTCTTGTTCTAAAGATTAATGCAGTGTATACCTATACATCTTTTTCAATTCAACCTACTATGTTGAAAGCTGTTTTTTATTTGATGTATAATAAACACTTTTTATAGTTAACTATTGTACTTTCATCGATATACACCCTGCTGCATTAAACCCCTATATGAATTATTTGTTATAAACCGGACTTTCACTAAAACGGACAACCTTCAGTCTCTATTAGTCCGTTATAATGAGGTTCTACTGTAATGAAATTGATGACTGAAAGTTCTGAAGCAACTGATGAAAATTGATCCTTTCTTGAAGCTTTAAAGATTAACTGAATAGATTCAGCGAATTCATTCATCAAATATGAGTTCCCAAACCTGAAGTCAATATCTGATCAATATAATTTAGAATTGTAATCAGCGTAGAACCACTTTTTCTCCATCTCTTGTTACAGTTCTTCTTAAGACTGAAATTCAGCTCTTTTATATACTGTATGTACATTAAACAATTTGCTGTATTTATTTTACTGGACAGCGATGGACCTCTGCTATCATCTATATTGCAAACTGTAATTTTAGATTGAAATCAAGATTTATATTAACTTAGATACGAGAACTATAGTTGTTTTAGCTCTTTCTTCCACTCAATATTCACTCAGATAATTCACTTACATAATAATGTAAATGAATAACTTATATAAGCAATTTATTAAAAAAAAAAAAAAACACCTCCGGAATGAGAGACTAAAATTTAGTTTTATCAAATATGATGCAAAGATTGAAATTTAGTTATTTCACAAAACACAAATTATTATCTGAATCATTGATTATTCTACACTTGCCAATTACTATGCAGCTCTATTAATTAATATTTAAATATAAATATTAAAGATAAAAATAATTCTTGTGAAAAAATGATTTGTAAGTAATTAACTTGAGAGCAAGCTTATCCTATTCTTCGAAACACTTAAGATATTTATGTCTGTGCGTATTTACGCCATAATTGTATACGAAGCCAGATAAAGTAAAACAGTATATGAGAAAAGATATCTTTGGTAATCATCTTGAACAAAAACAAACAAAATGTCTGTGACTATAATATTTTTAAATGCTGAGAACACTATCATTAATTTGGAAATCATATTTAGACAATAAGTTACGTAAGATGCAATACTTAAAGACCTATATTGAAAATATGAGTTAAAGCATTTTTATCAAATTATAAAATTTGTTAAAAAATATAAATCACTTAATACCGGTATTTAACTTTTTTTAAAATAACAGTTTATGAAATTTAAAATATATTTCCCCAAAATCAAATATTTATCACCAACTTTTTAATAATTAAATTACAAAATGTAATGAATATCTAACAGTTTCTAGAAAAGTGTTGTTTTGATTATAAGATTCTAATCAAAACAGAGAAACAACGCAAAATTATTTTTAATTATACGTAAGATTTTTTTTAATGAATCAAACAAGAACACAGTTCACTCAAACTACCAAAATTTTTAAAAATCTAATCTGCTCCCCCCAAAAAAGGCAAATTATAATCATAGAATATACGACGGGATATCCCTAATAACATTTTCTTAAGTTGGAGAACAATTCATTGATTATTGATACATACGTATCTGTCTAGATATATATAAATAAAATCAACAAATCCATCAACAAATCATCCTTTGTGGAAAAACTTCTTTACTCTATGACAATAATTCGAATGATTTTTTTCAATCATTCTTCTTCAGGTTACAGGTAAAAAAGGAAAAATAAAATAAACCTTCCTCTTATTACAAAGTAAAAATAAACAATGAATTTCATCAAGTTCTTTTAAATAATATTTATGAGTGGTATGTGATATTACAAATCATTATTAATTGAGGGTAAACTAAAATTACAATTATCCAATAAAACAATGATACACCACTAATTCTTCAAATGATATATCACTAATTATTCACATCACTAATACTAATAAACAATGATACATCACTAATTATTCACATCACTAATTCTAATAAACAATGATACATCACAATTGTTTATATCACTAATTCTGCAAATTTGAAATAAATAATGTTACACAGGATTTAAAATAAAATAAGAATGAGATATTATAAATTCCTATAAATTGTCACAAAACATATTAAATTTTAATAATTTTCTCTATTCATTAAGAATTCTCAAAAAATTTATAAATAAAAAAAAAGAAGATTCAAAAATTCTACTGATGTGAATAATTAGTGATGTATCATTTGAAGAATTAGTGGTGTATCATTGTTTTATTGGATAATTTTAGTATACCCTCAATTAATAATTATTTGTAATATCCCATACCATCCATTAATGTTGTTTAAAAGAACTTGATGAAATTCATTGTTCATTTTTACTTTGTAATAAGAGGAAGATTTATTTTATTTTTCCCTTTTACCTGTAACCTGAAGAAGAATGATTGAAAAAATCATTCGAAATATTGTCATAGAGTAAAGAAGTTTTTCCACAAAGGATGATTTGTTGATGGATTTATTTATTTATATAATTCATTAATTATATTATTTTTCACTAAATTGTTTTAGCGATAACCATGGTTATCGTAATCTAGAGAGAGAATTGCTTTTGGGAACGAGATGAGGATTCTCAATATAAGTCAAATCAGCTATGAAAAAATTTAATTTATTAAAAATCCAATTAGAAGCAAAATTTCACTATTGTTCGGTACGAAAGGTTAATTAATATAAATTTTTAAGGTTTCCTATTGAAAGAAAGTCATATACTTTTTTGTATACCGTACATGCTCCAATAGAGGCCCCCGGTGTTTATTTGCAAAACTAGCCTCGGCTCCCGGCGCTTAATAGAGACCGGCTGCTATTAGAGGCCGGCCATTATTAACAAAACCCTTCAGAACGCAATATTTTTACACATAAATTGTCCACTTTCGCAGACACAAGATTATCATATTGTTTCTTCCACTCTCTGATTCTTTTCGGATCAACACCATAATGACGAGCGGCTGCCTCACCGGAAGTTTCTTTCGCGTATTCCACCGCGCTAATCTTAAAGGCAATGTCAAATTGCATTGTCAAATTGCCGTTTCGACGGCATTTTGTAAGGCAATGTACCGTAAGATATTGCGTACGACTATAAAGATACGGAACGGTATCTTTGTAACGTTTTTTTTTATCTTCTGTAGCCACTTCTCTTCATTTTTTTTTTTTATTATTTTTCTCTTCTACTTCCTTTCTTTATTTTTTTTCCTTTTCTCCTTTCATCACTCTCGGGAGACGCTAATCCAATATAACCATGTATTTTATTATTATTATTATTATTTATTTGTCTTGCTTTTATTATTTTCTTTGTTTTGTCAGTATTGGTTTTTTTTTTGTTTCTTTTACAGCTTGGACAATTTCTCAAGCAGCCAGTTAACTCTCGGAACAATTGAATTAGATTCTTCTTTGACTTTGTTATAATGTAGCGTATTTATGCAAGTTTCGCGCGCTGGACTCTCATTGGCAGATTAATTTTTTTGTTTGATTGTGAGAAAGAGAGAAGATTTTAGGAGAGATAGATACTTGCAGGAGGTGGAAGGAAGCAACTTGTTTTTCCCTCCTATATAGATATATATATATTTTTTTTTTTGTGAGTTCGTATCCCCGTCTTCATATGCCGACGTTCAGGATATGTGAACGTAGTGTTCCCTTCGAATTGAGCTGATCGCCGAACTCCAAAGGACAGAAACTTCTGTGGCTCGATTCGGGATTTCAGAGTGGAGACAGCCGACCCTGCCTTGACAATAGAGGATCGTTCGCCGTCTCAGTGTTCACCACGCCGTATTTGGAGGCCTAACTCGCCCAGCATTTATGTTTATGGAGACCGAGAAAGTGAAAGCATGTGTGCGTGTAAATCGCCGGTGATCGACAAACTGTACGTAAACTTGATTGTGTTTTTATTTCGCTTTAGGTTTCGTCGAAGAAACTGACCCAGAGAACCTTGAAAACTAGGCGAATTTGCATAATCCTACCTTAAATGCCTGATAAAACATTTTTCAGCTTAATTCTTTGTTAGAACAAACTTTAGTTCAACTAAGAGTAAGAAAAGAGCGACGGTGAGAAAGCCGAGTGCAACATAGACTTGAAGCTGTAGAACTGATTAGCTCTTAAAATTAAGTTTTGTAATTTTTTTTATCTTGTTATTGATATTTCTTGCGAATTTACTTATCTATTAACCATTCATTTTACTTTTTGTTGTTTTCAGTGGCTCGAACGGAAAGTGAAACTTTATTTTATATTAGTAATATCTATTTTAGCCTTGCATAACTTACACTTTATGTTGCTATTGGATCACCTCTTAAAGGTGGTTGTGGTGTTTTGTCAGGTCCCAGTCTCCAGTATACGAGAAGTGATTTCCTTCTTGCATAATTCACTTTTGTCTAGAGTCGTGATAGAGGTTAATTTGGGCCCAGTGCCCCTTTCTCGGCAATACTATGCGTTAATACTATTAGCAGTACTATTACGCTAATTGATTATTCATTTTCACTTTAAACCGGCACCACTAGTACCGGTAGGCAAATATCAAAGACTCGGCTAATATTAGAGACCGGCTGCTATTTGGCCGTGTCCCCTCGGCAGCCCGGCGCTTATTAGAGACCGGCGACAATAAGAGACTCGGCGTTTATTGGAGCATATACGGTATATTTTTTTTATAGTTGTAAAATGTTATTATTTCAGTTCTCTCAATTCTCAGCATTTTGTTTCTCAATCTTTTTAATAAGCTAAAAAGAATAATAATAAAAAGAAATCATGGACTTTTTTTCCGATTACGTTTTTTGCCCGATGATTTTGGGGTACTTGATAAGTTGCAACTTTTCCTTTATCTTCAAATGCTTTTTACAATTCGTTTTCTTAAACAAATGTAAGAGTCGGAAAAGACATTGAAAAAAGTTTCCCAAATATAGGAATTTGGGAAAAAAAATATATTTTTTTTTTTTTCATTAATACTTTCTTCTTAAAAAAAATACAAGTTAAAAGGCTTTTATAATAGTTTTAATCCATGATGAAGATGGATGAGAAATGTAATATTTCTTTATATTGATGGGATCTGGAAGACAACTTCTCAAGAGGACGCATTCACTGTTCCGGTAAGTTACTATAAAAGTTCCGATAAGTTCCGATAAGAAACAATATTTACCTTTAAAGAAAAAAATACCGTAATAGGACATTACTTGATTAGATTCTTAAAAATTAAGCCTAATATTGAATTGAACTGTTGAGTGAAAATATATATATATAGAGAGAGAGGAGGGGGTGTAAATGTGGAAGCATGAGGGTAATGTGGAACATCCAGTATCTGGCTAGTAGAGTGTTGTGCTTTAGTAGGATGAGCGGAAAATAGTTTTAGTTGTTTATCTTTATTCTAGTAAGCGCTCTGGCAGTCAGTAGAGCAGTAGACGTGGTGTAGTATGTCAAGTTACGTTGTCGAGTTTTTCAAAACTTTTTAGAGGCAAGTTTCATTTCATTATGAAGTCTATCTGTCTCCTAAGTAACATAATTAATATCATGCAATTAATAAAGGGACGTGCATAGAAAGTACTGGCGGTTTTAAATCAAACCTTAACCAATAATTTCTTAACATAAATTTCTCAAATTCAAAATGGCTAATGTGTGGGTAATGTGGAAACATGCACTTGTGGGTTTTGTAGAAATGTTTCCACAATATCCACATCGGATATAATGTTTCTAATGTGCTAAGCATTTTTATATCAGATGCCACGGAAGTACATTGGTAGGAAACATTTTGAATAAGTGGGATACAGAAGATATGATTAAGGCTGTAATAGGCGTTAGGGAAAAGAAGTTGGGATTAAGAAGAGCAGTTAAAGAGTTTAAAGTGCCTCAGACGACACTTCGGAGATTTGCACGTTCTGATATGTCACCTTAAGATTGTGTTTCTTTTGTAATAGAAATGTATATAAAATAGGTGCTAAAATAGTTTTACTTTATTCAAAATCCTTAATCTAAACTAATTTTAGAGTGTTTCCACATTACCCACACTTTTTGTAGTTTCCTAAAAAAGTTGTACAATCAAAAAATTAATTTTTACTCTTTTAAAATTAACTTTTTATATTATTAGTATTATTTTTACATGAAAGAGATTACAAGGTAAGTTTAGGCAAATTTTCAGTAAAAAAAAAAAAATGAACAAAAAAAAATATATATTAGAAAAACAAAGTGGGTTTCCACATTTGCACCACCTCCTATATATGTATACGTCAATACCTTAGCAACACTTAGGCCCCTGGTTGAGGCCCGTCTTGCCTAAGAAAATGCCAGTGATTAAACGTGATTTTTTTGTGTTTGTTTGGGTGAACGTTTACACTGTGTTTTTATATATATATATATATATATATATATATATATATATATATATATTGCGATGTGCTTGTTTGATATCCAGTTTTTTACTTAATAAAATACTGACAATGATAATTGAAAAAGATTGTAAATAAAGCAAGTAAACTGAATTTGAAAATCTGGCATTTCTAATGTTAAAGAAACGAGTACAGAGATGAAAGTATAGCCAATTCATTAAGCTGTTGAAGAACCGACAAAAAATGCAAAGATTCTGAACAACTTTTTTATCTGTACTGAAGATGCCAAATTGAAGAAAATGTCGGATTTCTTGGGGTAAATATTTGGATTTCATGTTTGTTGTTAGAAATTATAAGCAAATTGATTTAAATTCAAGCCTCAGCTTTGAGGATTTGACTATAAAATACACAGCGGCGATGTTGGGACACGATGAGGGACGGAAACAAGTGAAAAAAATGGGAGATAGATGAAAATTTTTAAACGACTTTTTAATTTAACTCTTAACAATCATGCGACAATTATTTTCTTTCAGCCTTTCTATTAATCGCTAATAAATAGCGTATGGTGGTAATAGCAAAAGATAAAGAATTATTCAAATTCGCGACTTACCACAATTGAAAAGGAAGATATTTTGCTTCATTTCGGAAATTGAAAATATGAATGATGAATCAATTGCTTCTAATGATCAACAAATAACTGTAACAAAATAATCAACAAATAATCAGATAACAAAAGTGTATGAATTGAATCGGTATGGCGAAGTGTTTCCATTTTCTGGCCATCTAAAAAGTAATTCAAAGCACTGAAACTAATCAGTTTCTTTATTCCAAATCAAGCCTGAATATATTTAATATGTTTTGAAAAAGACTTAAGAAAAAATCATTTCATTTTAGAAATCTTAGCAATTTTCTGAGAGATACTAATCAACTGCGGAATGTGATAGAAGAGAAGAACATAATCACAAAAATCGATTCACAAAACATTTCAAAATTCTTCCTAAGTGATCAATCACTGTTAGAGTGTTATTTCTATCCTAATCGTAAAAGCAAATTCAGATGAGAGAATGAAAGTAAATCCTTGGCATAAACCAAACTATGAAATAACGAAAATAACTGTTCAACTTCTCTAAATAAAGAAGACTTGAAGCAAAGATGACTAAAGGCTAGTACACACCTAGGAACAGAGTACCGCGACATTGCATAGGGACAGTTGCGATACATTGTCCCTAGACTGTCGCTATATAATCTATTATCTGCTTCCACACCTTGGAGCCAGTTGCACTATAGAAATCAGAATGCGATGTCCCAACAGGTTGCTCTCTGTACGTTTAATTTATTCCTAAATAATTTAATGTTGTTAAAAAGGAAAAATCGTAAACCTCAACGGTACTGGAGGAGAACTCTGTTTTCGGGAGGCATTACTGTTACTGTGAATCTTCTCGAAAATTTGATTTTCTTCTCCATGTCTTGAATTGCGATCTGATATTTTTGGGCCAGATGCTCCATAGCATCCCTCCTTTTATTTCTGTTTTTATAATCCACACTTGTGGTATCTCAAAGACATAGGAGGGCCTGTAAATCTTCGATTATTTTTAATGTTGTTTCCGTGGCGGACAAGTAGAAACTGACTCAGAAGTCTCGGAACACGTAAAGACTACGAAATGTCGCGCAACATTGTATCATGTTCCCCGTTTCGATGGGGAACATGAGACTTGAGACTTTTGTATCGCCACAGTCCCGGAACAGCCCTGAGACTTCTCCCGAGACACATATTCCGTGACTTTGTTCCTAGGTGTGTACTAGCCTTAAGCAGTAGGCTATATTACTAAAGCATTGAAAAAAGGGTTAGAAAATTTTAATTCACCACTCCATACTTGTTCAATAATTATTTCTTGAGGTCATCGACGAAATTAAGTTTTAGTATTGTTCAAGTATTTTGCAAAACTTGAATCCTATTATGAGAAACAATTTGTATTCAATTTCAAAAACCTAAGTTATTTCTCAGTTGGTTTCAAATCATTTTATACCTAAATTGATTAATCTAGAGTGAATGGTTACTGTTAAGTTACCATTACAGAATAAGAAATATAAATAATATAAAGTTGTTTTTTCAGACTGTTCACAATGATTCGACATCCAATAATAAAAAAAGAGAATTATGAACTTCTAAACGCTATTTAAAGGGATTGCTATTTTTACCCTTGGGCCGTCAAACATCCTAGCCAATGTTGTGCTATCATACACCGGTGCACACTTAGCGTACAGATTTTTAGCGACCCATTGTGCGACATATTGTGATAGCGACCAAAACCGCTATTGCGTTTGTTCTGCCCGTCCGTCCGTCCGTGTCTGTCCACTCCTAACAACTCCTGAACGGAAGGTCGGATCGACAAACGGATTTCACCATCGTGTTCCAAGGCCCAAATACTGTAGGAATAGGATATTTTCCGGGGCCAACGCCCCCTCAAGTTTGAGATATTTTTGGCATTGTTGTCATTGTATCCTCTTAACAACTCCCGAACGAAAGGTCGGATCGACCAACGGACTTCATCATAATGTTCAGAGGCTCAAACAACATAGGGTATTTTCGGGGGCCATTGCTCCCCCCCCCCCGCCCCTATATTTGAGATATTTGGAATTGTTTTCATTGGATTTCCGCTGTTAGCTTAAATGTTAGAAATATAACTCTTTTCAGTTGTTAGATATAACTTGTTGGTTAAGCTTTCGGACTCATATACTCAAGGTTTTCGGTTCGAACCTGTACATCTTGCTTTTTTTTTTTTTTTTTTCGTATTTTCCTAATTTTTTTTTTATTTTTTTCCTAACTTTTTTTTAAATTTTTCCTTACGTTAATATACTTCCTTTTATTATTATTATATTAAATTTTTTTATTATTATGGGTCACCCTTAAATTTATGCTTTAGCACAAAATTATATTTACTGCATATAATGGCTCTGCACATGCTCAAGCGCTGTAACGATGAAATTTGTTGTTGATTCTTAAAAATAAAAAAACCGTTTTAAATATTTTTGAAATAAAAAACAAAAATACAAGGTATTACCACTATTATACCGTTTAATATTGGTAATAATCTCCTAAAAAAAACTAATTTACGCAAAATCAAATGTAGCTTGCTCACAATTTTAATGCTAATAGCTCTTTTGGCTATAGAAGGTTTGCTCATAGCACCCCACAGCTTAGATAGAACACACTGAATGAAATGAAAAGAATTGAAATTATTCAATATTGTATCACCGAGATCTTGAGCGCCTGATCATAACTTCTTCAATTTAACCATACAAGAGTAAAATAGTCTGATCCAATAGAGTATACTACGACACATTATTAACAAAACTTACAAACACTTGTTGGAAGCTTGAAAATATTTGTTGACATCAGGCATCAGCTTGGAGTCTATTGATTACTGCTTTCCTTGAAATCCTAACTTCAATTGCATTCCTTTATATGAAATTGGTGCACAGACCAATAATGACAAAATCGCTTTTCGTTGGATTACCATATGGTCGAAGCGCTGGCTATCATATGGTAGGACGGCGACGGTACGAACATCTCAAAAATTAGTTTGTGTCGTATAGTTAGTTCCAATGAGTACTTTGATTTGTAAAGGTAATCCTTTAGGAGTGAGCCAGAATCAACAAGTTCCTGTTGGCTGAAGTAGTTCTTCTTCCTAAACTGCTACTTCATAAAACTAGGGCCATAACCAGCATATGTATATTCTTTGCAGTGAACATCAGGGACTTAAATTGCATTTACATGTACTGTAACTTTGTAATGATGTTCTCCAAGGTTGTTACATCATCGTCTTTGTAAAAGGAATAATAAAATAATGAAAATATTTATAATTTATGTTAAACGTGAATTTTAGATTATTCAAATTTGTCCAAGAAATAGGAGGAATTTTAGTTGTCAGCCATTTGCTGCAAACTCTGTAGAAACAGTGGACTTGTGATGATATGAGATTATGGACAATCTGATGATGAAGACGATTTCTGTTTTAAAAAGTTTGATTGATTTCAAAATTTAAAACAAAAGACTTCCTAATTTCCAGTTGCCAGGTATTATCATTTGCATCAATTTTTCGTGATGCAGAGTTGATATGAATGACTACTAATGGCAAAGTAAGGAAAATCACGAGCAAATATCCTCAAACACATGTTTACCCCGCTATCATACGGACTTTTACTTTAATGACACTCGCGGGTACGGACATATTTAGGTAGCACCATTCCTCTGTTTATGAACGCATGAATTAACACTTAAAAGCGTGACGCCACCGTCGTAACAGGTTTCGCTTCTCATCAGTGAAAAGCAAAAAAATTAATTGATATGTCTATAAAGGTAATAGTTTATGATATTATAATATCATGCATACACGCAGCTATATAAAGATTAAAGGAATAATTCAGAGTATTAAAATTATTTATATGTTATAACTGTCAGTTAATTATATAGATACTTCAAACACTTGCATGAATAACACTCAATATTTATGTTACTTGTTTCACAATTATATACAAGATACAAACAGATATAATTCTTATTTGAATTAATAATTCTGGAAATAAGAGTTCTCAAAATATTATAAGTTCTCTCAGATTAGTGATGTACTATTTAATGTTTCTCAAAAACCTTATGTGAAACAAATAGATCCTATTTTAAATCTTCAGTTTTAACGAAACAGTCTAACTATTACACTCATGGTTTAACCACCTTATGTGTAAATATAAATATCTTTACACTACTTTTCTTCTTATATCTCACTTTATATCTTTACCAAAGTTCTTTGATTTAATTAATATCTTTAACTTTAGTCTTGTATTAAATATTAACAAGCATATTTAGCTGTATAGTCTCTCATTATGTGCATATATCTTCATAATTATTTTATAGAAGTTTTATCCATAAGACCTCTTATCTATCTTGATTCTTTCACAAAAAATCATCTATAGTCTTTAAAGTTCCTTTATTTTCCAATGAAATATTTTTCTATAAATAATTACATTCAAGCGGGTAATTAAAATAAGTTCTTGGAAGTTATCTTTAATAAATTAGGTTTCACTGTACATGTCTGAACTACGCTGTGTTTCATCCATGGAAATTTAAGTTCTCATGTTCTCTGTTTTCTTAGAAAAAATAAACTTCACTTACTTGAGTTTTCTTCTATTAATATCTTATGCGATGACACATGATTAATTCGTCCTTTACCAAAAAAACGAAGTCGTCCTTTGTATTACTCTGTACTATCTTGTATATCCTTCCGTTCCGTTTATCTTATTACCTGCGTATCCTAGTTATGATTCCTAATCCATCAACTAAATACCATTATCCTATATCAATAAGCTGCGGAAACGAAATAGAAGATATTAGTATCATCCATTTTTAATGAAACCTTAAAACATATTTCCAATACTATTTCAAAGAAAATATTACGTATAGGTAATGTTCTTTTGTGAGTTTACTTCACCATATTGAGAATAACAACATCCTCTTTCATATTCTTCTGGACTACTATTATTATAGACTCCTCTCTATACATTGAAATGACTACGAATTGTCCACTTCAATTCCTTAAAGATTCCTTATACTGAATCCAATTTCCAGAGTAGAATACCTTTTCCTCTCACGTCGATAAGACGCCATTACCTCACTTCCATTTTACTTTAGCACTCCCTTCTTTTTTTTTATCACAACAATACCGCTTGCATCCGCCGATTTAACAATACTCATCCGGCATCACATAGCAATTCTTGCCACTAACAATGTTGTTATGCTATCACATTATTTACTCTCATAACAACAACAACTCATCACTTTAAATGAAGTTCATATTGCACATAATTAAAATATTTCCTTCAATCAGTGTTATTGTGTCTTATCAGGCTTTGATTAAGTGATGATTAACTTATATTTTTACTGTTTCCATGTGATTAATTAATAAATAATTTAATAATAGAAGATAGTGAAAGTCGTAAGGCTATCAGTAGGCTACAGTGCATATAGAACTTTATTTACATTAAGGTGATTAACTCTGCGATTACCCTAAGCCTAAGTGAATACAATATAGGGAAATAAATAATCTTTTAAGTTGGGCATCCAACTAACTAATCTAAAGACAGCTAATATAATGCTACGAAGGAAAAAGCTGTCTAAATTTCCAAAATAATGAGAAGAGATTCACTTATAGAAAGAAAGGAGATTGAAAGGTTCGAATAGTGAAGAAGTCGAAGTATTATATTAAAAGCGTTAAAATTTTGTAATTTATGCGCTAAATTTGCATTCCTGACTAACATTTTTGATTATGTTAATAACCTAACGAAAATAAGCACTGTTGGAATAGAAGTGATCTAAATGCAAAAGTTAAATTAATATTCACCTTAAAGCAATTGCAAGTAAAAAAATTTTTTTTTTTTTACAATTTTCTAATTGCTTTAAACTTCCGTGCAAAAAAAAAAAGCAAGAATATTTAATTAGAACTTCAAATAAAACTAAGTAATTGAATCTTTGAATCTTTGATGTGAAAACTTTAATTGAAAGGAATATAAATATTTCAAGGTTGTTGGTTCCTAAACGAAAACGTATTTGGTGGATTTTTTTCATTGCAAAAAAAAAGTAAACAAATTGGGTTTCAAACGTCTTATGATTATCGGTACACTTCTAAGACAAGTTCTAAAATATTACTTTCAACTTCAGATTCTGTATCTAATCAGAAAAATTCCTTTCATCAAAAAAAAGAGATTTACCGATGTACTCGTATTTATCGAAAATAAAACCAGTGTTTGTGTATTTAATATTTGAATTGGATTCACGTCTGACCAATGTCATATATGTGCAAAATTTCATATTGTAAGCACTAAATGGAATTACAGGATAAGGATAAGATCCAAAAACATCTTCAACATCAAATATATAAAAAAGTATATAGATTTATTAATGTATTTAATATTTTAATTGTGATTCATGTCTGACCAATGTCATATATGTGCAAAATTTCAT
>JAFIDM010012231.1:166195421-166205830 GCA_023159025.1 Thereuonema tuberculata
GCTCTTGATACATTTTAAAGAATTTAATCAGCACATATTCTTTTTTATTATGCTTAAGGAAGAAATTATCTTTCAAAACAAATAAATCAATAATACTAATAAAGAAGACAAGGAAAAATGAAACTGTAGAAATTATTCTGGGAATGTTTTCTAAATATTTATTAAGTGAAAAAGCATAAACACACTTAATCATTGTGAAAATAAGAATGATATCGAAATTGATGTAATTTTATATCTTCATATATTAATTTTAAATAATCTTATATCTTATTAATTTCAATATATGATATCTTATCTTATTAATTTTAATATTTTCAACTTACTTATGAGTTATAGTTGATAGCTCGATTATTTGTTTTTCTTTGATTAATATATAATAGATTTACGAACGAGATCCATTTCTATGTGCGTGTTAGTTATGTGGTAAACACTTAAGAAAATAGAAGTAATTAGCAACATTAAAAGAACAATGTATAGAAATACGTTTTCTTACTGTCAAAAACTTTTTCGACACCGATTGTTTTATTGAGAGTCCACATTTCCATATAAATAGCTTCAAGTGAAGATGAAGAAGATGGAAGAGGGCTGATAAGGAAACAACTGATCTCTCTCAGTTTTTTAACTGTGTCTGGAGAAGTTTCCTTTTTTCACCAAAAATTTCAATGTCGTAAGACCTTCTTCAGCTCTTGAAACACGTGAATTATGATGGCGAAATATCAGACTGAAACTGGAGTTTTGATGTCATCGCGAATGTTCGAAAATCGGATATTAATAAATCAGAAATGACGATAAGTTTTTCTTTCAAAAGAAATGTTAAAATTTTGAAAGAAATAATTCAAGTAAAAATCTAAGTAAAAAATCTAAGCAGCTAAAAGACGAAGGAATAAGGAAATATTTTAGTTTCGTCCAAAAACAAAAAGAATGATAGCATATGGAAAATAAAGCCAAATTCAACATTAACAATTAATGAAATTCATAAGAAATACCTTTAATTTATGGAAATTCATTCCCCTGTACATTATCCTGCAAAGTACATTTGGAAAATTGTAATACGAATCAATACCGTACTGATAGCAACATCTTTCACAGACCTCCAAAACCTCATTAATGCAATTGTTAATAAAAGCAAGGAAATGGGACTAAAGTTGAATACAAAAAAGACCAAAACAATGTGCATCAACAAAACCCAGATCCAAATGAAAATTAAATGTGATGGCAGAGATTTAGAACAAGTCAATAACTTTCGCTATCTGGGTAAGCATTTTTATTCAGATAATTACCAAGATAAAGATATAAAAAACAGAATTATACAAGCAAAATTAAAATTTAATGAAATGAAATCAGTATTATGTCAAAAGCAACTCAACCTCGGACTAAGGAAAAATGTGTGGAAATGCTATATTTGGCCAATCCTTTTATACGGATGTGAATCATGGACTCTCAAAAAGGGAATTAAACAAAGATTGGAGGCATTTGAAATGTGGTCATTAAGAAGAATGTTAAACATAAGTTGGACCAGCAGGACAACAAATGAAAGAGTACTTCATCTTGCTAACTACAAGAGAATTATCATCAAACTTATACACCAAAGAAAACTTGCCTATTGTGGGCACATACAGAGAGATGTAAAATATGAAATACCTAAATTGACACTTGAGGGAAAGATAGAAGGGAATAGAAGCGTTGGGAGAAGGAGCAGAAGATGGATGGATGACCTGCGTGAGTGGACTGGACTTGATGCTCAGGACATCATACATGTTTCAAGAGATAGAGATCTGTGGTACATATTGATCGCCAACCTCCCTGTGGGAGAAGGCACCTAAAGAAGAAGAAGAATACGAATCAAATTATCAATGTAGATTTATCCATCTAATTATATGGATTTGATTCGTATCTTGTGCTAGAAATTAGAAATTAAATTGCAGAATTGGCTGAGTAGCTCCAAGGTCATTGAGAATTTGAACGAAATAACATTGTAAGAGTTTTGTAAAGTAAGAGTTTTGTTGAACATCCTTATTTGCTTAGTTCTACATATCTAAAACACATAAATGTAATGGTGTAATAATAAGTTATTGGATTAACTGAAAAGCATTGGTGGGTTAAGCGCAATAATGATCATCCAAAGAGTACTAATATTAACCAAAGCATTAACTATAGCTTATGTTAAATAGCAATAAGGGTTTTCTTCAGGATTTATCAACAGAAATATTTAAATTTCACTTCAGCCAAATGAGAATTTGGCCAATGATCTCATTTAATTCAGAATCCTTTGTTTGTTAGATTTTTTTTAAAGGTTACTTCAAACGAATGAAATTATTTATCAGTGCAGATTACAGTTTTGCTTGTAGAGAATAAACACAGATACTGAGTATATTAGTAATCACAGACATAATGAAACACTTAAAAAAAAATACAAAGTCATCTCACAACTATATATCAGATAATCATAAGCCCAGATCTTCAAAAGGGCTTTGTATCATTAGGAAAATGTATTGGTAACAAGGGCGAATATTTCGGGCTCCCCCCCCTCCCCCCGAAATAATGAATATAAAGAAAAAAATAAGTACCGTAATCAGAATTATTTTAATGAATCATGCATTTATGCAAAGAATTCAGCATTCAGGGCATTCAGTGCAAATTACCCTCTGAATATGAGGAGCAAAACTGATATAAAGTATCGTGGGGTGTCTACTTAAAATTACTTAACCTGACTTTACATTAATCTTGGCCCCCCCCCCCCCCAGAATATATTCTATATTCGCCACTGATTGGTAACTTGCCTTTTTTTTATTCTCTGGCTTTTCTTTTCTACAAATAAGGTTCTATGTGAACATAAATCGATTTTGGATAAGAATCGTCCACCTATATTTTGAAGAACTATTTCAAGAAAAACTCTACGTATAGTCCAGAACCTGACTGCACTCCTGTGGGAAAGTTTGAGTATAGAGAATTTTTTTTCAGGAATGCTTAGCAGGTGTCGTAGTAAGTATTTTGGGCTTGGGTGGACATCCGCCACCTGATACATTTTCGAGATATGGCGTCATCAAAGATGGTGCCGCTCGATCACAGAACTGCTCATATCTACGTTAATACTTGATCGATTTGCGTGAAAATTGAATCAATATGTTGTAAATAACATTTGTAAGATGAATAGCAATGTGTTTTAACTATCACTGTAAAGAAATAAATAACAATTAATTAACAAATAATTCAAAGATGGCGGCCGCTCGATCAGAGAACTGCTCATATCTACGTTAATACTTGATCGATTTGCGTGAAAATTGAGTCAATATGTTGTAATTAATATTTGTAAGGTGAATAGCAATGTGTTTTAACCATAACTGTAAGGAAATAAATAACAATTAATTAACAAATAATTCAAAGATGGCGGCCGCTCGATCACAGAACTGCTCATATCTATCGTAATACTTGATCGATTTGCGTGAAAATTGAATCAATATGTTGTAATTAATATTTGTAAGGTGAATAGCAATGTATTTTAACTATCACTATAAGAAATAAATAACTATATTATTAATTTTGTATTATTTTCTACTACCACATAATATCATGAATACAAACAGTGATTATATTGAAACATGTTAAGATTATCTAAAAATGATTGTTGCTGGTTGAAACCCCTTACTATCACGCTTGCAAAAGGAGCAACATTTTACTTCATTTTCCCTACAAATGCAGGAGGATTTGGCACATTTTAAACAATTACACATCCCAGTAAAATCAGTGGGATATTTCTGTAAGTTCTTTTCTGGCACCAAATCATCTTTTATCACTGCAAAACCAAATTCATATGGGTCTAAGCCAACAAGCATATCCTTAATACAATGTCGCTGAAAATATGTGTAGAAATATGATCTCAACAAATGGCCCTTAGCACTTCTACTTGGCGGCGGCAAATCTTCAATGTCTATATTCTTTGCATGATGATACAGCCATAATCTAAGTTCATCTAAAGATTTACAGGTGACCCTTTTCGTAATAACAGCACTAAATATTCTTCTGCAGATTTAAGGTTTAATTCTATGTCATCCCAGTCAGATGTTCGCCAAAGTGTTCCAAATATACCGTAGATGCATTATGAAGAGCTGCTTTTTTGGTGCCAAACTTACTGGTATAATCTGATTCAGATAGTGCGTGGATGGCTGGAAGCAAAGAGCATAAGTTTTGGTCCATTTTTTGGTGAATATCGTGAATAGACAAACATCGCGTGGAATCACCAACTCCAGTGCGCAACCAAAGTTCCTGAACACCAAGTCGATGAAGAGTAGCCCAGTGAAACAAAGCTAACACCAATATGTCAGTGTCAGCACTAACGAGAACGATTTTAGTAAACCTACACAGGCATGCATGTTTTGAATGAATCAGCATTCTAAAAGCTGCTTCCTCTATTAACAAACAATTTAATTCTGGATGGTTGACTTGCCTTCCACTTTGCACAGACCTACAGGTGAAGGATACCTCATCTTCCTGATCACCATAATATGCACTAAATTGTGTGGTTGGTACTGCATGGTGTTTGTGTCAAAGAAGCTATCAATGTATTGGCAATGAACACTTGTAAATTCAGTTTGTTCCGTGATGATCCCCAGAAACTACTGAGTTCGACGGGCAATGGAACATCTTCAGATATGGGGGCGATATCTATAACAATGCCGCTACCTTGTCTCTGCACACTCTCAGACTTTTTCGGTGATAGTTTGTGATAACTTTCAAAAACATAATCGACTCTTCCATAGTTCTTTGTGATGCCCCCAATATATGATGAAAAAGCAGAAACTGCTTCGCCAAATGTTTTCTTTTCATTTGCCATATCTTTTCGTATGGAATTCATTACTGTACATCCACTATATAACAGGTGTTGTCATCACACTTGAACAAGTTGTTGTCACTGATGCTGCCATAAGATGTTTCTAGCACCTTTAACAATGCACTTTTTTGTGGTTTTGCCATTAACCCCTGTTCATTAAATAGTGAACAGTTATCAGATAGATCATACCAAAAGAGCTCTTGCATATCATATGCACGAGCTTGCGCTATTTGTATCATGCGGTGGGATGAAGTGGACTTCTTTTTGGTAGCTTTCCCTGTAACCTTTGCACTTGGTGTTTTAGTGCTCTGAAATGCTGGTAACATGACTTTATAGATGGTACGTGAGATCCGTATTGTTTTGTCTTCATACCGTGTTTTGCGCAGTGTAGAATACAAATCGTTACCGGTCTTAAATATATTTAATATCTTTGACTTTGAGTTTTGTGAAACTAGTGCTTTTGTCAGTAGATTGTGTAATGGATTAGGAAGCATATCAAATGGGTTACCTTTTTCTAAAATATATTTAAACATTGATGTCACCTTTGCATCGAAGCTCTGGGTTTGCTTCTTAGAAAATTCATGGTGGATGTTCGAACCCTCGACAAAAGCAATGGAGTCTGTTATTTCCCGAAATAGATTGGATATCATCAGATACTCATGATGTATTATCTCCTATTCTGCTACAAACTGTTTTTGTTAAGTATGCCCTACGATGCCAGATGAGCTCTTTTGGGATCTGTTAATGGTTTGTTCTAATGCCATATCCGCAGCAACAGCTGAATCGTACCGTTTAACAACATGCTTCCCCTTCATGAACATTTCATGCACCTCCGGAGCTGTCTTGGGTAGTCTTCTCATGTTTTCCAGATATAAAGAAGACCATCGCTGATAGTTGATACAACATCGCTGATAGTTGATACAATCATAGACGGCAAATACTGGTTGAAGTTTCTATACAGTATCTAGATGCAGTTCCCAGAGACCTTGTCTATCGGAACGAATCAAATTTCTAAGTATTTGGAGCAGTTTGAGAAAATTGTCCAAGTTCAAAAATTGTTATGATGTTTGCCTCCCACAGTCAACAAATTTCTCAAAATCTGTGAGTAGTTCTCCACATTGGCATCTAGATCTATATGATCCGCTTTTTTTCCCCATGCCAAAGAAATATTCTGCTGGATATAAAGTAATATTTCAAACTCAGATGCATAAGATTCAATGGAATGTTCTTTCAAAAATGAGTTCACCTGCAACCTAAACATGGTTTCTCCCAACATAAACATTCCTTTTACTTCCCTTTTGTTAATTAATTGTTATTTATTTCTTTATAGTGATAGTTAAAACACATTACTTTTCACCTTACAAATATTAATTATACATATTGACTCAATTTTCACGCAAATCGATCAAGTATTAACATAGATATGAGGAGTTTTGTGATCGAGCGGCCGCCATCTTTGATGACGTCATATCTCGAAAATGTACCAGGTGGCGGATGTCCACCCAAGCCCAAAATACTTACTAGGACACCTACTAAACATTCCTGAAAAAAAATTCTCTATACTCAAACTTTCCCACAGGAGTGCAGTCAGGTCCTGCATTAGTACAGCGTAGGTAGTGGAGATATTTTTTGAACATTTAAATTTCTCTCGACCTTTCAGAGTCAATGTTGAATCTCATCAGAATAAAGTCCATCACAAATTCAGGCTATGAGAGTTTTACTCTAAGCGCAAAGTACGTTTTTAGCATTCTTAGTAACTACTTTTGGTATTTGTTAAAACCAAATTCTAATTGGTCTCATTTCAGACTACCATAGCCTCAATTTGAATCTTAAAGATAAAAATAAAGTCATTGTAGAATGCTCTATATCGATTAAAAAAAGTAAACCAATTGAGAAAATGATAGTGAAATTATTAAGCGATTAGTTTTAAATAAAACTAATTTACATACCTAAAATAAAAATTTGAATCTTTAAATATAGAAAATAGCTAGACAAGAGACAGTTTCGGTTATTTCCTTGAAATTATTATCAAAGTAAAACTAATATGTGAACTATAATTAAGACAAGGTGAGTTCTCCAAGTTCTAAAAAAAAGGACGTGATATTACCAGCGTTTTTTTTAAAAAAAAAAAAAAATTATTATCTATTTTTTTTTTTTTTAATGCTGAATAAAATTGCTGTAATGTTTTAATAAAAACAAAAATTTTGAAAATAAAAAACAAAACAATAAAAAGACTTAAAGTTTAATTTTTAAAGATAAAGAATTTGTAAATGGGTTTTGTACAAGAAAAGCCTCTATCTTAAAAACTGATACTTTAGTTGCTGATAACTATTTGGAAAGTGAAAAGAATTTGAACAAACATTAAACAAAATAAGAAGTTCGAAATCTGTGTGCTTAATCAATTTCTCCACGTGGCTCTAAAACAGGGTAAAAGAAGAATTAACATCGTATCACTGTTTGGTGTTATTCTTATTATAAATGGCGCTCTGGTTAACCATGGAAGGATGGATGGAAGGATGTTGTAAACCAAGATTTTCTCTTATTAAGATGGCTTCCATTTGTCATGACATATTGCATGTTACTGTTTTTTGTCAAATATTTATCTGATTATTAAAGATACAAAAAAACTACATCGGAGATAACTAAGTTTAGTCTCAATGACGTTTTAGCAGTAAAAAGATTTTAAAGGAGTTGGAAATAAAGATCGTTATAATTCTTCAAGATGTAATTTTACATCGAAACCTACAAAATTACTGTCGAAAAGCTAGATCCAAAATGAAAATCTTTACATCAAAACAATTGTGAAATTGTTCTTTTGGTGTAATAAATTTAATGTAGTTCATGGTGTTGAGTGTTGAAAATGTTCTATCGTAGGTAGGAAAGTTGAAATGTGAAACAACAGAATGGTTGTCTTATAGAAACTGCTGCAATTCATCAAATAAATAATTTACTATGATGTTTTTTGAAATGAAAATTAGATACAAAGACTAAGTACAGAAAGACTGCATATAGAAAAAATATTCTAGTAATTATTTATATCAATAATATTCTCTCTTTCCGTACTTGATATTTCTTCTATTGGTATTCACCGCATAATTCCTCTCTTCGCCCCCTCCCGTATCTTTTCCCAGGAAATTTTAAGAAGAAATGAAGGCAAGTCCTGAAACGAGAAGAATCAATTTGCAGAACCACGAGGGAAATCTATGTTACGTAGTTACCATAACGAGATCATTTTAAGATCAAGTCACTTAGTTTTGAATCAACTATGAAATTATTACAACTACCATTCACGCAAATTAATGTGCACATTATAATAAAAGAGCTCAATTTTAAAATTATTAAATAACTATTACAAAAACACACTAATATATATTTTAAGCTAAATTTTAAGAAAAGACCCGAAAAAAAGAACAATTGGCACCATTACCCAGGACTTAGTATTTCCACAAACGCTGAAATTTTTGAATTCTAAATAAGTTACACAATATATTTTACTTTTGAATATAAGATAAAAAAAGTTAATTAGATTTATTTAATTTGTTTTTTAAGCAATTAGCCACATCACTAGCATTTGTCTTAAAAGGAGAATGTTAATTTTTAATACACAACATTTTAATCGTTAATTTATTTATTAACAATTACGCCTGTAATTATTAAACATATAATAATAAATATAAATTTTTTCAATTTAAGAATCCCAGTAAAATTCCAAACTCCAACTTGAAAAAATATTTATATTTTTCTATAGGCTTTATAGTTGAATTTGATAATGTCTCAAAATAACTAACTGGACACGTTGATTGTTTAGTTATAATTTAAGTTTTGAATCACAAGCAATTCTGTAAATTTTGTAAATTGATTCCGTTTACGAATAGTGAAAAGTCTCGGTATTCAATATTTAATTCAATTTAGTATCGTTCTTTTATAAATTGTAATTTTTCATTCCGTTTAAGAAAAGATGTGCTTCTACTAATGATTGACATATAATTGACTGAAAATCTTTACATCAAAACAATTGTGAAATTGTTCTTTTGGTGTAATAAATTTAATGTAGTTCGTGGTGCTGAATGTTCTATCGTAAGTAGGAAAGTTGAAATGTGAAGCAACAGGATGGTCTTATAGAAACTGCTGCAATTCATCAAATAAATAATTTACTATGATGTTTTTTGAAATGAAAATTAGATATTAAAATTTAGATATTAAATTAATAGCCGTACTTATTTTAATCTCTACTCCTCCCATTCCCGAGAAATAATCCTGAAATCCTAAAATGAATTTCAAATTTCAAATGAAACAAGCCAGCACAAATCTAAATAAATAAAATCAGGGGAAGGCGGGGTTGGGCTGATGAGTCCGCAGAAGGACGAAACGGCCGTTTCCAACTCCTTTCCCATAACTAAAACAGAGGCAATTTCAATTTTTATTTAGATTAGTGCTGGTTTGTTTCATTTGTAATTTATCCTACAGCACGTTAAATATTTTTGAATTTCAAATTTCTTTCAAATATGATGCGATGCTTACTTATGATCTAACATAAAATATGGAGCTGTTCATTTGGGTCTGCCTCTTCTCTAGTCTTCAAAATGGATTCCCCACCCCTACCCAGCATTGTAATGCTTAATCCCAATAAGCGTATAACTAGTGTGAATAATCGATGTATAAGTATAAGCTCAGCTATTTATTGTGAAGTAGGGACTGCGCATGTAACACTGAGGAGCCATTTTGAGCAGTGGGAGGAAAAATATGAAGACCAAAATAAAAGTGCTCATACTTTAATTGGACATAATCTAAGCATCCTATCAAATTTGTAAGAAATTTAGTCCAATCATTTTAGAACGGGTTATTTTGGAGTATAAGATGGATGGAGAACAAATAAACTTAGCTAATGTTTTAAGTTAGACAATAAACGTCCTACATATCAAATTTTACGAAATCTGTGCAACCGTTTTAATGGATGGATAAAAACAGAGAAGAAAAATGTATAAATGGAATAGTAAGAATTCGAATGCTTCGCGAACTCAATCAATTATTCAGTTTAACTCAGAAATAAACACACAGTGAATGACATGTTTAGTCAATGCTATCACTACTAGTAGCTTTTTATATGCAGCCCATTTAATGTCTTCAATGGAAATGTATTCCGTTTGAATATATGGAGAATTAGATAAAAATGTACATGTTAGCTTGCTATGGATTTCTTAAAAATTTAAAATCTGCTGCAGCGGTTTAATCAAGTAACAGTATATCGATAAAAAACAATTGCAACGATAAAAAAATATTCTAAAAATCTCGCTGAAAAGGTATTAAGTTGTGATATGTCTCTGAAATTCAAATTTAAAAATAATTCGATGGAGGGTTGTGTTCTATTTGAGATCTCAGCTTAGTTGTAGGTTATTGGAGAAGGCAGGTGGGCAGCTGATCTCCGCAAGATTCTCGGCAGCAATAAGATTGGATTTATTACTTCCTGCGTCTGTTGAGACCTGTCACGCATCTGGGACACCAGTCAGATCAGTATACGTGAACAAATACTTCACATAAAAAGCACTAAACCGAAGGATTCTTCTATTAAATTGCTTTCATT
>JAFIDM010012231.1:166208786-166222195 GCA_023159025.1 Thereuonema tuberculata
AAACAGTGCACTCTGCGCAAACAACAGAACAACACTTTCCAATACAATGAGAAAAAATTCTACAGATCCCTTACATCTTCCTCTACTGCAACTAACACAAACACTCCCAACAGCGAGGCTTTACATGAATACTGGTCGTCTCTGTGGTCAAACCCTATCCCCCACAATGATAAAGCACCATGGATAACAGAGGAACAGCAACTCACTGAACACTTACCCTGCATGTCCTTCCATGAGATTACTCTCGCAGACATACAGACAGCACTAAAACATGCACACAACTGGAAGGCTCCCGGTGCAGACGGAGTCCAGAACTTCTGGATCAAGAGGTTCACATCCCTGCATGGAAAACTAGCGCTTACACTCACTGACATAATCCAACACCCAGAACATATGCCTCGTTTCCTCACACAGGGTTTCACATACCTACAGAGCAAGAACACTGAAACAGCGCAACCTGCAAACTACCGCCCAATCACTTGCCTCCCCACACTTTACAAACTCCTCACCTCCTGCCTCGCAGACAAGATCTACACACACATCGAGACATATAACATTCTTTCCGAACAGCAGAAGGGCTGTCGCAGGAATTCCCAGGGTTGTAAGGAGCAACTCCTTATTGACTCTGTAATCCTGCGCCAGGCACGCGCGAAGAATAGGAGCTTACATATCGCATACATCGATTACAAAAAGGCATTTGATTCTGTCCCTCATTCCTGGCTCCTACACATTCTTCATATCTACAAAATACACCCCAAGATCACGGCATTCTTAGCTGCCACGATGAAGAGTTGGAACACAACATTACACCTACGCACCTCTAACACCTCCATCACTACAGATCCCATTCCCATAAGGAGAGGTAATATCCAGGGAGACTCCTTGAGTCCTCTTTGGTTCTGCCTCGCCTTGAATCCACTGAGCCATATACTAGATAACACAAAACACGGTTATAGGCTTACCACAGGCACTGTGACACCATATAAAATCACACACTTACTCTACATGGATGACATTAAACTCTATGCCACAAACAATGCACAACTTACTAATTTACTACAAGCCACCACACAGTTCACCAAAGACATTGGGATGGAATTTGGAATTGACAAATGCCGCAAGTTACACTTAATACGTGGGAAGACTTCGAATTTGGAGGGTTTTGAACTAGACCATGGTTTGGCCATCCAATCCATGGAACAGGGAGAGACCTACAAGTACCTGGGCTTCCAGCAAGCGCGCGTCATTGACAACGCAAACATCAAAAATGCACTGAAGAACACATACCTTGCTCGAGTTCACAAAATCCTCAAAACACAACTCAACGCCAGAAATAAAATTAAAGCTATCAACACTTTTGCCGTTCCCACACTAACATATTCGTTCGGCATAATTCCATGGACAAACACCGAACTCGAAGCACTACAACGCGCAACACGCACTACATTCACGAAACACAACATGCACCACCCCAAGTCCGCTACGGAAAGGATGACTCTTCCCCGCAAGGAGGGAGGCCGAGGACTCATCAACCTCATCACCCTACACGAAAAACAAGTACATACACTTAGGGAACATTTCCACCAAAGAGCAGAAGACTCCTCACTTCACTCAGCCATTGTCAAGGCTGACACACACCTCACACCCCTGAACCTCGAAAACTCTTCTCCAACACTCACCACCCCTGACACCCACACTCAGCAGCTGCGTGAATCATGGGCTCGTAAGGAACTCCATGGCAGACATCATCACGAACTCAGCCAGCCTCATGTCGACATGGAAGCGTCGAACAGATGGCTGACGAGTGGTGAGCTGTTTGGGGAGACCGAAGGATTCATGATCGCAATACAGGACCAAGTCATCTCCACACGCAACTACAAGAAACACATTCTACACGATGCAAACACACATGACGACAAATGCAGGAAATGCCACGCTACGCATGAGACGATCGATCACGTAATATCAGGCTGTCCCCTTCTCTCGCAAACAGACTACCTCCACCGACACAATCAGGTAGCGTCGATCGCTCATCAACAACTAGCACACAAACATTCACTTATTAAGAGCACGGTCCCGTACTACAAGTACACACCACAAAGCGTATTAGAGTCACCCTCATATAAACTATACTGGGACCGCCCCATTCACACAGACAACACCATACATCACAACAGACCAGACATCACACTTGTTGATAAGGTCAACAAACAGACCTATCTATTTGATATTGCAGTGCCTATCAGCAAGAACATGCAGAAAACTCAGGCAGACAAGATCAGTAAATACACTGATCTAGCACACGAGCTCCAGAAGCAGTGGAGGCAGGATCGAGTACGTGTTGTACCCATCGTTCTGTCTGCCACTGGTCTGGTGCCTCACACATTGCACCACAGTCTCAGCACACTAGGACTTCACAAAAACACTTATGCACAACTGCAGAAGGCTGTGGTACTCAACACTACACGCATAGTTAGGAAATTTATGGACACAAGCACACATCCCTAATCATTCTTGCACACATCTTTACACTTGGCAGTATGTGCTTTGGTCCTTGACCCGCCATATTGTTTTTGCTGGGGAAACCCAAGGTTTGAAACATACGAACATAATAATAATAATAATAATATAAAACTTGAATGAAAATTGGAGAAAAATAAAATAAAGAAAAAGTTATGTTTTTTACTTTACAAATGCGGGAAATGTAGACATAATTCAAAGAAAATGATGATTGCCTTTTTAACCAAAAATATTTCTAATTAAATAATGATTACATTATATTTAGTTTTTATTTAATCAATTGCTATAATAGATTCTGTGTTTTTAATAAAGTACTTTTAAAGTTGACATATTCTTTAAAAAAAAAAAAAAGAAAAAAAGTTATATTTTAAAGATATGTTTGCATCAAAAGTTCCCCTTTTCTTATAAAATTTAGAATGATTCTACTGTTATGACCAAAACAAACAGTTCGGTTAGCAAACGAAAGAAGTGAAAGTTCTGACAACACTTTCCATTGCTTGCTTTTGAATAATTGTTTGAACTTCCTTAATTCTGAAGAATGGAACTACTAAACTTCGCTAATAAAAAGATAACGTTTCTTTACTTTTTAATTACTACAAACACTTTTATTTGTTTTATTCCCATTTAGTATAATAAACAAAGTATGTACCTTATTTTCTTAACCACACAGAGAGACAATCGTATGCAAGAACTAATTGCGGTGTCAGTAAAATTTTTACCGCCTGGCTGTATTACCCGCCATAAACATAATACAACTCAGAACCTTACCATAAAGTAATAAAAATTTTGGTATAGTTTTGTTTATTGAAAGCGGACAGGTGCAAGGAATAGAGAGGTAGACGGGGGTGATCCCGGTACTGCCTCATCAGAAATGGAGACAAAACAAGGCAATCCCGGTCCTTGCGCACCTCTTCCCAACAATCGGGCCGTTGTTTGAGTCGCCAAAACGGTCGGTCGACCCGCGTTCCTCTCTGGGAAAGGTTTTGTTTCGTCGAAGTCCATAAAGGATATGCTGGCTAATCTATTCAGTGATTTCGTGCTTTGCTTTTTTTTTATCCTATTAAAATTTGTTTATTAAGGTCAAAGAACTTGTTTTTGAAAAAAAAGAATGATTGCAGCCTTGCAAGGTAAGTCTGTATTCTATTGTTTTATTTATATATTCAAAATAAATGAGCGTATACGTTTTTACTTATTGTAGTTTATTGTGATATCTACAAAATTTCAAAATAAATAATGAGCTGTCTGGTTAAGTTGAAAAAAATGCAGTATTAAAATAAAAAAATAAGATCAATATGGGCAATTTAATACCTGGAAATAACAATTAATAGTAACTAATTGAAATTTAATTAAAAGTTGGTTTTGTCATCATTGGATACTATAGTGAGGATTCAGGCTCAAGAATCAAAAACAAAACCTAAAGTTATTTTTCAAATTCTTATTGAGATTTAAATCTCGATATATTTTATTAGGGATTTGTATTTTTTAATGTTTGCATTGTAATCAAAGTAACCGAGTTACCCAATTGTTGTCAGATAAAACCGAAAGTAAAAGAATTAAGATATTCTGAGTTTATTGTGGTAACGAGATAATAAATGAACGACTTTCTACTGAATTGGTGATATTTATATCGAAGCTTAAATCTGTAGAGAATTCTTGAATTAATAAGAATAAGTAATTCAAATATTGTAAACATATAATTAATATTGAGAATAATTAAAGTTAGTGAAGAATCCACTGCGAAGGAGAGATTGTGATGCCTAGATTGAAAGCAATTTTTTTTCGAAAGAGTGGCTGACTGGCCATTATCGAATCTTGAACAAATTACAATAAAATCACTTGAAAACAACAAACAAACATTGAAGAGTGCTGATTAAAGAAGAGCAGATAATAATGAAATAATCAACATTTAAAATAATCAACATTTACAAGAAAAGGATCAGGAAACAAATTTTATTATTTATTCAAATAATTAATGAAATATCTATCGAAACCAAAATTAATTGGAATTTGTCACATTAAATACTTCGACGAATTTAAGAAATTAATGAATTGATATGATTTTTATAAAGAAAATCAACTAAAAGAGCAAATTTATTTAAAATATTCTTTTTATTTTCGTGAAAACAAAATAAAAAGTAGTAAAAATAAAAGAAAGTATCTAACATAAGATATTCAAATTAATATAAAATAAATAAATAAATAAATAAATAAAAACATTATTTTAAATATTTATAGTAAATATTAAATAGTAACTATTAAATTTGATGGTTGCCCACATTGAACCAAAAATAAATTTGTATTCAAAACCTTAGAAATATTTTCCTTTTCGGGAGTTCTATGATAGGCATTCAATTAGGATCAAAATATTGGATAAAAGTAAAAGGTTTTTTGATGTTATCCAGTATTTACACTGAAGAAAAGAAGCCGATTATAGAATTCCCCAAAACGATTTTGTATATAAATTTTATTGTTTAGTTTAATTGACATATGCCTTAACTTTTAATTACGATTAAAATAAAAGAGGAAGTGAAAAAAAGAATATTTATGTGATTCAGAACAAATATCTTTATTATTAATATAATCATTAAAAATTGTTAAAATTAAAGATCTTAAACCTACTGTTTCGACTAAAGAAAAACTGTACTTACGTTGGTGATTGTGCAAATTTAGGCAGTTCGAAATTATGGAGATATAATTCTGAAATGGGTTTTAAGACAAAACAAAAACTGAAAAATGCAATTCATTTTTTCTCTTCAGGTGTATGAATAAATTGGGATGATTAATTCAGTTAATTGTTTTTGTCAATTTGTAACATTAATAAAACTTAGTAGGCCTAAAAACATTATATTGTAAATTAAAAGAAACACATATTTTGGTTTAGCAGAAAATTTGAATAATTTTTTAAAATAGGGATTATTACCGCTTAAATAGTTGAAGAACAATTTTGAATGAATAGATTATAGACTAGAGTGTTTAAAATGGCTAAAATGCACGACTCTAGTTTTTTTCTGTAGGCTAAATTTAGAAACTAGGTCTTGCTTGAAGCTAAATTTCATGTACTAACTGTAAACATGAAACCATTAAACATGAAAAAGTCACATGAAAATAATCTTGTTGCTGCTGAAAGAATTTTGCAAATTATTTTTTTTTTCAATCTAATATATTTATATTCATTTTGTTACTGCTTAACTTTTTACTTCTTTTTAAGAATAACAACAGAAGAAGGAATAACAGAAGCGAGTTTTTTTTCTTTTTATTTGCAACTTTTATACCAAGACGTCACTTGTTTCTTCGTTTTATTTTCAAATTCTATTAAAAACAAACTTTGAAACGACATTAGAAAATAAGAAACTTTTTCTGTTATTTCATCAATAAAATTTTAACAAGAATCAATAGGATTTCACATGTTACTTACTCTACAAATATAATTAGAAGTAGTACAGATGAATAAAAAATAATTGAATAAATAAATAAACAATTAATTAAATTCAGATTCTCTTCAATCAACAGAAAGTTTTTACTTGGATATTTATGTCTAGCGCAATCGTATACATAAATATGGAAGAAATATCATCGATGCTACATATTCCATTTATCTTTATACAAAGTATACTGTGTACCAGATAAAAAAATATTTTGAACACTGAAAAAAAATTGAGATTAACAATTTATTTGTTCATATATAGATCAATTAAAATAAAGTGACAATGTATTTTAGCACTATTTAATTAAGAATTTTTTCCCTTTTCAAAAAATAGTAATGTTATTCTTTTAAGATTTTTTTTCCCTGGAGGAAGAAAAGCGACTTTTTAACTATAACCTTTACCGAAATTTAACAACAATATCTAGCATAAATAACTTAAAGCATTTAAATTAAATTTACTAGATTAGAATTCCCAATAAATACAAATCTGATTTCTAGATATGAAGCTTATGCTTTTGTTTTAACAAAATTTCATCTCTATACTCAATAGATGCAATGTGAATTTTCTTGTAAACAATCTAAATAATCAGGTATTTTTCATTCAGAAATAGACAGGTATTACAATATCTGATATTACAATTAAGAAGGAAACTAAGAGATTTTCAGTTTTATTGAATTTCTGAGGATAAAGTTTTGTTACAAACAGCGTAAGATTTCACTAAAAAATATATATATTTGAATGGTTAAGTAGAAAAGTTAAATTATAAATACCAATAAATTCTAAAAATACTGTGAAAAGTAACTATACTTAACTTTCTTTGATGAAGATTCTTCATTCCTTATTACGCTATAATAATATCAAATTGATTTACATTGTTTCGCTATTTCTCACTTCTGTATCATCCTTCGCTGTCTATTTTGTAATAAAATAGATATAGTGTAGATATAGTGACAATATATCTGTTATTATTATCTGAGAAACCAAATGTGATTTGTACTGTTGGATGACAATTTCTAAGAATAAGAATGGTTTCTTTTTTAATTTTAAAAAGAGAATGTATTTTATTTCAAGCATTTCTAATTCTAAATTCTTTTTTATAAAAATTTAACATTTAAATCTGTAATTCAGGAATACTGTTTTTAACAGCATATTGTAATAGAGGTTCACTAGATTGTTCAACAGAGGTTCACCAGATAGATTCTAGTCAAAGAAGAAATATTTTTGTTAGTAATACATTTTTGTAAAGGTTAGGTTCCCCATTTCCCCCTGCATATATATGAACTGCATTTTGGCACACTTATTTGGTAATGTCATCAAAATTATTCTATCATTTGCCATACAACATTCAATCTTGCCGAGCTATTCTTGTGATTTTTAAGAAAACCGATCATTCAGAAATATTACACGGAACTTGGTGGTAATTGATAATGTGATAATGGATGATTAAAAATTATGATAAAAATTATGATAATGGATTTGATATTTTGAAATAATGTAAGATCCATTCTAATCCGGAAGCAAAATGAGAAAGGCTACAATTTCGTTGATGTTGCAGCAAAAGACTTAGAATCTCTGGACAAGGTAATTAAGAGAATAATACTATTATGTTGTAAAACGCACCGTTATTTTGAACACCAACGACATCCTCTGACATATCTGATGACCGAAACTTCTCTTGCGAAAACTTAAAATCGCTATCTGACGATTGCTGGATTACTAAGCGAACATTTTCTTTTAATATCTGTTATTCTTGATTTAAAATATTTTAATGTCGTACATTGATTAAAATATGCTATAGGATTATATGACAGAACTGTTAGGGAATACAAAGATATCTTTTGTTAAATAAGCTTTCTTTTAATGATGAATTATTATAATATCGAATGTCATATAAAGAAATACAGTGTATTGTCGTGCAGCAGAATTTGCTGCTCTGCTTAGGATAGCTGAGCATTTTATTTTAATCCTTTGCAAATTCCCGAATATGAACAACTTTGGCAATAGGCTATTAAAAATAATAAATAAATAATTAAAAACTAAAAAAAAATACAGTCAAGACCTTATTGGTACTATCTTTAAATCAGATTGTTTTTATCATGGCTTATTTGATATTTCTTTCTGTTAATAATTCGCACTAGCGATCTTCATCTCAAATTCGTATCAGTAATATTAATATTAATATGTTTTAGAACCTATATGCGTAATATACATCATCAACTCAATCTCTCTGGTAGGGAAACCTGTTTCCAGTTGTTACCAGAAATAACAATCTTTCTAATGTCATTATTTTCTACAATGTGGAAATTTGGGAAGATCGACTAGCAAATCTACATCTAGGTTATTTGATTTTATCCCAAGTTATCAAGCTACCACACCAAGGCCTTTCTTCCAATTAGTTGAGGTGCTACACGACAGAAATCATGAGAAAACTGCAAATTGTGATAAGAAGATGCCCTTTGGTGAGAATGTAGTTTATGGTGATAAAATGAAAATAAGATGGGGAGGCATCTCCCAAAGTGACTATAATCCAAGAAGGCGGCTACGGTTCAAAATGGCTACCCGTGTTTTGATTTCCCAAGATTTTGATGTGAATCACATCATGTAAAAGAGTGCTGTATATCAATTCATATGTTTTTCAGGTCAAGGATTTCATTTTTCATGTGCAAAATAAACTAAATGTTAATGTAGATGCTTTTTTGTTGAATATGGTTCGCACAAAAGGTTACACACAAATTGTATATATTTTTAATATACCCGTAAGCACACCAAAAATATATTAAACGTAAATGTAAATGTAAATGTATTTATACGAAATGTTAATCATATATCTTTCGTACTAACAACAACAAAAATGCACTTTAAAAGTCTAAATGCTGCTGAATGTTTATACCGACACCTCTTCATTTTTCGCATTCGTTCTTGCATTTGCACAATAGTGTGCAAGATAAACCAACATTTCTACAGCTACACTTGTTCTTGCAGATTTTGCACATGCATTTGATAAGCTCATTGCAGGAATCAGAAATTTCCGGTAACTCCGACCATTTTAGCTGCCAAGAATCATCATGCAACCACCATCCCCAATCGTTTGGAGATGGTGCACATATTGCTCGCTTGTTTGCCTATCCCCAAATGTGTCCAGCTTGGAAAGCACTACATAATACTTGTTGTTGCAATGCACCCTTAGTCGGTGGCAGACTTCCAAGTGGACGATTTTTGGTCATGAACAACTCTTGTCTTGCATCATTAACACTTACGTTGTCACTAGTTGAACAGTACAGTAGTACTACATATCTTTCAATAATGTCTAAAATTTCAGTAGGAATGGAATTTTGTGGTTGTGAGATAAACGAAAATGCAATAGTAGCCTCTTTGAAGAGCATCCATGTCTTCCAAGTTGATTTTTTGGACTTTCCTGTGAAACTAGGAATGCTATCACAGCCTGTGAAGGCATGAAATCCTGGTAAAGCAATAGCCTTTTCCATTCCAATAGCTTCAGCTATAGCATGAATCGGAATAAATCTGTAATTCTTTCCTGTTCCAAAAGCAATCCAAAGTTTATCCAGACCCGCTGTTGACAAGGTAAAGAAGTAAGCAATTGCTAAAACTAAGACATCGGTATCTACAGTGCGTATGCAAATATTCCTGAAGCCGCTTTCCACCATGTCTTGGAGATGCAGTATTATTCTTGAGTCCGCTTCTTCATGACCAGGACAAGTAACACCAATGAGGGAAGTTTGTGCATTAATATTTCCTTTGACATCTTCACCTGATGTTGTTACAATCTGTACGTGTGTGATGGTATTTACAGCTAAGGTTCCAAGTAGACTGAAGAGCTCTTCTTTGTTAATTGAATTTCTCAAAAAGCCTTGCCAATTTTTAGGTACAGTTACATGTGAAAGCACTAGTCTCCTGGTTCCTGCTCCCCTCTTCTCTCTAGTTTGACCTTTAATACTTGGTGTAACGTATCTATCCCAAATGAAATCAATTCTTTGACATCCGAAAGCTTCATTGTCTTTACAAATGTGAGGGTGAAACGTGTTCATATAATAATCACCAAATGTCTTTGAAGTTTGTGGCTTTAAAATGTTAGTAAGAACTACACCATCATAAACCATAGCATCACAGGTTCCTGGGAAGGCATGGTCATTCGTGTTTACAGTATCTTCTAAAATGAGCGCTAGGCCAGCTTTATTGCCTAATCGAAATTGAACATTACTGGAAAGTGCAGGTGGAAATGGCTGATTTTCATGTTTGAAAAAATTCTTCATATCTAAATGACGATTCTGTGTAACTATAAAGAGTCTGGAAAACAGCTGGACGTCTGATTTTAAAATCTTGAGTGTATTATTTTTCTTGCTGAAGCTCATCTCAGGAGTACTGAACAGGGGTACGTTGTTCTTTTTCAAAGGTTGAAATATTGTTGAAGATTTTTTTACTAGTCGTTCCTCAATGAAATTATGAAATTGCTCAACACCAGTTGACTCTGCTGAATAAACTGTTGCATTAACTTGTTTGTGTACAATAATCCTGCTGTCGATGACAATAAGGTCTTTATCATTTTCTAAAAATGGGTTTCCTAACTCTTTTAATGTGCTGTAAAGTACTCGAACCTTAGCGACATATTTGACTTGAAATGAGTAATACTGCTCATGATGGAGTCGATTGTTTTGATTAGGTTGTAGCTGAATGCCACTCTCAATCTCTTGTATTAATCGACTAATTTCTGGTCCAGAAACCATCCAACGCCTAAATGCCGATGGATCCTATGTCAATCCTACTTCACCGCCATCACCTTTAACTACTGCGTTGTTTTGTTCATTTGCTTGGTCTACACTGATTGCTGAGAACAATCTATTTGATTTTCTTATCACAAACTGGCCAGAAAGAAATGAACGATATATGTCTGGTAGTTCAATCTCTGCATCATAAAGGTCTTTCAGATGGATTGTTAGCCAACGTGCATAATGATGATGATCAAGCAAAAAAAAACCAAGGCATCATTTCTTTCAAACACTAACGAAACAAGATGTAGTTTCCTTCTCTGATTGAGCGAACAAAGAAAAGCAAGAGGATTTCCATATTAAGAAAGTCTGCCAGTATTTGAACATGACACTCTCGTCAGCTCGTTTTTTATACCAAGTCTGAAATTCAAGCTCGGAATCTGCTTCTTGGTAAGCATCGTGCAACAAGTGGTATAGTGCTGCAGCAGTTACTTGATGAATTCCTCTGGCTTTCTTCACGTGAATTACTTTTAGATAACCTTCAGCAGCATTAGAAGTTGCAATATCAGCGTGAGCAATTGCACCACTCAATCCACTTCCTGACATTCACTGACCTAAAACTCTAAGAAAAGCGTGCTCGATGTGAAATGCCCCAAACATCACCACAAACTTGTTTTCACCATATGTGTCTGAATTATTCCACTGAATTAGTTTTGCTAGCGCAAACAATGGTTGGTCCAATGCCATGACAGGAATTTGATTTCCATTGAGAAATTGTGTAACTTGTTTAATTAAGCTCATCGCATGCTGAAGCTATTGACGACGAATCCTCGTAAAATAGTGGTAAAAGTGTTGAAATTCCTGGAATGAAATCAGTTGGAGTTTTTTTACTACTTGCATGGTAGGCAGCCCATGATGCATCAAGTCCAATATTGGTATCGTTACTGATAACGTGTTTCAGCCATGCGATTTCTTCTTTCTTGTCATCCATAGTTGTGGTAGACAACATGAGTTTCGATGTAGTATCGGAACAAACTGCAATATTAGGTTCTTTCGAAAGAAGGAATGCTGGCTTGACTACTGCAAATTCTTCTGGAAGACTGGGCACACTTCGCTTGTTCAAGGTACTTATGTTATACTTCATATCTTGAGTAGGCCTTACTGTTCCTAAACAATCAGGTGTAGGATTTTGAAATATGAATATTCTTGTTCCATGAAAGGAGCCTTCGGAGGTTGAACTGCTTGGATTGTGGTCTATATTATCGTATGCCCCAATTGTAAAGATTCCTTCACGTAATTTTGATGGGCATAATACCTTTTCTTCTTGGAATTTAACGTTTACAACTTCACACATCGCTGTTGAAAGTTCAAGCACACGCGTTATGAGATCGAAAGTCCAAGTGAATGCAGCTTATCCACGATTTCTTTTTTTCGAGTTTTCCCAAAAATGGAAAGACCCACATAAACTACAAGGGGGTTTCTTTTTCAGTTTGATAAATAATAATTATAAAATTATTTTATAATTATTGGTGATATGAATATTAATATTCTAGAAAAAAAAAACAATTCTTTGGTACTGAAATATTTAGAAATTTTTAATACTTATGGCTTTGAGAATTTAATTGATACTGCAACTAGAGAAATACAGACAATAAAATCTTATACTTCAACATGCTTAGATCACTGTTTTATTAATTTAAAAAATAAAGATACTAAAAGTAATATTATACAAACAGAAATATCAGATCATTATATAATAATGTTAGAAATATTTAATCAAAAATTAAGTAAAAGTAATCAAAATCTTAAAAAATTCAGAAGACACAATAATATAATAAATGAGGAATTATTTATTGAAAAATCAGAAAACTTACTTAATAATATAAGAAATAAGCAAATAATTGACCCAAATAAAATAATAAATAAATTTGTAAAAATTATAAATAAATCTAAAAAACAAATAAGTAATAAAGAAAAATATAGAGAAAACCATGAATATCATTATCAAACTAAAAATAATAAAAAACAAAATTATAAACATGAATGGATAACAGATGAAATATATAGTCATATTAAGGAAAAAGATAAGTTATATAAAAAACATAAAAACAATAAAACAAATAAAGAATATAGAGAAATTTATAGAAAAAAGAGTAATTGGTTAAAAAACCTAATACAAAAAACAAAGCAAAGATTCTATCAAAATAAATTTCTAAACACTTACAATAATAATAAAAAGACTTGGAATATAATAAATAATATTATAAAAAATAATGAACATAAAACTATTGATAAAAACAAAATTTGTAAATTAATAGAAAAATATAATTATAAGCAAACTGATGAATTATTTGGTAAAACATTTAGTAAAGTTGTTAGTACATGTAATTGTAACACTAGAAGTAATAGTACGGATATTGAAACTTCAATAAATTCAATAGTGTTTAATATACCTAGTATTGAAAATATAATAAATATAATTATATTAATGAAAAATAAAAATACTGTTGGTATTGATAATATTGCTGTAAAAGATATAAAAAAGTATATGGATATATTTGCAGCAATATTGCATGAACTTATAAAAGCCATGTTTGAATATGGAACTTACCCAAGTATTTGGAAAACTGCGAAAATAACTCCAGTATATAAAAAAGGAAAAATTGATGATATAAAAAATTATAGGCCAATTTCTGTTCTTTCCAATATGTCAAAAATTATAGAAACATGCTTAACTAAT
>JAFIDM010012231.1:166227195-166238170 GCA_023159025.1 Thereuonema tuberculata
AGCATTTCTTTTCTGAGTATTTTCGCAACACGCAATAAAGCAAGTGCCTTTTCATCTTGGTCATCTTTACAAGCTGGTAGCATGACCTCACCAGCAGCTTTGTCATATGTCAAAAAATACTCTCTGCCGGACATGCTTGCCGTCATATACGGGAAATATGCAAGAATCCTCTGTCGTAATCTTGAAGTGTGTACATCAGGCATATGTTGTTCATCCACTCCCAATAACTGCATTAGTCGCATCTTGTACATTTTTGTCAGGACACTCATTTTGAAAACTAGATGTGTTTCATTTGAATTCATTAATGATTTCTCAATGAAATTTACTAATTCTGAAAAAAACACTCCCTCACATACATGAATACCACTGCTTGTTGTTTGCATTTCAATACACCGAGACTTGTTGTACAATCCTGCTAAGCACTGTGCATGGTATTTTGCGTCCAGAGCAATCATATCCCCACCACTAAGTTTTGATAGTAGAACATTATTTCCTTGTTCATTGGCACACTTCCTCACCTTCTGATCTACATGAAATGTAGTCACATTAAACAATTGATCCTTACTGGTTGCAGAACCCTCGCAAAAAAAACACACCGTTTTGGAACTGCGATGATGTCGACTCTTCTTTCTCATCTTCATAACGCTTGCGTTTCTTTGCTCTTTCGAACATTGTACAATTGTATTTCAGTGCACATTTCTTGTGCCACTTAGCTTCTCTTCGTAAAAATGTTTGTTCCATCCCGCTCTGATTTTCATCAAACAACTTTATATCAATATTCATGGGTAAAGCATTTATACTATCAAAGTTCTGTAGATTTTTCGCAAGCGTTGCATATCCAGTGTTGCGTGCAAATACATTTAGATTATTTTCAGGACAAACCAATTTCTTAGCATCTGTCTTTTGGCACAGTATACAAATTGTCCAATCAACAGGTCTCGGTTTATCTTCACCCAGATCACTTTGAGGAACTAAACGGAACCGCTTTGCCATTTTTAGTCTCGAATTAAACAAAATGCACTGATTTCTCTCCACGCACACACGAAAATGATGTCTCTTCTGTGTCTCTTCCCCCAATATCCAAAGCCCAACATCACTCGGACAACAATTTAGTCTCGCACCCATGTCCCATTCTAATCCCACTTATTAAGCCAAAACAGGCATATTGCAATATTTTTAAGCGTCATATTTCAACAAGTAATAGTGAAACAAATAAGTAACATTTCAATATTTTGACATCGATATTATTATTTTCAACAGGTGCCACGAATACGAAACTTCTAAAACTGCAATAAGGATGTGCCTTTGTGCAAATAAGGACCGACTAATGCCCTTATATTAATTCTGAACCAATTTTGCCCATGAAAAATGAAATCCTTGACTTTAAAAACATATAAATCGATATATAGCATTCTTTTGCATGATATATATCACAAAAGGTGTAGGAAAATCAAAACACGGGTAGCCATTTTGAACCGTAGCCGCCATTTGGATTATAATCACTTTGGGCGATGCCTCCCCATCTTATTTTCATTTTATCACCATAAACTACATTCTCACCAAAGGGCATCTTCTTATCACAATTTGCAGTTTTTATATATGTAGCTCCCCCACTAAATGAAAAACAACAAAACAAAAAACATCGCATCTTCCAATTAACGTTACTTTAAAAAAATACATTGTATGTAATACTATTTATTTGGTTTTTCGCCAAACCTAGCAATCTTATTGACCCTTTTCATTTTGTAGATTTGTATCGCGTTCGTACAGGCATTGAATTAATAAAATCCATATTTAAGCAAATGTAAAAAAATAAGCAAAAAAAAGTAATGGAATTATATCCGAAACACTCTAATCAGAATTACCGACTACTATACTGAATATGAAAAATAGTAGACTTAATGAAAAGATAAAAAAAGATACATAAAAAATGAAAAGAACAAAAAAAAAATATTTAAATAAAGCAAAAAACAGAATTATAGCCAAATAAATTCTCTTCCGAAGAAATAGTTTTCCATTATGTAAATATACAATTTTACAAAGAAAGCATTCATCGTGTATGTATTCAAAATGATCATTCTTAAATTCTCGAAAATTTAAGATTTTAAGAAATCAAATTTCTATTTAAGAAATCAAGTCTCAATTTGAAATGGGGTCAGGAGTTACAGTCGATCACGTGTCGAATAATTCTATTAAACATTCCCTGATCATTAATTTTATTGTATATCTTAGATATTTAATTTGGTATCCTATTTTGTGGCATATCCTGCAGCATGTCACAAAAATTCAAACCTTAATAATAAGCAATATGAATGATCATAAGCAACTAAGAAGATCGTCGGAATCAATGTGGAGCCCGAAAAACTAAAATAAGCAAAAAAAAACCGCCACGATTTATCATTGAAGTTTGTGTACCGTGACCTGGTTGTGTCCTGATGACTGCTCCTAGCTGATGATCGCCATATTAGCGTGAAACAGCTGTACTAGGATGTCATTTAGTATACAACTTGGTCTTACCCTTTATTAATTAACAAGATGTTACAATGAAAAAGAAAATTTAGTATTTTACAATCTAACAGCTACTTCTTGTCAAACTTTTTCTTTTTTATAACTTATCAAATATACTCTTACTGCTACTGTTGGTTCAATCTCTCATACCAATAAGAGATACTTTCGTTAACATTTCTATTTTTGTAATCTGCAGTAGGTTTTTATTTCCAGAAAGTTTCGTGGATGCTGATAGCCTGCTGGATGGAGAATATTTTCATTGTTATTGTTTTCGTTCATATCTACGATATAAATATAATTTATCATTAATTTTCCAAATGGTATTTATGAATAAATTAATGAATTTAGTAATATCGCCAAAGTTCGGTTCTTCAAGGTTTTGCTGGAACAAGTATCTAAATGAAGCAATAATTTATTACAAATATCTTATTGCAAATAGACATAAAATAGATATCTTGAATATTCTTCAGCAATATAGAAAAATTATTACTATTGTAATATTATAACATAAAAGACCATTTTTGTTGCTATGTCTTACAACACATACAGAGACAGTCCATAAAAACAGCTTGGGACGAAGGGTAATTCATGGATTTATCATTCATTTCATGTCGCGTGGAGAAGTCTTGTGCCGGATTCCGGTTTGGACGATTAGAATTTTCTGCGGGCCTCTAGGGATATGTTGCTAGAAATATGCTTAGAGTTGGATTAGCTTTTGTAGAACCAAATACAGAAGTTGTCACAGAAATTCAAAGAAATGATTATCACTGTGAAGAATGGAATAACAGCAATCATGCCAATATGTAGCATTTCCTTAGAAAGCTTTTCACCTTTTTCAGTAAGTTTATTACGTCCATTTCATCTTAAGAAGTGATGCTTAGATGGAATTAGAAGGAGATAAAAAAAATGATAATAATAATTAAAAAATGATTAAAAAAATCAGAAAGGAAAAGTTTAACAATATGTTGAATTTTTGCTCTGATAATTATCAATAACCCTGGAAAATTACAAAATTGTAAAGTTGTAAGTTTCGTTATATAGCAGTCGAAATAAAGAAAAAGAATTATAAACTTTTTCGTTTGTTGATTCAGACTTATTTAGAGGATTTATAATTACGATCTAGGTAGAATGTGTTTTTTCATAATACAAATGAGGAGCTTAGTTTCAAAACCCGCCATCTCCAAAATTAAAAATTTTCAGAAAATAGAAAAAATTGTACCTACGTTATTACTTTGAATTTACAAATATTTTTTTTTTTTTGCATTGTAAGTTATAGAAAGAGTAATAAAGTAAACCAAGTCAAAAAAATCTGATTTTGACGGTTTTAGCGTTATATCCTATTTTTATGCGGAGAAGGCGGTGTTTGATATAATGTATTGGAGTTAGGGGTTTTTGAAGTAAGCTTGTGCGCCGTATATCTCGGAAAATGCAATTTCTTACTAGAAACATGGCAGTTCCTATTCACTGCTGTTCCTGTTAAGTCCAAATGCGGCCAGGTTTGGTCCCGCCTGGTAATAATTATCGATCTAAGACTTATACCAAACCATCTAGTTACCATTAGATTCATAATTTTTTTAAATAATTTCCGCAATGACTCGTAATATCACCATTCATAATAGAATATTGTTTTATTGCAATAAACGTGTTTTACATAATCACACTCTCACTCTAGGGAATTTATTTTAAGTAGTTTCCTCATCTATAGCGCTGCAATCGCATTTACTATCGGTTCTGGAATCTGAATATTCTATATCCTTGTAGAATTCCAGATCTGGGTTTTCTTCCCATTCTTTGCAGTACCTTGTAACGAGGAGTTCCCGAATATCCTGGATTTTTTTCTGATTTATTTGAACTCCAAGGATACAAGATTCGGTGTTATCGACTGTAGTTTCCTTCCTCTCTTCGTAATCGAACTGAACTGTGAGAAATCGGTATTGTAATTAACTTCACCTTAGACCAACACGTTGTTATTCGTTTTCTGAAAGTATATGCGTTTCACTTTGGACAACTTGAACGGTAGAGTTGCTGGGGTTTTGAGAACTCCACTAGTCGTAGTTTTTCAGTTAAAAACTTGCCAGTCTGTGAGAAATTTCTTTACCAATCCGAAACGTTCGCATATTTCGTAGTAGTCTTCTGGTTTCAGCATTGCTTCATGTTTTCTGATCTCCTGCTCGATACATCCAAAAATGTGATCGGGTGGTAGGAAAGAGTGACCTAAGGTTGAGAAAACCTAAGGTTTAAAGCTCTGAGGAGCACTGCACTTTAACCACTATGTTATCATTCCTACCATTGTGGAATTTTTACGCCCTTCACAGCCATCTGTAAAGAGCCTGATGTTTTCCACATCAGTTAAATTTGCATGTTTGATGCCCGGTTGCACCACAATAGCGTTTAACTACGGTTTCCATGAACCGAGTTCAGCTTAAATCTCAAATTGAAGTTCAGCCTTGTTGCATTAAGCTACAGCAGGCACAACTGAACTGAAGTTCTGTGATCTTGGTTCATAGCAACGGAAGTACCTCATGCGTTCAAAGCTGATCCCTGATTGGTTACAAGATTCGTCTTTCGTTGCGGGAAATCAACCCATTGGATTGTTTTCAACAGTTGTTCTTTGTTTCAGCAGTCATCAATCTCAGGAATTAAAAAACTGAATTCCGCCGAGTCTCTATTTACACAGACACGAAAAAAAAATCCTTTTATTTGATATAATTGAATCGTACATAACACATTTTAGATTGTAAAAATACCGATGCGGAATATTATTAATGTAGGTAATCGTGGAGTTTAGCGTCCCAAATTAAATAACAATAAAAAAAACCTACAACAGCAAATAACACACAGTCATAAAATGTGAAATTTCATCCCACTTGGGTGGGTGGATGGCTAAAAGTGTCCCACCCCCGACCGACAAAGGGCCCTCGTAAGCTCTGTTTTCGTGCCACCGCTTTCTGGAGTCCGGTATCGCCGGTCTCCTGCCGGATCTAGGCACACCGTCGGCGGCAGAGATGGGACCAACAGCGGCAAACTTCGGTGCCCGAGAAAAAGGGCCCAGTGTCGATGGGGGGTGGGACACTTAGGTATCCGTGCAGACTTGGGTTAAGTGACTGTGTCATTTACTGTTGTAGGTTTTTTATTGTTATTTCATTTGGGACGCTAAACTCCACGATTACCCTAATATATACTGATCGCGAAATAGTCTTCCTTTTGGATACAAATGATGCAACTCTGTTAAGAACTGAAATTCCTCTTCACAGTCACTGTCCAACGAATTAAATAAATGTAAAGTTGTCATTTTTAAAAGTTATTTCTGATAGTTGAGAGAAAACTTGCTTTGGTCTCAATTCGCAAGAGAATATCAGTAATGGCCGAACGCCGAACAGCGTTTTGAACCGAGTTCAGCGCCTTGAACGGCCGAATTCGGCAGATCAACTTGACGACGCTTTGGAACCGAGATCATCACTAAACGTTGTTGGCGCAATAGGTTTAAGAATGATCTCCATTCATCTAGCAGTTTGAACGTGGTTCAGCTACTGAACTTCAATGGTGCAACCGGCCATGAGAGTATCATTCATTGCTGATGCAATGATGTTTCACCCCTTGCCAATGTCCTCTCAAGCCAGGTCAAAATGTTAACATTTTCTTCGAGCATTTCTTTAGTCGGTGTGGTTTCTATACAACAGTAAAGTTGTTATATGGTTGTTATATGATACTTTTGGATATGGCGGAGTTTGATAATGCATTCGCATTGGACATGGCGGGCTTTGAAGCAACACTCCTATCGAAATCGTATCGCAATACATTGTTATGGTGGTTTTTGAAGTCAATCTGTATGCAAACGGCGGGTTTTGATTTGAACTTAGTAAAAATTCCATTAGCTCGGTATTTGCAATTTTTGGAGATGACGGGTTTTGAAACTAAGCTCCTCAAATGCTTTTAAGCAGAACACTGCTACAATCAATAATAGTAGAAACTATAGCAATCTATAAGCGTAACATTCACTAATCACTGGACTTTCGAATTCATTTTCGTATTGAACGGGGTTAACTTAGGTTTAAAATGTCATTCAGTGATATATTATATAGGAAATTTTTAACGAATATCGACTTATTAGATTTACAATTCAAAGAAACACGAGCATATACAGGAGTTTATTTATTTATTTTCTTTTTTTGGAAGGGGGATCGAGAAATCATCAACTGGCTATGCAATAAAATAAACCCGAAAAAAAACAGGATTACCTTATAGATTTCGAGTAAGAAATATAGATGCCCAGGCAAAGAAAGTTAAGTATTAATAAGTGCTGTGAATGTGCGAGAATAACGTAGCTTAAGAACAATAATTATTGATGGCGATGAACTATAACTCATGATCCCAGAACAATTCTAAGTTCAAACTGGTAGACTTCTTTTTGATAGATATTTAAAGGTATAATGTATTAAATTTTCAAGAAAAGAACAATGACCATTTGAAAATACATGCAATTAAAGTTTTCTTTTTAAAATGTTCTTCTTTTATGTCATGTAAAAATAATACTTATGATCTGTTGTTTGTTTTTTTGTGTTGTTTTTTTAGATAGAGGATTTAATTTCTTTTCATTTCTATTTTCTAATAGGACTCTTTAGGATTTCTTTTCGTAAAGTGAAATTCTCGATGTTCTAGATTCTGAGACTTCTTGAATTTAAAAATCATTACTGAAATAGCCTCTTCAAGATTAAATAAGCAGCCGTAGTCAGTGAAAATTTCGAGAAAGTTCAAGAAGTAAATTTTATTGCTGGCGAATTGACATGGAATGAGTGTTTAATGAGAGTGATTAGATAGAATACGTTAAGGCAATATACAAAGATTAAGACAATGTACAAAGTTAAGTAGTTTCCTTTATATCTGCTTTCCAATATTTATTTTTCAGTTCAGATGATTCATATTTAGTTACTACTGATATGCTACTGACATCATTGGACTATAAAGAAAATTTTTAAAAAATAAAAAAAAATAACGAACACTAATAAACAGTGACCAAGTAAAACTGACTTATGAAATTATGTAATAAATGAAGCCAAAGAATAATGACAAAAAATGATTAAGTAAATTACTGAGGAAAAAATTGAAATTATTGAAATACGGCATAATTGAAAGCTAAAGATTCTTTGTTTTTCCAATTTAAATCAAATTAAACCAAAATTTAAATTAATAAAACTATAGTGAAGTCAAATTTAACTTGTAGCTTCAGTAGTTGGATATAAATTGAAAATTGACAAATTTCTTCATACTTCAGCTGCCATTTTGATTATTGCTGGCTTTCCTTGATTTCTCTTGTTGTCTCCTTGTAAATTTTTTTGATAAAGAATTCTTCATCATATCATTTTCTTTCTTTGTCTTGTTGTCATCATCTTTTGACGATCTCTCCTTCGTCCACCTCCACTTTGACTTCAAATGGGTTACTGATGTTCTTTAGTCCCATCTATGTTTTGAGTTTTGTAGAAATTATTGCAATTATGTAATGGTTATCAATTTTTAGTAATTTTAACAAACTTTACAGAAGAAGAAACTTTAAAAAAAAAATATAAACACAGAGACGACGAAAATTATATTTTGAAGTTGAAGAGAAGAATGAAAAAATATCCGAGGTTACAGATGGAAGCAGTTTTTTATTCAAAATGGTCAGAGCAATTGTAATTGTTTACATCATTAGGTTAACAGAATTTGAGAAGGATAACCTCTTACCAAATAAAAAAAAAAAATAGTAAAAAGGAAATAATTTAACCTAAGGAATAAATTTAACATGCTGGAAATTTTTTAAACAAAACAAAATAAGAAACAAGGACAGCACAAGAATAAATAAATTGCCTTTCTGATTCAATTATCGGAAGGAATCAGGAACGGCAGTTTCGTTCTGCAAGATACTCATTAGCCCGATCCGCCTTCCCCGATAAAAGATCCAGAAAGGCAAGATCTTAAGTGAAGACCACTGTCACACCTGGCAGTGACCCCCGAAACAAAAATTCAAAAGGAAGTAATTTAAATTCAGAATTTCTTCAGGTATCATAATCAAGTGTTTCCGACTACAGTGTTTCTTGTAGGTAGAAATTGATTGCTTTCTACAAATAGGAAAAGAGAAAATGAAGGAAGGTAGAATATGATGATGATCTCCAATCTTCCGACGGAAAAGGGATGAAAGATGCAACTAAATTTTGTCCAGAAATTTGAATCCTGACTTGTCTGATACCAAGAATAAAGATATTTTATTTTCGGAATATATTTGAAAATAGTATTACCAACTAAAGAGGCGTCCAATTGTTTAGCTAAAATTTGATTAGATTAAATGACGAATAGTGCTTTCAACAAATGTGGAATTTACCTTTTTAATTGTAGTAGAACTCTGAAATAGTTGTTATGCGCTTATTAATTCTCGTCAACCCGAGAAAAAGACTCAGTCAAAAGTCTATATTTCCATTTAATATCAAACAAAAGAAGGGCTCCAGATGGATTCCGACGATTTCTCATATAGGCCCGTCTACCTGGTTGCGTATTGATGACTGCTCCTAGCCGATGATCGCCATATTAGCGTGAAACAGCTATACTAGGATGTCATTTAGTATACAACTTGGTCTCACCCTTTGCAATGTTTTTACTTTAAAATGATTTTTTTTTAAACATGCAAAAAATACAAAATAACAAAATGTTTTCATGTTATATAATTTAAAATGAATCCTTTTAATCAACTTCTTTATTAACCATGCTTAATAGGCAGAGTAAATGATTTTGTTATTTACTTTCTATTGAAACAATCTTCTTATTTTTGAATTGGTTGCTTACGAAGTCAAATCTGAATTATTGGCCAATGAGTTTCTCTATCTGGAGATTTTTGGTTGACTGTTGTACATGACAGTTGTAATTGGAAACGATGTTTTTAGAATTTATTTTGTAATAAATATTGCTACTTACTACAACTTTTGTTTCGAGTAAATATATATTTATATACAGGGTGATTCACGAAGATATGCAGAAACGTCGGGAGCTCATTCTACATGTAAAAGTAAAGAAAAAAAGTTATATAAACATAGGTCCGGAAATGCTTCAGTATCGAGTTACGGCTAGCGAAAGATTTCGCCCATAATATAGTACCCTGGGTGAAATCAAGACCTGCTGGAAGTCTGGGAAGGTAAATTAAGGGGCGAAATTAGTGGTTTCTTATGGTTGTTGACCTGAGAAATCGAATGAAACATGTCGCAGAACTGGATCTCCCAGTGGTTTGAAGCTTATCCCACGTGGAACCTATAAAAAAGTTGGCAACACAATAACAGCTATTCAACAATAATGTGAATTGCATTGTTTTGATTTATTGTGTGAGCTAACAACTGAGGTGTAGTCCATGTGCATATTGTTGTACTACATTATGGGCGAAATCTTTCGCTAGCCGTAACTCGATACCGAAGCATTTCCGGACCTATGTTTATATAACTTTTTTTCTTTACTTTTACATGGAGAATGAGCTCCCGAAGTTTCTGCAGATCTTCGTGAATCACCCTGTTTATATCTATTAAAAGAGAACCTTTTGAGTGAAGCTGAAACCCTGGAGCAGCTATTTCGAGCTTATTGGGCTCTCTTAGCCATGGCAATCAAAGTGCAAAGACTCAAAAAGTGTACGAGGTGAAAAGTAATATATAAACCGGTGCTGGATAACGTTATGCGTAACGTAAAGAAAACAACTTTAACGAACTTTACCAAATTGTAATAACAGAAAACGTAACGAATATGAAATAATACAGCCTATTTCGTTTTTTCGTTAATAAGATGATAACTGTTTAGTGGCTCAAAGAAATGTATCTTAAACCTTCCTCTCCTTTGCGTTTTATCATCTTTCGGCTAAAATTACACTGTCGGTTTTCTCCCAATTTTTTGAAAATTGGGGAAAGGGGAGATCTTCGATGTAAAAAGATTCAAAAAAAAAAGAAAGAAAAAAGAGTTAAAAACGACAATTTCATTAAATTATTTATTATGAATCGCCAATATTCATTGAATTGAAGTAATATTATTGCTATAATAACATTAATGTTGATTAATTTAATTATTTATATAATGTTTTTAAAATAATTATTTGCTCCCCCCTCCCCCTAAATCACGACAAAATTTCGACGTACCTCTCTATCTTGAATAACCTTCGACGTACCTGTTGAAAGTGGTTATACTGTACGTAATCTCTAAACATGAACGAGAAAACTTATTGTTACAGTAATTATTAGAAATAATAAATAAATTATTTTGAAATTATAATATAGATGTTTAAATAGTCTATACATATCTTGTGAGGTAAATTTTGGTATACAGTAAAATCTCGTTAAGTCGTCACTCAAAGGACCAAACATTTTTGACGACTTAAGTGGAGTGACGACTTAGACGGAGTGGGAATTTTTAAAAAAAACAAAACAAAAAAAAAAACACTGAAATACCGAATCCTACAGCAATACTG
>JAFIDM010012231.1:166292118-166308208 GCA_023159025.1 Thereuonema tuberculata
AACTGAAGTAAAATTAGAAATCTGAACTATTTCTCATGAGAACTAGATTTTAAAAAAAGGCTTCAGAAGTTGATAACCTTAATCTTCTCAACAATATCATTGAATTTAAGGATAAAAGTTACAAATGATTCTTTGAAGAATTTTATTTTATATATATTTATTTACTAATTTTAACATATTTCAATCTTTATGAAAATATTTCAAACTAAATCTTTAAAATTCAGATATAAAGAAATTGATAAAATAATGCAGATATTACTAGAATATATACACATTATTGATATGTACAGCCTACAGCTAATAGATATTACTTTTATTTGATGGATTCACAACTATTTTCCTTGGTTATTGAAATAATCTTGTTGATATAGGCCTACAATAATAATAAACGACTTAAGAAATGCTGTTTGATTAAAACCAAAAATGATTCAAAGAATAGCTTAACATTAAGAACAAAAATCACCAAAATTTGTTAAGGGTAATTTATTCTGTATAATGGAGCAATTATTTTTAAATTAATTTAAGCTTTAATAATTATTTAATTACGAGTTTAAAGGCTATTTTGGTTACAAGATTCGACATTTATATGTGTTTGTTTGTTTTTGTTTTTCTTTTTTTTTATTCTTGCAAAAATCAAAATATATTATATATTATTAGTTATTGAATCAAAAATCCTATCTTAGTGATTAAAATTTAGTTTTAGTATTAAAATAAATTCTCATTGTTTTGCATAGGAATTAATAAAAAAAGTATGAGATGTAAAAAGTCAATTTTTTGGTCAGTTTTGGAACTTAATTCACTCTGTATTCGAATAAGAAATGATTACTTTACATTAAGGGAAAATATATCAAAGAATATTTTTATGTAGCCTCATAACTATGGAAAATAGTATTAAGCAAGTACATAGTTTTTTTTTTTTTAAGTTGAATTTATTGACGAGGACATAATTTTCTTCGTTCTTTTTAGAAATTAGTTTAAATAATGAAATATCATTCTTTCTTGTACATTAGGCCTAAGATTATTCTTCTCTTCTGCTTATTAAAGAAATGTCAGAGTAAATTTGAAAACTCAGTTGAAAGTTAATTAGAATAAGAAATAATAAGCTACTGAATTAGATAAAACTTATTTTACAAATATTTTTTGCTTCGAAAAAGGCATTATCTAATTTTATTACAATTATTTTATATTCTTTTGATAATAATTAATAAGTACTGACAAGAATTGATAATTTATTATGAAATTACTAGAATATAATAGCAAAGAAAAAGCAGGAAATATCTTACAAGTTTGTTTTTTTTTAGTTGTATTTCATCTTCAATCAATTCTTTGTTAATTAAACCAATTAATTGATTTCCTTTTACTTTTTTTATTTTCTACACAATTACAGTAAGTGTTGGGAGCGAGGGTGTCATGATGGCCGCTGCCAATCCCCTTTTCCTGGAGAATCCCTCCTCCCCACCATTTCTTCGAAACTCCTGAACCAATCAGAGAGACATCATGGGGTGGGCGTTGAATCGTGCATCTACCAATCCACACCGACCCCCTCAGCTAGACATAAAACAATCAGAAACAATGGTTCTATTAATTTCTGTTTTGGAATGTCAGGTGCAGCGATAAATCCAGGGAAAAGAAAAAAAAATCATGTGAATTTTTAAACAACAGAAGTGAGAGATTCTATTATCGTCTCCCTCGAGATTTACCAATGATTTTACACAAAAAACTAATTGTAATTTTAATCAAACTAATAACTACACTAATAAATCAGAGAAATAAATGTTTAGAATTAGTTATCCATCTTAAATTTTAAAATTATGAGAGGTATTTGATGTTTAGGTCTTTTTCTAATGATTTTTTTAACAGATATAAGCGTATTTTAGTTTCTAACTACCGGTACTTACAAATTCTATAAAACGATCAATTAGAAAGAAGACAATGAACATTAGTTAAGAATTTTTTTATAATATCCTCAAGGAATAAATATATCTGCTTTGCTTTTTAATCATATTCTAATTCGCATTTTTTATTCTTGATTTTATTTCTATTCTTATTTTATAGTACCGGTATTTAATAACTTATCTGAACCTTAAAGTTTTTCAGCGTGTTTTAAATAAATCATAATCACGCCTATTGAATGTAGTTTATAAAGTTTGTTTAAAAAAACACATTAGATTAAGAATAACAACTGAAAACTTTCTTTAATAAGCTAATTAGTTAATTCTGTTTTACATAATTAAAATTAAGATAAAATAAAGTGAGTTTCTCATTAGTTGAGGGAAAAAAATCGTTAAAATTTACGTGAATGTTTTAATTTCAGTTTCATTTCTACACTTTAAATAATTGTAAAAACATTTCTTCATATTATAAAAATAATAAATTTAAACTTCACTTATCTAGAATTTTGTTAAGACAGGCTGAACTTTTGGTTACGATAGAAGAAGATAAAGCTTATTTAAAAACCAGTTTTTCTTTAATGATTAAAATTTCGAACTGTTTCTTTTATTGTCAAATCTAAAAATAATTTTGGACTTTAGAATTTTTTTTGAGCTTCTTTTAAATTTTGTCAATAATTATTTTTTTTTCAAGCAATCCTTATTGAGACTGAAACACATTGATTATAATATCTATAAGAAAGGAACTGTATAACTAGTAAGTCCACAGTATAAAATAACAATAATCAGTTATAAACTTCAGAAAATCTAGACACTTAGAAGTGTTACTTTCTGATCATTAAAACTATTTTTGGAAGAATGGAATAAACCAATAGGATTTAATGAACTGGTTTTAAAAATTGTTCATACTTTAATCCAAAAAAAAAAAAAAATATGAGGCCTTATAATTTAATAACTTTGTAACTTTATTAAAATGAAGTAATTAGCACTAGGCTGTCGACTTTCTGATTGATTTGTCTTTACGAAAATAATTTCAATGGACTTTAATGTCTAATTTGTCTAATTTCCTAAATAGCTACTATCTATCCACATATTATTTTTTTCACGATTATTGTAATTTTTAATTTTTATAATTTCTCTTCGAAATTTTTAAAACTTTTAGTCTTAAAATTAAGACTAATCATTTTTAAACTGTTATTACAGGCTGCACGACTTTTTTTTTTAAATAAGTTTAGTTTCAGAATTTGTTTATCTTTAGCTTTTATTTATTTATTTATTTATTTATTTATTTATTTATTTATTTATTTAATAGCTACATAGTTGCAGTTGTTTTAAAAAATAAAGTTCAGTGAAATTATTTTCGTAAAACTTAACAATTCAGAAACAAATTGCGATCTGATCAGTTATCATTTTGTATTCAAAAACTATCTTTTGTTACGATAACAATTTTTACTTATAATTTAATCAAATCAAAGAGCAAATATTAGTTGCACATCAATATTTTAAAGCCAAAAAAAAAGTCAATCACATATATATGATAAATATATCGTGTGTGTGTGTGTGTGCGTCCTACATAGTGTAAGCATAGACATAAGCCATAGCATAAGTATAGGTCTATAGCCTACGTAATTATACAAAAAGAAAATAGAAGAAAATAAAAAAATATATATCATTAAAATTGTTCAAGCTTAGCTGAGAATGAGATTATCTGAAGTGATCTTACAAATGTTCTTTATAAAACTGATTTAAAAAACAAATCTCATTTTACAAAATGAAATTAGGTAAGTTACTTTCCCAGTCCTCTTTTCTTTTTTCTTTTTTTAAGGTAATTATAATTTGCCAAATTTAATTTTGTTTGATTTGTCTGATCCTATTAAAAAAATTGCAAAATATAAAAAATACATTTGAATTGAAAGCAACTTCTTTCAATTTAAATTCCCAAGGAATTCACTGACCTTTCCTTCTTCGATTTTTAATAAAAGAAGCAACGAGCTTCCAAGAGGATTGTGGGTAAGGATTACCACTTCGATCTTGTTGCAGCAGTGAGATCTGCAGAACGACTCTAGTGGAAGAAGCAACCACCACTGCATTGCAGAGATATAAATCATAAGATGAAAATTGGAGAATCGTATCGAGGTAATAAATCCTTTCCGGACTGAGGTTTTGCTGTTGCAGTCATCAAGAATTGAAGTTGCTTCATAAATCCTATCCCTCCAACGACAACAAAGTTCTGCCTGTGCTAAGATCCGAAGTGAATACTGAACAGAAACGGAAATAATAAAAAGAAAGATCGCATCTCTTATGTCAGTTTCTACTGACTTGGGAAAGCAATTCCTCAGTTTGTGTCTTTCTTTTTCTTTTAATTTTCAGTCTCATGTTTATTCTATTATATTTTTTTTGATCCATAAATAGATTTCTTAATAGAGAATGAGAAAAGGTCTGCTTCAAAGAAAATATGACACAATCATTTACAAGATTCACAATCATTTAAAGAAATATGTTTCTTTAGACTAAAATAAATAAATAAATGTGTTCCTTGTGTTAAAACAAACAATTACAACATTAAACTTGTCATTTTGAGGCAAAAATTGTTTTTCAATTTTTTACATCAAAGATTTAGATAAAGCCTTAATTTTCAGATAATTTTCAATATTCTTAAATAACTAAGCTACAATTTTATCATATCATAAATTATAAAAATCCAAATATTTTTTATTGTCTGAAATCCTCGTTAGTTCTGGTTCTAAATAAAATTTATTACGCTAATGGTGACCAGGAAGTTAAAATAATTACAAGAAACATAAATGAATTAAATTTAATTTCTTGGTTAAGCTGAATAATAGATTATCCAAAATAGAATTTTAATAAATTAATAAATATTAATATGCCTTTGATAGACTTTTTTTTTCTGTTCTTAAGTGAGAACTTGAATTTAAGAATTTACTAACAATAACAACTTTTGACCTTTATGTGATTCTATATAATAAAGACAACTCAAATACTACTTTTGAAAAAGTATAATTCAAATTAACAATTTATAAATTAGCTTTTTATAACAAAAAAGCCTAAAAATATTAAAATATCGGTAAAAAAAACTTTTGAAAAAATCGTTATAAACTGTATTTTTATTTTTCAGAAAATTATTTTCAGTATAGTTAATGAGTTCCAGATGTGGAGAAATGTCTTTCCGCAATATTTGGGTCCTGAAATGTTGGCAAAACTTAAGATAATTAACTTCAAGGAAGAAAAAAAAAGTTATAAAAAGAACATTAATATTTCAACTTCCGCTGATCTTTTTTTATTATTATTTTTTTAATTATTAACAATTTTAAATTAATAAAAAAAAAACAAAAACAATAATTTTTTTTATTTAGACAGTTTTTATTATTTTTTTCTTAAATAAAGATTCTTAAGTTTAAATACAATATTTTTAAATAGTAAACATATCTTTCTAAAACCATGTAAGTTATTCAAGTTCAGCGGGAAAATGTATTGTTTGCTAACCAATAATAATGACTTCATAAATTACAATTAAAGAAAAAATTATTTATCTTGTTGACAGGAATCATTTTTGCCATTCACAGAAAGCGGAGCCATTTACAGTATCTAATAGCAACTCTATTCAAATTGAAGTATAATTTTCAAAGTTATATTTATAAAACTTTTTGAACTGTTTTCATGCTTCTAAACGATCTGTAGTAGTTTTCACACAAGCTACAGAAAACAAATATGAATCAATACTTAGCATAAAATAATCAGGTCTCGAATCTTATTTTTACAATTATAGTGAATGAATATATTTCACTGTATTTCTTGTATTCTTTTCCTCCAAATAACGTTGCTACTTTTTGATACGACTTTTAGTAAGGATTCATGGATGTTAGATGACTTTGCCTAAGCTTTTTCTCGTTTTATGGCTTGAAAATAAAAAAAAAATGAATCTAAACTCCTTATTAGTTGAATTTTAGGTTATATCTGTTTAAATAAGTCTATTGCTCTGCATTTGAATATTTTTTTTTTACTTTTAATCTTTTTCTATTCTCATCTATTCATGATATATGGTATTTATATCATGTTTGATCATGGTGAAAATAAATCTCGTTACACTTTACAGGTTTTTCTAAGCTAGGCCTAGACAATACTCCGGTGTAGAATAAAAACCTAAATAATCTGTCCTAAATAAATAAATAAAAAGTTGTAAAAAAACAATTATTCGAGAATGTACGCTACTTTCCTGGCAAAACTAATCAAGTTGCAGCTAATTTTATCTGAAGAAAAAAAATATTGATGTCTTCGAACTTAACTTTCTTTAATAAATTTTAATAATCATTTTCTTATAAATTTTTATGAGTAAATCTGAAGCAAAATCCAAAATACTTTTAACACATTCTTACTAAGCATTTTAAGAATTTGTTTCTCTCTTTGATGAGTCTTCCAAAACATCTGAAGATACTGTAAAACGTATTGAATGGAATAACGTTCGCTTATTCAACAAATATACAATAGTGCACAGGAGTTAGCACATCATTGATTAATTATTTAGCAGTGGTTTTCTTAAATAAATAACAATAGTTTGATAAAAATTATTTCGACATCTTAAATTCACATTGACGAAGTAAAGTTTGGAAACTCCATTAAATAAGTGAAGGAATATCTGAGAAATTTAACCCTGTTTCAATTTAAACACTGAAATCTTCAATTTCCTATTCATTTGAAAACTATTTATGAACAATTTAAGTGAAATTTTGGTTTTTGAAATATTATTTTTTGTAAATAAAGATAGTCTATCTTTTGGATCTGTTGTTTTTTTAATATTATTCTCATTCTTAGTATTGTTTAAGAATGAGAATAAAGAGATTAAATTCAAATAACATCTAAATTGATTATTTAGTAAATTCGATCTGGAGGAGCTTTCTGTTAATGCTTTAATAAGAAAAAAGATAAAAATGAGAATCTTATTTTAAAGACTGAAGAAACTCTAAAGCAGAAACAAATTCTTTCAAAAAAATCTTTGGAAAATTTCTTAACAGAATACAAATGATAATAAAGAGTTCAATATCTTCACATGCTTGGTAAGAGCAGAGATGACCTAATAATATCCATCTCAGAGGCAGTAAAAAGAAAGAGGGTCTCAATTTTGGAATTAATTATTAGTTTAGGACCACTCTGACAACTGCTCACTAAAATTAATTAAGAATTTCCTGCTTTGTAATCAGTTGCAAATATTTCTTCTTTCATTTATTTAATTATAAATATTGATCTGTATTTTAATATTCGCTTAATTATATGAGTCAGGTTCTGTCAGTCAGGTTTAAATCTACGACTGTATAACAAATGATTATAGGGCTTACCGTACTTAATAATAATCACTGAAGCAAACGCAGTATTCTGAAAGTTACTTAGATTAACTTACTCAAAGTTTAAAAAGTTATCTAGTAGTCAGATTTTAATTTTAACCTGTTAAAAATTATTATTAGTTATAAATAACAGAAAATAAAATCTAATATGAGATTCCAAAATTTCAATTGAAATTTCTTCATTTTTTTCCTTTTAACAATTTTATAATAAGGATATTAAAAAGATACAGTTATATAATTTAATATTCTTCTTATTCTTTGTTCTGTAATCTTTAAGCCTGTTGATTAGATCTTGGGAATTCTTTATGATTACCTCCGGCTTATCCAAAACAATTTCATTAAGAATAGAATTAAGGAATCTCTCTAAACTATGGAGAGGAGATCCGTATGAGTTTATTATTGGTCTAATTGGGTAATTGTCCTTATGAATTTTAATTTTGGCTTCAAATCTGGGAATGTTTGTCTTATCACTCGTCATTTCTTTATATTCATGGAATTTGATAGCTTCTAACTTCTTTAATTCTTGTATTTCTTTTTTAACTTTATTGTATAATTTCATAGTGATATGAGAAATAAAGATACAGTTATTTTTGTTATTTTGGAACATCAGTAATATTTACGTGTTTTAAAGGATCATGTCTTTTTTAATCTTTGTAGCTTTTTATTACCTTGGTTAAATATTAATAGATTACTTACTTTCTTCTGAAACTATATTCTTGTTACAATCCTAAACAAGGAAACGTTTTTCACATTGCAATTTGTGCCAGTTTGATGCAGGAAACTTATTTTCCCAGATGCAATTTCTTTGTCCTGTTCTGATGCAATCTCTAAATAGCTGTTTTCAAACTACTTACATAATTTCCTCAATGGTCCGCCTCCAACATATTTCTCTTGCGACAAGATGCTAGACTGATAACTTTAATTACGGCAAAAAATAGTTGGGGCACTTGTACTCAGGTTGTCAATGGGTAGTAAAGACCTAATCTCAGAACAGCTTCCAAGAATCATCCACTGGTCCATCCAAGCTCAAAGAGAAGCCAGGCTCCGTTTCAAGCTGGCTTTCTTTGATGATGCCGAAATTAACAAATAAATCGTAACTGACAGATGTAATAAGCTTAATTTTGACATCTAATTACAGAAATATCATTTCAAAAAAAAAGGTTTCATGAAATTTATGAAAAATCATGAGAAAAAAAAAACAACAAAAGAAACTGATGGTTTGTTATCTAAGAATTACTATGGAAGTCAGTATTAAATAATTTGTAATAATCTTTTAGTGAATATTATTTGTTGTAATATTAAATATAGACATGCTACTATGATATAGACAATTTAAACATTAGAATGCTATTGCCTTACTTGTTTCAAAACAAATAAAAATTACAATATTTGAACTGTAACTAAAATTACTAAATTAAACAAATTCTTTAATTTATAACTTATTAAATAATTCTTTGTCTTTATTTTAATCGTAGTTAGTAGTAAAATATTATAGACAAAGATCTAAACATTAAAATCGACAAAAATGGTAAAAATAAGAGCATAAATGCATCATTTAGATTAAAAGATTATAAGATAATAAATTTTATCAGACTTAAACTAAATATGTATGTTCCAAATGTCACTTCAGGAAATATCTGAAAATATTCGCGGACAGTGCTAAAATGTCCCAATATTTTTTTTTATTGTTATTATTATTTGTAGGATTGCTTCCTTGGTTTAACAAGATCAAAATAAATTAACGAATCACTAAAAAAAAAATAATAGAAGAAGTACAAGCTGCAGATAATGTTCTTTTGAGCGTTAACAACATTTTTTTTAAAAGAAATATTCAAAATCCAATAATAATAATATAATAGTTGAAATTTTTTTTAAGCAAACTTGAAGCATGTGCGGTGGAAGTTCTAAATGTGTTATTATACTACAGAAATAACAGATTAGGAATTTCCTATTAATACTATAGGAAATAATAAAATTAAACATAAACAGTTCTGTAGGTATTATCCTGCATTGAGCTTATTAACACTTAAAAATTGTGCTTTAAAACCTCTTCAACTTCTTATAAAAGATATCTCATTTATTAGAAAAATATAAAAAGATCATCAGATAAAAGAGTAATAATTTCCTTAAATAAATAACGAAATTGATTCCATAGGAGTCTCTAACTTATGGAACCGTAGAGTTTTCAGCTTAACCGTTTTCTATCTATGAAATATATTATGTGTTAAAAAAAATAACAAAAAGAAGTTAGAGCCTAAAAGTTCTTAAAACTGCTAAAGATTCTTATATTAGACCATTCTAATGATGACAAAACAAAACAAAAAGAATAAAAAAAAAATAAATAATAATAATTAGTAGCAGTGAGTAATTTGTAATGGTTTACAAATTCAAGAGATTATTTCCAAAACGAAATCATTTTGATCAGTTTTTGAAGAAAATTTATCTTTACAACTGCGTTTTAATTCAAAAGCTAGTTTGAATCAACTCACGTCTATAGATATTTTAAATCTTCTAAAAATCCAGTTATAATGTTTTCTACTTATCTCTTCACATTGAAAAAGACCACATGTGTAATTAAAAGAAAAACAGATAATCCAAGAAAGGACAATTTCAAATTCTAAATATTTCGCGTAGATGTCATGAGTTTTCATGATTTCATGAATTAAATCACGGCAATAATTTTGTTTTCTTGGAAAACCATTTTTTATGTTGCATTTCAATAACAATATATCATACTTCATTTATTAACTTCATTCTTTAATGCTTAAATAGTATACAAATAAAAATAAAATGTGAAATAAACGAAACATTAAATGAACAATAAATGTTTAAATATAAAGCTTTAACAAGCATAAACATGTAAAAGCATCTGAAAGTTTATATTTTTTTTAATTACTTTAATTAAATTTATTATTATTATTATTACTGTAATAGATTTATTATTATTATTATTATTATTATTATTATTATTATTACTGTAATAGATTTATTACAGTAAAATAAAACAAAGAACGCACATAACTAACAAAACAAAAATTCACTGAGCTATTTTTTGGTATTTGTGCTGGGAATCGGAGACAGAATTGTTTCGAGGTTTGTTGATCTCTCATCAGTCCAATCCGCCCAGCGTACCTAGCTCAGTGAAATGGGACAATATACAATATACAATATATAAAACGGACAAACATACAAATCAATGACCCCTCAATTAAAAAACATCAAAACAAAATCAAGAATAAAATGGGGTAAATAATTAATCCCCGCTAGCTTTTAGCTTAGTTTGAAAAGGAATAATTTATTACAAGGTTAGTAATTAGACATGAGATGTAACGTGCATTAGAACGTTTCTACAGTAAAATAAAACAAAGAACGCACATAAATAAATAAAACAAAAATTCACTGATTTTTGTTTTGTTTAGTTATGTGCTTTCTTTATTTTATTTTACAGTAGAAATGTTCTAATGCACGTTAAATCTCATGTGTAATTGATTTATTAGTTAACATAAAATAATATTTTAAAAGTTAAAAAAAAGGTACCAATTTATGTAAATTTTCAGGAAAACGTAAGTCAACTGGAAAAGATGCTGATTCACCCGACTTAATTTAATATTAAAATGACAGGACTTTTCATGGCTTCTGAGGCAGTGGTTAATGTGTGGATAGGATCAGATGTCCTCGAAAACCTTAAAAGCTGACCCTATTGATGAATCGCTTATATAGGAACGTGTTTGACAGGGCTGTTCGTATTAGACGAGTGGACCATGTGTGAGTCTGCGGGTAGCCACTGCTCTCTTTTCACTCCCACACCCTAAATCGACTGATTTCTGAGAATTTGTCTCCGCCATTAACACAAGAAATAAAGAGTTCACTTTATAGCCAGAAACGGTGAGGACTTTGATAAAGGTGGGTGCTTTTTTTCATCTCTAACAGATTTTCTTACCATCTTAGATTGTTTTAATATAAACTAAAATACTGTTTACTAAATAATCAGATATCTTTGCAACTGTTTCCGATATGAGAGGAACAATGATCAGTTAAAGATGGGAATATTCAAATGATTTTAAATTTTCTTTTTTACCTCATGTAAATTTTTCTAAGTTATTATAAGTTATTTATATAACTAAAAGTTTTTATTAAAGTTCACTGTTAATTTTGAATTATGCAATTTTACTCCCTCTCAGCCGTTTTTGGAAAATTCAATAGAAAACTCCATTTTGTTTTCTGAATCATAGAGTTCAGTAAAAGCCAAAAACAAAAATAAAACAAAACAATTATCTTAATAAAATATAAACAATAAACTCAGATACTTTCGAATAATTCACATAAGAGACATTTGAATAACGTAGTAATACGTAGAAAAATTCGAAAGCAATTTCTTACGATTGGAAAAAGAACTTGAAGGTTTCCTGTTTTGAAGCAGTAGAGAATATTTGGTCCTTAGGAAGATTATTATTTATAAATGATAAACCAATGCAAATACTTTGAATCTAAAGCAAATAAATTGACTATAAAAAGGAAAAGGACTAGGAAAAGTATGTCTCACATACTTCGGATGTAAAAGAAGCTTCGATTCTTTTGTTTCTCTGAGAAAATTCAATCTTTTGGGAAATCAGTTCAATTGGACAACATTTAAATCGACAAATTAATAACAAGACTCATAATTTCCACTAATTTTCTCACTTCTTTCCACAGATCTACAATATATTAAAAGTATATTAAAACCTATTGCCTCATGTTGGAGATGTCTATTAAAAACTGGAATTTGTAAAATAACATAAGTTTCCCTTACTTATATAAATAATTTTTTAAATAAAGAAATTTAAACTGAAACAACATCAAAATTACTAATAAAGAATAAATAATATAAGAATATAATAATACCGTAATGGCGTTTGTTGGAGAGTGTTTGGGATCTAAAGACAACGAATCAAGTTCTGGAACTGAACAGAATTAATGTATTAAATGAAAAACATTGTTTTTTTTAGTATTTACATAGTGTGATTTGATTGGTTAAGTAATTAAAAATATGCATAATGATTTGATAATGACATAACGAACTTAATTAACTGATTCAACGGCTGTAACGGAAAAGAATTTAAAAATAAACAGAACATTAGTAGTCTAAATTCTGTATTCATTTTTATTCGTAACAAGTTATTTATTCGTTTGCATTTCCTGCGAAGGGATAAATAACGGTTTCGGATAAAAAAGAATACATATAAATAATGTTTACAAAAATACAGATAAACAAATGATTTCTAAAAATATTTATTTACAAACTGTTACAATACTGCAATATTGCGTTCAATTATGTTAAAGAAGCAAACAGTTGTACAGATGGCAGAGATTGTTTTCTAACATTAGAATAAAAACAATATTTGAAATTCCACTTGATACATTAGAATAAGATAATTTATCTTTTATTATTTTTAACATAAAATTAATTATTTTCAACTCAAACTTTCAAATTATTGAATTGAAAAAAATTTGGAAATGGAATTCAAATGAATGACGTATTTATTTGGCAAATTCGGAAGTTATTATTAATATAGTTGATTTGCATCATATAATTAAATGGCCTTATTAAAATTTTTAAAAATTACCGCTTTAAATTAATTTAGGATCTGCAATCTGTAAAATTGGACATAATGGAGAGTCCATAATTCAAAATTTGTTTCAAAATCTTACTCAGAAATTAGACAGATGAATCTTTCACGAGGCTAAATATTTGGTATTTTTCTTTAGTTAGTTATTTATTGATTTTTTTATTGTTTCTTTTCATAATTAGTTACAGATAGTTCCAAATAAGAAACTATGTAATGCATTATTGCAGATTTTTAACAGTAATACATCGTTTTTGATTCTAAAAATCCCTCCGTCAACATGTTTTGTTTTTTCAAAAAAATTGCTTTTAAACTTTCAGTGAACAGATTTCGTACCTTTGAAAGAAAATTTGATCGAAAAATTATCTTAATGTAGTTATTTATGAGTAATTAAATGACGAATGCTCCCACTTCACACAAACCATAGAGGTATGTTTTAATACAAGAAACTTATTAGTAAGTTAAGCATTTTAAAATAAAAAAAATTAGCAAATAGTTTTTTTAAGCTTGTAGGGGCTTAGATTTAGAAATATAGAAAAGTCGAAAAGTCAAATATCAGAAAATTGAATGTCAGCAATGGACAACAATTATGTAGTTTCAAAAACCGAAAACCTTGAATTGCAAATACGGTTCATAGAGTTAGTATTTCGAGTTCTAAATTAAGTCATCTTAAAGACTTAAGTTAATTGATAAATGAATATTCTCAATAAATGTTCCATTTCTAAGTAGATATTAAAACAAATCAAATGAAGTGTAGTTCTCGTGATTTCCTTCTTGTAAATGTTGTTTTTATACGACTGTGAATATTTCGAAGATAGTTCATAATATGATTTCCAAAATTTCTTCGAGGTATTAACAATAGCATAAAAAAAGAAACAAGAAGTACGGTACCTTACGAGAACTATTCGTAATTTGATTTTTCTTTATAAAATTTTAATGAAAGGGAGCTCTTTTACTGAAAATTAGTAGTATTCACTGAAAGCATCCATAAAACATATTTATTAGAAAAAAAATCGATAAAATTCAACTATTTTAAAGAAATTTTCTTTTTTTTTTTTTTTTTTTTTAAAAAAAAGAAAAAAAATATTAGTTTACGTTTCTCAATCTTTAAACATAATAGTAAACTTATTTTTTAATTACTCGTCATCTTTTTATAAGAGGAATATATTAGATAGAAGTTTCTCTTAATATTTACAAATTCAAATAATTGCATGAGAGAAATTCATTACTTGTAGATTAAATAAATTAATATGATAAAAAAGATGGTAATAATTAAGAAACAGTAAGAAATCAGCAAATAAAACTTACCTGGATAATAGTGATAGTCCTTTTGAATGATGAGAATTTTCAATAAATCGGTCTTTAATTCTACAAATCTCTGTTATTTCAAAATCCACTGATAATTTTCCTTCGTCTTCTTCACAGCAATAAGTCTTTGTCTTCTGGGAGATCACGAATGGCTGTAGCGCTGAGCTTATCTAAATTAAATGAATCACTATCATAAAAATAGTAACATTTCAATTCAATAAAGCCATTCTTGGCTGTTTATACTGAGATAAAAGTCGTATATACTTATTTGGAAGGACTAGACTCCTACTTATTGCCGTAATCAACGACAAATATAATCTGAAGTGAGCAGAAATATCAATTCAGGAGTTTCTTACTAGATGTAAATTAATAATAATAATTCCGTCGAACATGTTGAGTCAAGTAAGTGGAAATTCGTTTCTTTTTTTAAAGCTGAATAGTTTTATTAATGCTCTCTTTTCAGTAACCATTTTTGATGCAAGTCCGTCATTGCTGAAAGAAAATCAGTTGCTCAGACTTTTTTCAACATAGAAAAGCATTGTTTGATTGCGCAATATCAATGTGGGAAGTAAAATAAATAAATTTTCAAGATGATACTGCTATGCAACCAAACTGAATCCAATTTAAATCATTCTAATAAAGCACTTAAAAATTGTTAACAATTATCTCTTTAAAACTTGATTATTTTTTGTTAGTTTAGTTTTACTATCAGTAAGAAATCAGCAAATAAAACATACCTGGATAATGACAGACCTTTCGAAACGATGCGAATTTTTAATAAATTGGTCTATAATTTCTCAAATTTCTCTTATTTCAAAATCCACTGATAATTTTCTTCGTCTCCTTCATGGCAATAAGTCTTTATCTTCTGGGAGATCACGGATGACTCTAGCTTTGAGCTTATCTAAACTATATGAATCACCACCATAAAAATAGCAATATCACCAAAGTAAGAGTAATAGTAAATTTATCTTGTTGTGTTCTTTGCGTATTGATGCAAAATCTTAAAGAGAATTTTAACTTTTTATTTAATTTTATTTAAAAAACATTTTACTGAAAACAAACAGATATTTGTTTTATCCAAAAAGCAATGGAGATCTCTGCCTATGGATATCTAAAAAGCTTGAAATAGATTTACATTCAAATTAACAAAGCAACGTCAAGATTTGGAAATCATTAAAATCACATATTTTCTTTCAGTCTAATCTATTTCTCATAAAATATTAAAACTGTTTGGCATTATTATAATTTGCCTTAGTCTGTAGTTTGATCTCAGGAATCATCATAAATTGAAAAACCCATTCAGTTTATATTCATTTTTATGTAGTCTTGCAAAAGTGTGCACATTTATTTTAAGTAACATGACAACAAGTAACAAGGACTACTTGGTTAAATTTATAAATTATTTAATAAAAAAACATTAAGCATATTATGGAAGCCCGAACAATTTCGATCAGTTTCAAAACTTTACATTATTTATTTATTTATTTATTTATTTATTTATTTATTGGTTTGAAATTAAGAAATGTCTGACTGTAAATCAATAGAATTTGATATCTATATTTCACAGGTGACAGTAAGAATAGAAAACTAGAAAATTCTGTTCAAATTTGTAAAAGAAGATTAGAAAATGTACACACTTACTTTCTTTTATTTCTTTTTTCTTTATTTTTCTAAAATATCTGGTTTTGAAAAGAAAAGTAAAAGATTAGAATTTTTTTATTAATATCTATAACTGTCCCACGAATTACCTTGTTCTACATTTATAAGGATTTGTTTTTGCTAATTGCTCCAAAAGTTTTAATATTTAACTTTAAAAAAAAAGGTCTAAAATTATTTTATTATTTTATTTTTTTCTAGAAATAAATGTAGTGTTTAACATTTATTTTCTGGTGTAGTGGAAGATGATTAATAGTATACTTTACAGTAGAAA
>JAFIDM010012231.1:166318220-166329944 GCA_023159025.1 Thereuonema tuberculata
GCCATCAATTAACAACATATGATATGAATAAATCAACATAGAAAAGCATTTTACCTTAAAGTATTTTTACTTTAAATACGAATTTAATTTCTTATATCATTGACGTTACTATAAGATGGTAAACTTTAAAAGACAATACACAATCGCTGCATCTTTATCTCCTTATTCTATAAGTTTTAAATTCATTTCTATATTAACTTTCCAGGAAAGCCGAATCTAATCTCAAAACTTTTTTTATCGATTAATTTGTTAAAAATACAATATACTATATTTCTACATTACAACCCTATAAGCTAATCGAAAAATGACTGTTAATAATGTATCTTTTTATTTGAGAAACTTCAGAAATAAAGATGAAAAGATAGAGAAAACAACAGAAAAATGAAAAAAAAAATGGAATAAGCCTATCGCAATCAAGATAAAAACAAATAAGTAACCAGGACAATAAGAGAACTAATGAAAAAGAAAAGGAAAGAAATTACACAATCAACATTAAATTAAAATGATAACATTTGTTTCCAGACAGATAGAGGAAACAAACTGCAAATGAAGGAAAATCAGCGATTTGACAATAACGTCAAGAATTAATTTACATATTTGTTTAAAATAGAATAATAAAGTTTTTAAAGTATTACAATTTTAATCAGGCGAATGATGCGTTATCTTTGAAGGAATGCGAAAGCTCCCTTAAGTATGTAGTTTAATGTTATATAAATTTTAAATTTTATTTGATGTGTGTTGTGTAAAATTTATTTTCACTTCTTATAATAATAAATTAGTAATAAGAAAGTATTTTTTAATATTAAATAAATGCTAATTATAATGGTATTCTGTCACTTATTAGTCTATAATAGTATTCCATAGGCATTTGTGGGCGAGAACCATACATTTACCTATTTCTTTGGTTTTAGAAAATAGGGGTCTCACAATCTATTATAAAAAAAATTACTTATTACAACTGCCAATACTGTCAATATTGGACATGAACTTAAAGGCATTTCAGATAAGCTCGTATTATACATATAAGAAATGGCTGAATATTTTAATAAGTTAGAAATTTTCTCGAAGAGTACTCCTAATGATTGCTAGATGTGATTATTTCATCGATTTATTTGGTTAAAAACAAAATTATCAGCCATTTTTTGTCAGTCTTCAAATGATTTATGTGGCAGTCGGAAAAAACTAATTAAGAAATGTGCTTCTCGAATATTGAACACTGTATTACATAGATACACAAGATCTCAGTCGTGCTTTAGAAGCATTGTTATACAGCATAGTATACAATCGATGTGCCATGAGGATGTCGATCGTGTGCCGAAAGAAAATTTAGAGTGTATCTGTAGTCATCATTTAGCCAAACTGCATATCCAGAATAAAATTCTGGACAAATAACTTGAACAAATAGAAATATAAACTGCATTCTATTTTTTTCTTATAAAATTAAGATTAATAAAATATTAAATCAAATTCAAATCAGCTAAAAAAAATATTTTAATATCTTTAAGTTGAAAAATGAGACTGTTATATTCATGTTATATTCATTGGTAAATCCCAAGTTTTTTCAAATGATTCTAATATAGTAATAAAAGCAATGAAAAAGTTTGGTACGGCTTCTGATTTTGGGAAAGTTTGGTGTGCCGCGGAATAAAAGTGCATCATGAAGCAAAAACATGTTGAAAAACATTACTATAGAGGTCATTCCTGAATCAAAAAGAGAGGCACTTCGAAGTTGTTAGTTCATGCACAGAATATGCTAATCCTAATTCTAAAATACTTAATATTTAAATCGTCACTGTAGGATAAAAGGATAAAAAAAAACTTCGTTTCGGAATCTTGAAAAAAACTGGGGACCTGAGAAAACCCTGTTTATTCTTAATGAATGTCTTATCTCTTTACTTTGTGTCAGCTTTTGAGTATAACATCAACAGGAAGAATAAAGGACAATGGGCACAAATGTATAGGAAACTTCCCACCCCTATGTAATGATAAGATATATACCTATAGAAAGATCTCCTTAAATAGAATATATTTTATTATTACGACTCGTCTCAATTATTAGTCCGTTCGGAGTTATATAATTCTGGATGTGACTTATCTAGTTGACATCGTAATTCTCGAATTTATTATTTAATTAACTTTTAATAATTATTATACGTAATTAATAATTAATATTATCATTTATTTCAAGTATTTGAATGTAATAAATGAAAATAATATTTATTTTTACTGAAAATAGTTATTAAATGTTAATTAAATAATAAATCCGGGAATTAAGATGTCAACTAGATAAGTCATATCTAGAATTAAGTTATATAACTCCGAACGGACTAATAATTGAGACAAGTCGTAATAATAAAAAATGTTCTATTTATGGAGATCTTTCCTTACGTATACATCTTATCGCTATATAGTGGTGGGGCAGATCTGCCCAGTCTCCTTTGTTTGCATTCTCCATTATACAGATTCTACATTCACATCACTGCGCGTTTTCAAGTTCTTATGAAAGCTTATTGTCACAATTTTACGAAAGCTCATTTTATATTTTTTGTTATACAATCACACGAAAACTCCATTATCCTAATCAATTTTAAAATTTTTGTCGTTTTGTTTTTTTGAAAGCCTAATAATGAAATGCAACGGTTGGTTATGCTTTTTAATGCATAGGAATTAGATCAGAAATCATTACATCATTCTATTAAAAAAATGTAAAGACAATGCATTTTTTTAAATGGGAATGATATAATGGTCATAATGGTTTCATAAGTAAATAATCATTTGGGAATAAGCTAATTTTTCTGACAACGAATGATCTTCGTCGTAGACTGACTCAAAATCCCTACAGCATTTATATTAATAAGAAGTATATCGTCCAATAGGATTAACGTGTGGGAATTAAGTTCAATAAATCATTTAGCCAACACACAGTCTAAGATTAAAAAGCTTGTTAAAAATAAAGAATATTATATATTATAAAAGCGTTATTTTGTCTGTCATAAGACTTTACGTTTTTCCAATTTTGTGACCAAACTATAAGAGATAGAGTGTCATGTAAATGGATAAAATGTAGATCTTTTTAAGACAAACAAAATGATACAAAAATCTTTCGAAAAAAGCTTTTGGTTTCCAAGATGTCGCCTTTTAAAGGGTCCAATTTTGACTTTTTCTCAATTTAAACGAAAAATATAAAAGATGGAAGAGAACATTATATTGAGAAAATGTTGGTATTTAAAAGTTCTATCGAACGATATATCACTTATTCACAAACGCTTCAGCGTTTGCAAGATATATGCAAAAATGTGAATTTTCGGTGTGTGACGCCGACCCGCAATACATCCGAGTTATTCGGAGAAGCCACAACGGGCTGGGAAGTTATATATTGTCCGACGATCGCAACATTAATTTGCTAAATAAGTTTTTTTTTTTTAATGCTATATATGCAAGGGATCCGGAGCGCAGCGACGGTACCCGGCTATTATTATTATATATTATAAAAACGTATATTACAAAACGTTATTCTGTCTGTCATTCGGTAAGCAAAATGCTAAATTACAAATTACTAAAATGTTATTGAAATAGAGAATCTATTCATAAAAAATGAAAATATATTAAAGAACTGTCCAACTATACTGATTGGCGACGTAAATATAGATATTTTCAAAATGAATAAAAACAATGTAGTACAAAAATACGTAAAGCTTATGTGCAATAATGGTTTCAAAAATCGTCTTTACAGAACAACAAGAAACTGTACAATTCATGGAAATACGAAAACAAATATAGATCATATTTTCATAAATAAACATGATATCAAAATACCAGGAATAATATGTAAAGAACGAATCGGATAACAGTTGAAAATGAGAAAATAACACATCCAAATATAATCTATAAAGAACTAATCAATGATGTTAACAAAACAAAATTCATGAAAATCTAAATATATAAAAAGAAAAGTCCTGACTCACCTACTCACTGACTCATCAACGCTCACCCCAAACCCTTGGATCTAGAAAGCTGAAATTTTGCACAGAGGTTTCCTTTATGATGTAGACAAGGAATAAGGCCGGATTTTTCGAAATTCGGGATAGGGAATAATCTGGCAAACTGACGATGAAGTGTATGGCGGCAACCCCAGGTGTGTGGCGCCAACCCGCAATACACCTGTGTTAAGTGGAGAAGGGCACAACGGGCTGGAAAGTCGTATATTCTCCGATCTCAATATTAATTTGCTAAATAAATAAAGTTTTTTTTTTTTTTAATGCTATTTACGCAAGGGTTCCGGAGCGAAGCGACGGTACCCGGCTAGTATACAATAAAAATCATTTTTAAACTGATTTTTATTTTATATATTCTTTATTTTTAACAAACTTTTTAATCTTAGACTGTGTGTTGGCTAAATGATTTATTGAAAAAGTATATCGTATATAGTATATCTATAATATCATATTTGAATTCCAATTGGCAAATCCTATCAAAAAGAAACAAGTACGCAATTTAGCAAATAACTTTAATGCTGTCAGAGAATAATATTCCATTTAGAACTGCATCTGTAGTTCCCGTAATGTTTATTTCAGTCGACAGAAATATATAAATAAAATCTCCGAGAATTTGCAAACTACTATGCATGCATTGCTAGGAGGAGGAGGCCCTATTCAAAAGAGTTACAAAAAGTTTATGCAAAATATATTTTATTTAAATTTCATTTTGAGATTTCCAAACATGAAGAAATTTTACTTTTGCATCTTTTGTATGGGCTAAAAAATGTTATGTAATTATCTAAAAACATCCCGAGCTGAGGAATACTTGTAATATTTTACAATTTTCAACTATAGTCTAGTTATCTTAACAAAAAAAACAGATTTAAAATTTGTTTACAGTAATCATAAACAAAATTAATATTTTTGATTCAGACATCCAGACCTTACACTATTTCGTACTAAACTCAAGAAAAAAAAAGTATTTGTATCATCATTAAAAAAGTTATTTCTTAGGAAAAAAGTTAAAAAAAAGAAGAAAAAAAAAACTATCATGAAGACGAAACTTCTATTAAGGCAACCTAAAAAATGAGAACAAGTGCTAACAATAAAAAATTTAAAATTACAAACATATTATTGGTTTGACCATTTGAAAAATAGAAGTCAATTTTTAATTTTTAGTTAACAAATATTCTATTTAAAAGCAGGTTTTTTAAATGAAGATTCGCTGTTATAACTTTGATATAAGCAGAACAGTTTTTTTGATTAGTCTACATATATTTAAAGGCGCTTTAATGGTTGTAGTTTTTTAAATCTCCTGATTAGTAAATACTTCGCATGGAAAGGTGTTCGGGGCTTGATTTTGGGATTTAGAGGCCCAACTTTGAATTTGGGGAGGGAAGGGGGAAGTGTTTTCTATTAAAACTGTTCTTACAGTACGTAATTTTCTAAAAGAGTAGCAGATATGTCTCTGTTATGCAATTTGTTTTCTGTCAGAATTACCTCCCAAGAGTGGAAAAAACTCTGACAACTAAAAGTAAAGTATGTTTATCGATTAGAACTTTATTGATGAAACGTCCTCTGATGCCTGAGGCCAACAGGAAGAAGACGAAGAATATCGAGGAAAGTTGCGAAGCAATTCCCATTAGGATCGTTCATCGCTTCTTCGCCCAATTCTAAATAGTAAAAACAGCCATAAAAATAAAACAACTGATTTAGAGCTTTTCTTTCTGATTTCAAAGTAGATAGAAAACAGGTCAGATAACACTGAAATGATCGGATTTAATGCTACTGGCTTCCTTTCCTCAGCAAGTATAAAACAAGACCTAAAAGCACTTTGTCAACAACAGGGCATCCGACAACGACGATGACATTTATCGTAGCAGATACCCATCGGAATACTATGTAAATTAATTCCTAAGAAAATGTCCTATGCCTTCGTTCGAGATTTTTATATTCCTTTTTATTGCCCAATAAAATCCGGAAAAAATCGGAAAGGCGCGAGGTGGGCGTCACTTCGTCTACCTTTTTATTTTACCTTGTTAAAGTATCGACCAACACGATTTCAGTACAAGCTAATAACCAGTCATGTGATTCGTATGATTTTTTCCCCCCTCTTACTTTCGTGATGCCTTCAATTTTCGGCAAATAATAACAATAATAAAGTGACAGCCATTCCTCTGGGTTTGGACGTCTAACGGCAATTCCCGGAAAAGATGTTATTTTCCCCCTTTTTTTTTTCTTCCTTCGAAATGTCTTTCGAAGTCGTATTACTTCCTCCCTGGCGAAATGAACAGCATAAAAGCAGGATCTAATTTGTTAGAGACGTTTTCTTTCTACGAGCCAAGAACTACTAAGATGGTCTGATGGAGAAAACAACCAATGGGAGCAATGGTCTCCGGTTCTGATATAATTGCATTCATAACGATAATGGATTTCGGTAATAGCGGTATCATCAAACCATAAAATTTATTATTTAAAAAAGATGAATAGAGATACAGTCAATTCTCACTGTAGAAAAGAAAAACAATGTTACACATTTAGGAACGCATTTATTCAGTAAAATATTATTTGTCAGTTTTCTACATCACTCAAAAGCTTTTTTTTGTTTGTTTTTTTTTCTAAAAGTAATATTTTTTTCTTAGAAGTGACGGGAAATAAATAATGATTCGACATTCTTAAAAAAATGATAATAATAAAAGGAAAAAAAAAAATACAAATAGCACTAAAGAATTATAACCCAGAGATAAAACGTTGCGGCGTCAGAAGTTGAATCTTTCAAATTAAATTTTTTTTAATTTAAATTGAAATTTAAAAAAAAAATCAGAAAATTATTAACAATGTTTCTAAAAGACTGAAGATTTAATATTTCTTTTTAATTGTTCTATCAGTGCTGTAGTGACATCGAAGTAACAAGAGGCTTTTCAACACTTGGACACATAAGTAATGATACCTCTTTTACAATATAAGTCATAGATTACTAAGGTCTTACATTATTATTCTGTTTACAACAAAACAGAATCTTCCTTTGGACTATTAGAGGATATCGCAGTGCTGTGATAATCTGTTAATTCTTTATCATTTAACAATGTGAAGATGTGAAATCACACTTTTTCACAATGTAATCCTTAAGTGTTAAACGCTATTCTAAAGTATCTCTGACAAATTTTGGAATTTAGGTCACTTTGAGAAAATACGTTGGTCACTTTGTAATTCGAGTTACAGAATGAGAAATCGCATTTTTAAGAAGAATGTTATCATTCTACAGAATTAATTGTCTCTTATTTACCCAGATTAAAATAAGGTCTAGCATCTCATCTCCCTTGGGTATATTGTTTTGTAGTCTACACAAAGTTGACGACAAATCTTTACGTATTATATATGCCTACTACATTGGCACTGGTCATGGCCAGTGCCGATATAGTAGGCATATATAATATTTAATATACTGGCACGTTAAATATTCTTATAAATCTTTACGTAGTTTCAAAATTATTGATTAATGGTTGAATTTTGTATAACTTTTATGCTATTATAAAAATAACAATATACCTAAAGAACTGTTACGGTACATTTCTAAGTTTGAATTTTGGATGAACAGATTTGACATTAATCCAATCATAACACATAGTACTTCTAAGCTCCTATCAATGATTAGAAGACAATGATTCCGATAGAGATAATAGAATTCAGGAAGTTGAGATTGAATTCCTGATTTGGTGCAATAACCTGAATATTATCATACATTAATCGCATGTGAAATGAGATGAGGTCGCTGAAGCAATATCAATCTTCCTTCTTAATTTCAATTCTGGATTTCTGTAATAAATTAGTGAAATTAAACACTGTTAAACCTAGATTTACAAAACTACAATATAAGTGTTTATCATGACTACAGTTAAACTGTATGAAGCTTTCATATATCCATAGTAATAAAAAAAAAGACATACAAATAATTAATTTTAGTCTTCCAACGAACTCCTTCAATAATGTTGGAATTGAACCTCTCCCCATGCTCTATTTTAGCTTGTAGAAAATGAACCTATTGCAATCCTTCTCTTTTAATCCTTTGAAATTGAGACAACCACGTCTTCAATATTTCTAGAAGTCATAGTAGGCTAAGTGTCGTTACTTTTTGATATAGAAGCTTTGCAAATGCCATACATTATAGATGGCAATCAATAACTTTCTCTAAAATCATCAGGCAATTATTAAGTGATCAGGTTCTTACACTATTTTTTTGCAATGATCCAAGATGAGGTTGAAAGGAGATCTGAGTTTTTCTTACTTCTTTTCTGCCAAACATAATACTTCTCCTAAAGAATAGAAGGGTTTTCGGCTGTCGATGGACGATTTTATCATTCGTGTCAGAGACGGTAGGATTGGGCGATTGTAAACTCTCCCTCCCGCCATCCGCAAAGGATATAACTTTTTTCTTTGGTTGAATCACATTCAACCCCTAGAATTACAATCCCTAGAATTCTAAATTGAAGATTTTTATAAAATAGTCCAGTCGACAGGTAGTTTTAGGTGGAAAAAGGTCGGAAGTTAATCAAACTTTGGAATGTTGTTCAGGGACGGTTAATTAACATTTTCTCAAGTTTTTGACCTCGAGGACCCTGTGCGAAAAGAGGGGGGAGGGAGAAACTGCAAAAATTTCGACCTTTCTCCGGTTTTTCCTCAATAACTTTTTTCTCTTACGTCCTACGACAAAAGCATTCCTATACTATTCTGTAGAGCGTTAAATTTCCTACAATTTTTACTATTCAAACATGTTTGTATGTCAATTCGTTATCGAGATATGGCGCTTCGAAAAAAATGTCATTTTTCAAAATTCGCAAAAAAATGCTCAAAAATGCAGAATTTCACCTTATTTCTTCTGTTATACCCGAATTATGATGAAATGTTGTTGTAATTATGATTCCTGGTTACAATCACTAACTTTGGACACCCCCCCCCAACCCCACCCCCGCTCCCCCCTTTCCCTATCCAACCCCAATTCACAAAAGCTAATTTTCTTCTCTGATGGACGCCAACTATATTCACATCATGTTGTTATTGATATTAGTAACTTTTCGGATCGATACCCCCCCCCCCTTCAACTACAAAATTATCCCAGGGCATGTTTAAAAAAAAGACGTAGTCCTTTCGTGGAAAAAATTAATGAAATTAACAATATTAAGGTATTCACAAGGCATACATTATATTGAGGAATAGAGATATTATTATTGAAAGGTACTCATATATACATGTACATATCATAGTAGGTACTCATTTGTACTCATTACAGTTCGTGTCGGGATTTCTTAGCCGTTGATTCTGCTTCTAACAACTCGTCGTCCTCCTGAGCGATCAAGCTGTCAATGACGTCCTCGACGTCGTCGTATTCATTTACTATGTCTGGTGAGTCCTCCTCGTTCAAATCATTTACGGGGGCGTTTTCGCAGGAGTGGCCTAAACAGTGCTTGCACATTGCTGAGCACCGGAGACCTGCTTTCTTGCAGATGCAAGCTCCGGTGCTACAGCCTTTGCTGCACTTGCAGGAAACAATCTGGAGGATGTCATCCGGCACAGCATTTCTGGTTGTGGGGATTGGTAGTATCCCTCGCGTGGTTAGGCTCCAGCCCCAAACTGATGGGAGAAGTTCATTGCCTAACCACGCCTGTACTTGCTGGTAAGTGCGGATGGAGCGGTACTTGGCAGCGTCCCTTGTTGGTGGTAGGCGGGCTAGTTGCAATTTAGCCTTCGTCACTGATCGTGTGAATAATCGGTACCACAGGTCGTCGAGGTTGTCATTGTTAATGTCTCGTCCATAAACTGCTACCAGGAACTATTCTCCAGCGTCGCTGATCTGCCGAGGAGTAGCGTTTGGTGTGAGAAACGGAGCCACTGCTGCAAAGAGGGAAGTATTCTTCATGTAGGTGCTGCAAATTTTATTCTTCCCCAATCCATACGGTGCTGACGTGGTATCACAACCTCTCACTGCTTGGAGGAAAAGTATGTCCTTGGGGGGAAAGGAGCAGGAACTTGGCGAGTAGAGGACACTGGGACCACTGCCTCTTCCACTTTTCTGAAGATAGATGTTCTTCGTGGACATACCTAATGCTGTCAACAGAATAAGTATGTCCACATCTTCAGCAGAAATGATGACGCTGTCGAATTCGCTGGCCTTGGATATGGCGGTGTTGACGATCATCACGTCGGCGTCCTCGTATGCCTGCTTCACTTCGATGCTAGCATCCGCCATTCGTGTCATCAACATCGAAATGAATGCGCTCTTATTGTGATCGTTTGCCAAGAACTTTTCTTGTGCTATGGTCACCGTGGTAGATGAGGAGAACATGACTTTGATTGGCGAGCTCGTTCTGCGGCTTTGGTGCTTCGATAGGCGGCGTTAGTGGGATATCCATCAAATACCACAATCACATTGCTACCAAAGTGTCTCTGCACGTAGTTGATGTACGTAGAGCACAGCATCTCGAATGTAGTTGTGGGAGTTTTGTTCCACACCACTTTATGTAACAGGTATCCTCCATCAATCACGTTACATTTCCAGTTGCCAAGGTTGACTTCCTCTATGGGAGTGAAGAGTCAGTACATTGCAGACTTTGTTCCCTTGCGCATTCCCTCCTCATTGAAGAGTGACATGGGGAAGGGTGCGAGTTCAAACTTGAAGAGTTCTTTCAGATCTTCTTCAGATTTTTTGACTATGCAGACACCCTGGAAGAGAGTGAGAGGATCGATAGTGAATTTTTTACCAGCAATTTTCAACGAGCAGGCAACGGAAGCGAGAGTCATGACCTTATCCTTCCGTTTCAGTTTCATTTCTTCAAAATTTCCCCCCACCACTTTCTTCATGCATGATATGCCTGTTTCTCGTGCTAAGTGACAGTTCACTTAGCCATGACCAATGATTCCTGTGCTCAGGGAAACTATCGCCTCGATGTGAAGGAATAGGGGGTGTTCAGTGAACCATGCGCGCAGTTTCCCAATGTCCGTGTTGTCTCTCACTACTCGGGTTGGTCTCATGTCCACATGCTGTTCAGATGTCTCTGAGCGAACAATTCTATTTGTTCACAAATGCTTTGAAGGCACAGCATGCCCAATGTCCATCTAGCAAGCACAGAATCACTTACCCCGCGTCCACAAGTGAGTCCTCCATAGCTTTTCATAGGAATTGTGAAAATTGTAGTAAGTAAGTCGACAATGTAATATTGTGGTAGTGTGAAACCGGGGTGTCGGAAGCCTTACTTACATACCATAGGTACCTATGACCCAGCAGCCTGGGATAATTTTGTATTTGAACGGGGGGGGGGGGGTATCGATCCGAAAAGTTACTAATATCAATAACAACATGATGTGAATATAGTTGGCTTCCATCAGAGAAGAAAATTAGCTTTTGTGAATTGGGGTTGGATGGGGAAAAGGGGGAGCGGGGATGGGGTTGGAAGGGTGTCCAAAGTTAGTGATTGCAACCAGGAATCATAATTACAACAACATTTCATCATAATTCGGGTATAACAGAAGAAATAAGGTGAAATTCTGCATTTTTGGGCATTTTTTTGCGAATTTTGAAAAATGACATTTTTTTCGAAGCGCCATATCTCGATAACGAATTAACATACAAACATGTTTCAATAGTAAAAATTGTAGGAAATTTAACGCTCTACAAAATAGTATAGGAATGCTTTTGTCGTAGAACAAAAGAGAAAAAAGTTATTGAGGAAAAACCGGAGAAAGGTCGAAATTT
>JAFIDM010012231.1:166330044-166348248 GCA_023159025.1 Thereuonema tuberculata
GGGGGGGGGGGGTGTCCAAAGTTAGTGATTGTAACCAGGAATCATAATTACAACAACATTTCATCATAATTCGGGTATAACAGAAGAAATAAGGTGAAATTCTGCATTTTTGAGCATTTTTTTGCGAATTTTGAAAAATGACATTTTTTTCGAAGCGCCATATCTCGATAACGAATTGACATACAAACATGTTTGAATAGTAAAAATTGTAGGAAATTTAACGCTCTACAGAATAGTATAGGAATGCTTTTGTCGTAGGACGTAAGAGAAAAAAGTTATTGAGGAAAAACCGGAGAAAGGTCGAAATTTTTGCAGTTTCTCCCTCCCCCCTCTTTTCGCACAGGGTCCTCGAGGTCAAAAACTTGAGAAAATGTTAATTAACCGTCCCTAAACAACATCCCAAAGTTTCGTTAACTTCCGACCTTTTTCCACCTAACACCACTTTTTCCTACCTGTCGACTGGACTAAAAGGCCTAATCCCACAGTGATACGCTGTTTCACTAACTCAGACTAAAGGTTTTATTAAAAGAATATTTTGCTCTGAAAATTCCATTTCTTGTTTATTAAGTAGTTAGAACATTTTAAAAATAGAAAAGAATTAGACAAAAATTAGATTTCTTTATCAAATGAAGGCAGTACGACGAGCACATATCGTTTCTTGTGATTAATGTCCTTGTGATTAATGTTGAAAGACTAAAAAACTGTTGGTATCCACTCGGACACCATTTTTGAGGAAGCAGATTTGTCCAATTTTATCGAAGGACAAAATAATGAAAATATATCTAGTAGCCATTTTCAATATCCGTAGCAATTGAAATTCAATTTTGACGATGCCAATTTATTCGTTACCATCAAAATTTTTGACGAAACATCACAAAAAAAAAAGAAAAGAAAGATTAACAACGTAACATCTTAAATTAAATCTAAAATTTAAAATTTAACTTAAATCTTAAATTTAATCCAACTGACAGAAAAGCCAGCTTGCAGATGATTTCCAGTACTATTCGGTTTTGTTTACGAGAGCCTTCAACGCTTTTGCGCATGCGTCAGGTCTCCTTCGATTTCATCGAAATAGGTGTGAGGAGAAACAAAGAGAGGATGCTTACTTTTTATCAGTGTTAGTTTACTAGTAGCTGCGTTTTATTTGCGCTTTTCGGGAAAGAATTATGGAAAGAATAAATACTATTGCAAAAATAACAGGTACTAAAAGAAAAACAGATCTTAGGAAAGTGGCCATCTCAGCGTATCACTCCTTTGCGGTGTAAAATCGTCCGCGAAAGCGAGTTCTCGCTTTCCAAAACGAACAGTAGTTAGTAATTTTTAATTATTTGTATTTTTGTTTGAAACTATTTATACACTTTTGAAAGTTGAAACTATCAGATATGTAGAACAACCTACCTCTGTATAAGGGACGTGCGCCAAATAACGCCCATCCTTCATTTTATTAATAGAACGTTGACAATTTCATAAGAATAGTTATGTTTCTGACAGCTCCTGGTCTATAACGGCTCATCCAGAAACTACGCCAGTAGAAGTGAAAGATTCCTCCATGTTTGTTAAAGTCGAATAGTGAATTTCGTCCGAAACTGTTGTCGTTACTATTCCAGCGTAATTTGATATATCTTCTGCATTTTTTGGCAACTTAGCATACATAAACAGTTATATGTCATTTTTGAAGCATATGATGTGTAGAATAAGATATTATATATGTGTATTCATATGTAATAAAAGCTCCAAATAAAGCCCTCCACTGATAAAAGAGGTTTTATTTGGAACATCAATTTTTTTACATGTGTTACTTATTATGAGCCTCTTAAGCATCATAATACTATCTCTAAGAGTCCCTTTGCTCCTTCTGAACTCACTGGAAGAGAAGCGACTAAAGAAACACCTTTACAACCCCAGTCTACATCCCCATTGCTCCCACATTAGCCAATTCTTGTTAAGACATGAACTCGGAAAAGAATTTCAAAATAAAAGGATTCAGGTGACTCAAGATCCGCAGCAAGTGATAACTTCTCTCTTCATGACGAATTTAGTGACTTTTCTCTTGAATCTAGTGATGATGGAGAGATTGACGATGGAGAGATTCTAAGCTTCATTTCAAGCCATTCTTCACACCCTTGAAGCACAGAAACAAAATACAAACATGCGACGAAAAGCCCTAAATTGAAAGCAGTTAGGTAACTAATGTATTATTTCAAGACAACTAGAAGACTAAATTAATTAAAGTTGCAAAAGAACATGAGAGCGAAAACAAGAATAGTGACACCACATGAAGGTTTGGGCCTAAAGAAAGCTAAGGAAAAAAAAAACCTCCTTGAACCTTCCGTGAAAGATCATCTTGAAACAGGGACCGAAAGTCACACAAACAGTGAGAAAAGACAACTGGTTCTGTTAATTAAGCAAAGAATGTCGAATCGCTGGCATGAGACTTTGTGTAAAGTGTTTCAAGTACGTTCATGAAGAATGAGTTGGACTTACGGATAAGGTTAAAATATCAATTTTTTTGTCACCCAGAAATGTGATTTTTTAGGCGACAGTTTTAAATATAGTTACATGTTTCGAAATTCCTGTTACAAACTCACAGGGCTTGTAGAGGAGATAACGTTTTGAATAGGAACCAATGTCCGGAAACGTATAGCGCCACAAGCAAAACAAAATCAATTTGCAATTGCTGTCCGAGATCATCCCGACCAAACATTCGGGGAAAGATGGATAGGCCGCGATGGCTCAATTGCTTGGCCTCCGCGATCACCGTATTTAACTAAACTCGACGTTTTCCTGTGAGGGCACATGAAAAGCCATGTTTACGAGATCCCAGTAGAGTCGGAAGAAGATCTGCTTCCATGAACTCTGGCCTGCGGCACAAGAGATTCAACACACAGTTGGTGGTCGCCACCCGAGCAGCTCTTGAAGTGCACCAGGATGCAATGCCGGACAAATAACTGGAACTACGAAACAAAAATGACATCTGTTTCATGCACTCACATGACATGACATTAGATAAAACATGCTTTCCGTAAAGGAAAACTGGAAAAAAAAAATTGGGGGAACATTCACGTCAGTAACTCTCTTTGAACCAGCAGAAGCAAGAGTATTTATTGTTATATGTTATAAATAATTGATTTGATTTTGTTTTCCTTGTGGCGCATTGCGTTTCCGGTCATGGGTTCCTATTCAAAACGTTATCTGCTCTACAAGCCTTGGAGTTTGAAATAGAAATTTCGAAACACCTGTATAATTATTGTATTTTATTTGATTTAAATAGTTAAATTAGAATAATTGTATTAAATTATTCAAATTAATTATTCTAATTTAATTGATTTCTGCTTCCGCCCCGCCCCCCCCTTATTTAATATTTATTTACACATGTACCTTACTTGGGACTAGTAGTGGTCCTTATTTGGAACGGGGGGGGGGGGGGCTCCAATTAAGGCTCATTAGTTACATTTTGAAAAATTATTAGGCTACAGTAAAGTTTTCCAATGTCGCTAATTCTTAATTCAGTTTATCATAAGAGCACACCTGAAAATAACTTTCAGTATAGTTTTCAGAATTTTTCCTGTTGCAGTAAAAATACAAAAACTCTTTAAACGTTAGGTGGATCTTATTTGGCACATGTACCAAAAATACATAACCTTATTCTTTGATAGTCGCAAATTCAATAAGTACTTTAAAGATTTACACACGTTAACTCGTTTCCTACAAAGGTACAGTTTAAATGTTAAAATATAAACAAAAATTGACAAGCAAACCAACGAGTAAGTTTGTCTTGTTGAAATTTTTTTTTTTTTTTAATGTTTGCCAGTCCTATCAGGTATGCTTATAGGAAGCATACCTGTGATATAGGTGCTGAATTGATTAATATGTTAGAAAAAAAAATATATAAATTAAAAATGCAAAATTATTTTCCCATCATTTACGTCAGATATTAATTGATTTTTAATACTTTTCATATTTTTAATTTTTTCCAAATTATATTTTTTCCAATTTAATTGACAAAATAAATTGTACTTTATTTTATTTTCTAATCGTTGACCAAAATTATTATTTAATTTTTCAATTTGAAAAATTCTTAACCAATTTTGTCTAGTTGTTTTTCCTTCATTATAATTATTTTTGGTCTGGTTGACATAAAAGATATTTTTCAAAATTGTTTTGTAAATAAATTTTTCTTTGATAGTGAGTATCTTAAACTTTTTTCTAATGTTAATTTTTTCTAATACGGGCATTTTGTTAAAGTTAATATAAAAATTATCAAAAATTTTTAAAATTACTTTATTTATATTTTTAACTTGTTGTTTATTCATGAAAATCCAACATTCCAAACCATAATCCAGAACTGAATCGACTAAAGATTTGAAAATGATTAATTTCTGTTTAAAAGGAATTAAGTGTTTAATGTGAAAAAAGAGATACCGGTATGTGTAGATGTGTAATTTTTGATAACTGAATTATACTGTATATCCCATGTAAATTTTTCATCCAAATACAGTCCTAAGTATTTTTGTTGAGTTACAAATTCAAGATTTTTACAAGTGCAATTGTTTGTAAATGTAATTTCAGTGTTAATTCTTTCACAGTTTTGATTGTGTAGAGTAATAAAATAGTTTTGATTTATAATTTTATTTTTATTTTTGATAATCATAATTTTCGTTTTATCATGGTTAATATTCATTTTATTATTAATTGTCCACTTAATAACATTATTCAAATCTTGTTGAAGAAAATTAATTGCATTCATTTGATTCTTATCACAATTAATGAGTATAACGTCATCAGCATAAATGAAAATCTTTGAAAATTTGATACAATTATTTATTGAGTTTATATATAAATTAAATAATAAAGGTCCTAAATTGGATCCTTGAGGTATACCAGAATTAATATTATATAGTTTACTTATGGAATTATTTATTTTTATTCTAAATTTCCTATTTTGCAAATAGCTTTTTAATACGTTGTATATATTGCCTCTCAGGCCCATTAAGTTAAGCTTTTGTAGAAGTAATTTATGATTAATATTATCAAAGGCTTTTTTAAAGTCAATAAAAGCAATATATATTATATTACCTTTATTTAAATTTTCATTAATAAAATTATTTAAATTTATTAATAATTTAATTGTACTATTGTTTGGTTGATAGGCATATTGATTTTCACTTAAAATGTTCTTATTTTTAATAAAGTTATAAATTGAATTAGATAAATAGCTCTCGAAAATTTTAGAAATATTGGAGAGTAGAGAAATTGGTCTGTAATTTTCAAAATTGTTAATGTTACCTCCTTTAAAGATGGGAATGATGTACGCAATTTTCCATAGATTTGGATAAATACCTGTACCAATAATATTTTCAAATAATTCAACAATTAAAAGAGAAATGTTGTCCTTGAAATTTTTAATTTCGTTCATAGAGATTGTATCAATTCCAGTTGAGAACTGTAATCTTTGTTTTTTAATCGTATTTATAATATCGTTTGAATTCGGTAGAAGGAAAGCCATTGAATTAATTGAAGGGTTGTTTTCGTAATTTAATTTATGATGTGTCTCTGAGTTATTTACACAATTGTTTCTATGTGTGAAAGTTTTGCGAAAGTTCTTGAAAATAACTTCAATATCATGACTTTCTAAAAGTTTATTTATATCTTTTTTATCAGACTTATTTTGCTTATAACATATTTCTTTATTTACAATTTTCCATAAATTAGTGTTTAAATTGTGATCTTTTTTTATTAAGTTTCTAAAATATCTATTTTTTTGTTTAATTATAAAATTTTTTAACCAATTTCTTTTTCTTTTGTACAATAATTCATAGTTTTTGTTTGTTTTGTTTCCTTTATGTTTTTTAATTAACTTATTTTTTTCCTCTATGTGATTCATAATCTCTTTGTTCATCCAAGGTTGTCTATAAGTTGAATTGTTATAATTTGTTACATTATTAGTAGGTTTATCTCTTTTATATTTATTTCTATTATTATTACGAGCATTTTTTATTATTTTATACAGTTTATTAACATGTTTATTTGGGTCTTGCATAAGATTATTTTTAATTTCTGATGTTAAATCAGTGATTTTATTATTAAAATATTCTTCATTTAAAGGATTTATATATTTTTTTAAGATTTTGCTTTTGTTCTTTGTTGTGCGCTGATCAATATTTTTAATCTCGAGTAAGATACTGTAGTGATCAGAGATGTCCCATTCTATAATATTGGCAACTGTGTCTGTATTTTTGATATTTGAGAAACAATGATCAATGCAAGACGTTGTGGTAGAAGATTTAGTATTAGCTTTTCTAGTGGTTTTGTAAATATGGTTTATAAAGCCAAAGTTGTAGAAAATTTGTAAATATTTACAAGCTATTTTATTTAAAATGTTTTTGCCAATAACAATGTTCAAATCACCTATAAAGATTACATTTGAATTTGTGTTATTTTTAATAGTACTTAATGATTGTTTTAGTTCTTTAATAAATAAAATTTTATTTGTATGAGGTGGTCTGTATGTGACGTAAATAATTAGATCCTTCAAAGCAGTGGAGTTATTATTAATTTTGCAAATTATACTTTCATAAGTAATAGAAGTTGAATTATCAGTTGTGATGGAGTAAAGATCTTTATAAAAAATTATGATACCTCCACCTCTTGAATTAGTTCTTAATTTATAGAGTTTTTTAAAGCCAGGAAAATTAAATAATGAAACTTCATCATTTTTTATGTTAACTTCAACTAAAATTATTAGATCTAAATGTTTGATTTTCGAATCAATATGTGCAATTAAGTAAATAAAATTTGTTCTTAAGCTTCTTATATTTAAGAATAGAATGTTATTTGCGTTAGTATTAGGAATCCATGATATTAAATTATCAATTATATTTAATTGACCTTTTTCAATTTGATTGTGGTTTCAGTCTTTTTTTTTTTTTTTTTTTTTTTTTGAAGATTACATTTTCATTATATCTTCTTTACATTTTATATTTAGTATTTTGGAATTTTCATTTTTTCTTGTTAGAATATTGTTATTTTTAATCCATACGAATTTGTAGGCCTTGGATTTGGCTTCAATTTTAGTTTTCCAGAATAAGTTTTTTAAGGTTGGGGTTAAGTTTTCATTAATGTATATTTTGTTATTATTTTTATTCTTAAATATATCTGCATTGGTTAGGTTTTTATGTAGTTTATAGTTTGAGAGCCAATTGTCCCTGTCTTTTCTATTTATGAATTTTACTATGATGGGTCTGCTTTTGTATCGATTCATTTTTCCATATCTATGGCAGACATCAATTTTCTCGAGGGGGTTGTCAAGTGATACAGCTATTTTGTCTAGTAAGTCTAGTAAATTTTCATTTTCTTTTTCTTCCACACCTACTACTGCAATATTGTTTTTTCTTTGTTGTAATTCTAGTTTTTGTAGATTAGTTTCCAGTTGCTGAATTTTTTCCTTATGAATATTGTTTTCGTTCTCCATGGTTTTCAATCTTTCTGTGATATCCATATGACTATCTTGATACTTCTGTATTTTTGCAAGGATATCTTCGTATTGTTTGTTGACAAATGTAATAGACTTTCTTATTTCTATTAATTCTTTTAAAATAGTTTGACCCAAATCTTTATCGACGTTGACACTGGTTAGGTCCATTACTTCTTTGTGGGGAGAAAGATTTTGTGAATTGTGTATTGATTCAATAATTCTAGATTATCTGCTTCTACATTTGTTTCATTAATCGTTTTTTTGCATAATATAGCATAAATTAAAAAAAAAAAAGACTAAAAGGGAAAAATTCGACGATTTATTGTCCCTCATTGTAAATACGAAGAATCTTAAGAACTAACTAAATGAAAATTACTTTATTAATAAAATACTTTGCAATCAGATTTTTGTAAATATCATCGGAGCGTTTGAAAAAAGCTGAAAAGTCAATTTGGATTAACAGATCGAAATTCATCAAAGCGCTTTTTAAATGAAGATACCATTACAGTCGCCGTCAAAATATTAATATAAGCTATCAAACAGGATTGTTTATGCCAAGTCGTATTGTTTTATCCAAAAGGGTCCATAATAATCATTCAGTACTCATTTTCATTAAGCGTCAAAACGATGTTTTTATAACGTTATTAACATATTGCTATTTCATTCTTACTTGGCAGGTGCATAGAATGTGATCTGCCATTGCACAATATACCGGTGGTGCTGACTGTTCACTGGACAAGCTTGATAGCTAACCAGAGGTTTGAAATTAAACATAAATACAAAAATACGAACTATAATAAATATAAAAACCTCAGTGGCCCAGTGGTCTAAGGCGTGCGAACGTAATCCATTGGATCCGGTTTGATTCAGTTGCAGTTACAGGTTTTTTTCTGTATTTCATTAATTATTTCTTGATTAGTTTTGAGCTTATTGAATTAGTTAAAGCATTTTTAGTATGCTTTAATTGTTTTTAAGTAACTTTTTATAAGTTTTCAGTGTCTTGTCTATCAAGTTTCACGTCAATAAACTTTCGAAATAATCAAATAACAATTCGACTTTTCATTTTTATAAATCACTTATTAATTTTGAATTTCTCGAGAGTATTTTTGGGACACTTTGGTTAAAAATATACGAACAATATTCGATGACACCATGATAGCAAATGAAATGACATTCAGTTTATGGTGAGTATTTATTCATTCATTCATAGTTCTCTGCCAAGATCAGGTCCTTCACTGCAAACCCAGCATTCTCCAATCTTTTCTATTTTCTGCCTTCCTCTTCGTCTCCACATAAGAGCCATTTACCATAATGTTGTCGATCATCTAAAATCTTCTTCTGCCTCGAACTTTTTTACCGTTCACCATTCCTCCCAGTGCATCCTTCATTAGGGAGTTTCTTCTCAGCCAGTGACCCAACCAGTTTCTTTTTCTCTTCCTGATCAGTTTCAGCATTATTCTTTCTTCACCCACTCTTTCTAGCACAGCTTCATTTCTTATTTTGTCTGTCCATTTCACATGCTCCATTCTTCTCCATATCCACATTTCAAATGCTTCTAGTCGTTTCTTTTCACTTCGTCGTAATGTCCATGTTTCCGCCCCATACAATGCCACACTCCACACCAAGCACTTCACTAGTCTTTTCCTTAGTTCTTTTTCCAGAGGTCCGCAGAAGATGCTCCTTTTCCTATTAAAGCCTCCTTTGCTATTGCTATCCTCCTCTTGACTTCTTGGCAGCAGCTCATATCACCACTTATAGTACACCCTAAGTATTTAAAGTTGTTCACTTGTTCCAATGTCTCATTCCGAATACTTACTTTTATCTTCTTTGTCTTTCTTCCGATAACCATAGTCTTTGTCTTGTTTACATTTATCTTCATTCCATATTGCTCACAGCTGTCATTCAGCTGGAATAGCATATCCCTTAGTATCATCTCCTCTTCTGCTAACAATGCCATATCATCAGCAAATCTTATGCACTTTATTCTTCTTCCTCCTACTATCGCCCCTCCCATGTTCTGAAAACAATTCTTCACTAACTCCTCCAAGTAGATGTTGAACAGCGTAGGTGATAGAGGGCATCCTTGTCGCACCCCTCTCTTTATTCCACTTCCCTCTGACAATTTTTCTCCTATCCTGACTTTGACTCGTTGTTTCATATAAAGATTAGTTATTAACCTTCTCTCTTTCCAATCCACACCAATTTTCTTCAAGATTTCCATAAGTTTATTCCAATCCACTCTGTCAAAAGCCTTTTCCAGGTCCACAAATACTGCATATACGTTTTTATTTTTGTCTAAATATTTTTCGCCGATTGTTCGCAGCAGTCCAATTGTATCTCTCGTACCTTTTCCTTTCCTAAAACCAAATTGCTCTTCTTCCAACTCTCCTTCCATCTTAGAATATAAACGTCTGTTCAGTATTCGCAGAAGAATCTTCGCTGAGTGCGATATAAGGATGATAGTCCTGAACTCATTGCACTTCTTGGCATTATTTTTCTTCGGTATTGGCAGCAATACTGTTTCCATGAAATCATCAGGCCATTCACCTTTCTCATATATTTCATTGCATAATGATAGTATTTGCTTCTTGTCTTCACCCAAGCATTTTACTAACTCAATATGTATGAGTATTTATTGTATTTCTTAAAATAGAACACTGCAGCTAGCATGCCAAAATGAATAGTTAAATGTTTTGTAAATATGTATATCAAGAGTAGACTTATTATAGCATCAAAATAAATTAAAAACACATTGTAATTTATTAATAACACTTTAATGTAAGTATCATTTATATAGACTGCAAGTTCATGTTGACAAAGATAATATATCTTCACTTTGAAATATGTTTCTGTACACTTGATATATGGATTCTTTCTTATACTGGAAAAGACTTGATTTCTTTTTTATCTATGAAATTACTTTAGTTTTGTTGAAACCTTTGTCTAGATTGAAATCAAAACCTTTATTAAGTGAGATTATCTCTCCAATGTTTAAAGTTTTTTTGCTCAGGTTTACAATGTAATCAGATTCTTTACAGAATTTGTCAAAATTAAATCTATCTTTGTCCTGAAGAATCTTATTAAATTTATTGAATTTTCTTGTTCTCAGAAAATTTCTCTGAGGAAAACAAAATGAAAATAATCTACTATAATGGCAATAATTTTATTTAAGAAGAAACATATTGAAGATAAAGTCAATGTCCATTTTAGAATGGAGATTATATTCTCTCTGGAGTGTAGAGAGATATATATAGAAGCACAGGCAGATCGGTTAAAGAATGGCTCGAGGAACACTTGCGGGCTTATAAAAATAAGAATTTAGGAATATCAGACTGAGTAGATCATGCTCTAAATATGAAACATAATTTTGACCCCATTGTTGATGTAATATACGAATCTAATGATGAAACAGAACGCTTTATTTTAGAATCTGGATTCATCAATTTATCAAAATGCATGAACAGAGACAGAGCTTTAAAAATGAATACGATTCCATTTGGGCTATTCAGTAAAATTATAAATAAATTGAAAAAATTTTAGATTTGATTCTTTTAATAAATTAAAAGAATCAAATCTAAATTGAAAATGGATTGTTAAAAGAATCAAACCTAAATTGAAAATTGTTTGTTAAAAGTTGCATGATGGATTGAATAATGGATTGTTAAATATTATAAATGAGTTTTGTTTTGTTAATAATATATTTTGATGTAATGTATCAAGATTCAGGATTGTTATACTTATCCCTTGTTTTTGAAATTAGAAGGAAGAAGCTATTTTTATTTCTCTTTTGTATATGTTTTCCTGAGGAAAATCCTCGCTTAGAGGATAGAAATATCGAAGTGATGAAAAAGTTTTTTAGATGAAATGGAGTTGTAAGTCTTTTTATTTTATAAGATTTAAGAAGAATGTATGTAATATTATCGATACCTTGAGGTAACGGAGTTATGAAGAAATGAAATCAACGAAATCTACAGGTTTGCGGTTATTAAATCATCATAAATTTTATGAAGAATTTAAAAAACAATTACGGATTTAAAGCTTCATGTGGATGGAGGAAGATAGAAAATGTATTGTTAGTTTGCAAAATGGAAATCCCACCAGGAATTTTTAAGCCGCAGCAAATTTTGTAATCTAATCCCAAGAATAATAGACAACATAAAAGTACCCTGCTTAATCAAGAACGACAGAACTGAGATGATAATTTCCAACTTTAAATGGAACCTATTGATTATCCAGTTGGAGAATACCAATAAGAAGATAGATTTTCTTCAAAAAGAAGAATTATATTTAAATAGACGTTTGAAGAATAGCCTACCTGAAGAAATTTATAAGGACATTATGCATCGAGACCATGTTAAATTCATTAAAGAGAAATTTTCTGAGAACAAGAAAATTCAATAAATTTAATAAGATTCTTAGAGACAGATAGATTAAATTTTGACAAATTCTGTAAAGAATCTGATTACATAGTAAATCTAAGCAAAAAAAAAAAACCTAAGCATGGGAGAAATAATCTCAGTTAATAAAGGTTTTGATTTCAATCTAGACAGGTTTCAACAAAACTAAAGTAATTTCAGAGATAGAAAAGAAATGAAGTATAAGAAAGAATCCATATATCAAGATAATATATACAATTTTCCATATGAAGGAACATGTGATGTGACATATGAAGTCAACCAAGGTGAATAATATGGAAGATGTGATAATCATTGTTGCCTTCATGTATTAAATGACAGGAACAATACCTTTTGCACAGAGTTGTGTAACTGACTACAGCGATGCATATACTATATGGAAGAAGTGATAAAATAATAACTAATAGTCATATAAATTACATATTTATTTCAGAAACCATCAACAGAACTTCCACACAAGAAAAACCTCCATCCTAGAAACGTTAACGTTCCTTCAAGACAGTTGCATCTGTACTTGAATAATTTCGATATGATGCAAAAGAACAATATGCTGATAACATGAATGTTTTAAAAGACATGATAAATGTTTCGAAAGAATATGTGAACAGTTAATAAAAGAATAAAGGAAAATTTAGAACTGTATTTCCGGAATTTTAGACTAGTATATCAACATGTACAAAATACACATTCACACAAACACACACACATATATATACACACACACACAACTCTTGCGTCAAAAAAAACAAAAACAAAAAACAGGTGTAGGAGCGTGGAGAAGGAACACGTTTCAGTGATACACCCATGTCCGGAAACGACTAATTATGGCGGTAGGCGTACCCAAAGGTCGCGATTCCGGAGGACCACATGTAAAATGATAGCAGTTGATCACCTGGCGTCCTGGGCATTACACCTTGTTTGTTCCTTTTATTCAAATGTTTCGAATGTAGTAAGTATGAATGTCGTTAATTAGGTAGGTATCTAGTTATTGAGTGAGGTAGTTATGTTATTTCTTCCGTATAAAAACTAATGTTAATGTTGTGACTGAAGACGTAGTATTTAGGCGTATTGTTCGTGATGTTTAAGTTGTGAATGCTCTCCTTGAATTTTATACGAAAACATCAACACCGATGTAAATCACAGGTATCTGCAAACCTACTGCTGAATATGGAAGATTAGTACGTAGGTTAACATTTACGAATACTGACGATCCACATTAAATGACAAAACGGACAAAACGCAGGCGTGTGTGGTTACACGAGCGTCATTTGAGCATCTGTCATGTGCTACGGTGTTATCAGTTGGGTTGGAAATGGGGTATGACATTATTGGTGTTCGCAAAGCAGAGCATGTGTCCAACACATTAAACCGAGAACTGATGTGAAACTGTCTGCAGGGTTAGTGTATTGTTGACATAAGCATATTGAACACGGAGGTGTAACTGTTTCTACAACGACACCATGTTTCGAGACCACTGTCGTACTGCAGCTAAACGATGGAACTAAACAATGAAGCCCATTGCATACTGCAATTACAAGTAAACATACGGAATTATCCAATCTACAACGTATATTCAAAGTTTCCGCTTTGAACAGTATCGCTGATGAAGAGACGGCTGCGGTTGCGAAGTGGAAACCTTTCGATAGATCTGGCGGATCCTTAATGTGAGCAGCAGCAACTAGCTTTGCGAAATCCTTACAATAAGATCCTCCTCAGACTCGACCTCCGTACCGTAAATAAGGCCCTTCATGTGGCCCCAGAAGTAGAAGTGGAGTTAAGTTGGGGGATCGAGGTGGCCACAAAATAGTCCTTATCTTCCGATCCATCTTTCCGGAAATGTGATATCAAGATGATGGCGAACTGATAATAGGTATGCACTGATCCGCCGTCATGTTGGAACCACGTCATGCCCCGTTAGCAAGCGGTACATCTTCGAGGAGCTGCGATAACACCTCATCTAGAAACCGGAGATAAATGCCCCCAGTGAGCCGAGATGGTAAGATGTAGGACCCAATCAAGTGGCTACCTAAGAGTCCAGCCCACAGATTCACTGTAAACCTGGTGTCCACAGTTGAGGTGGCTGTTGCGGTTGTCATGAGCCTACACTTGCCAATTGTGCAGGTTGAATACCTGTGTCCGGATAAAAGCAGCCTTTCCGTAAAAAGAACGAGGAAGTCAAGTTCTTCAGCGGTTTTATCAGACCCAGTGTGCAAAATTCATCCAATGGAGCCGGTCTCTGGTTTTATCTTGTGCAACGTTTATTGTGGAAACAATGCAGAACGTCGTCTCGAAGGATTCTCCATATCGGAGTGTGGTCCATTTCCTCAAGAGCTCCCATGGCTCTCGTGCTAATAGACGGGATATGTTCTATCTGGTACAACGCAGCCTTCTCTCGTTCCACTGTCCTGCTCGTACGGGCCTACCGGTTTCGGGATTCGGGAACCCCTGCAGGAAAATAATTCATAAATTACGGTGATACGGTGTAGGTTACGCAAATAATGGGACATTTACCAAACAAATGAAAACAGGGTCACAAGTATTCTGAACATTTCTACACCAAGTAACGAAAACCAAACCAAGACGTGGGATAAAGTTTTCAAATAAAGTTTTCATTACGGGCGCACGAACAGTTCTTGACGAATACTGTACAACACAAACTACACTTTCGGAGAAAAGACAATTATCTGTAGAACGCCGAGTGTTTCCCAGTCGAGCATGCAGCCTAGAGAACAGTTCTCATCCCGGATGCTGTCTATTTGGATACATCTGGGGTCGTAACCATTGGCCCGTCCGTTACATGCATGTCTCGGAGCTCGGAGTTGGAGAACGCCGCATCTGCCATAGTGACGTTTGTCCAAATACGCAAACCTAGCTAACTGCTGTAGACCCGTGACTCGACGCGTATTTCTACTCTATTCGACAAAGAATTAACATCAGCACACTGCCTTTATAAAACCATGCCCAACGTGCACAACGTAATATACTTACTTTGTAATACTATAATAATACTTTTGAGCATCAACTGGTGCATTCGGATACTCCGGTAGCAATTGTCTCAATTACCACGTCCGCAGCTTCACCGTCCACCGTCAACCGTCAACTGTAGTTGACATATCCGAATACTCTCATTTATAGTCGTAATAGACGCTGACACACTTTATAGCTACCACTATAATTATTGCTGTCTTAACAGGAATTAAAATTTTAGATGATCAACCACTCTTCAACGTTCAAAATTCACTTACAAGCTTCCCTTCTATTGGCACCAGGATTTGTATTCTTGTTTACAGTAGGTGTTTACCAGGTGTAGGGTTAGCCAATTCATATATTGATATCATAATACATGATTCTTAATTAGGTAGTTACCCATTTTTCATTATTTTCTTTCTATAGGAACAGTCTTTGCTATTCTATAGGCGGAATTACACATTGATGTTGTTTTACGAATCTCTAAAAAAAAAAGAAATATATTAAAATTTCAATTCTTTATAATATTCCTAGAAGTTCACTTTAAAATTACCTCCCAGCACTTTCTGAGGTCTTACAGGAATGTCCACAATGTTCAGATTATCTGATGCACATATAATCTGAAATGTATTTCTTCAATTATATCTACAATTTCTTTTATTGCAGTTTTATTCTTCATGTTCATCTTATGAGAAACTATTATCTGAACGCCAATTCGATTTTTTCAGTTCAACTTCCTTCATCTATTGAATGACAAATGATATCCGACCAACTGATCACACTTACAACTAATTTAGTATTACTATTAAGTATCAATAACTAATGGCTACAGGATCTATAATTTCTTTTCAAGAATTAATTTTAAATTGTTCTATTATAAAATTTATATTAATGTTTATTAATTTAGCAAAGTTGTTATTAAATTCAGATTCATTTACTGGTATAAAAAGATTAGTTACAATCCTACAAAAATATCTAACTTTTTAGATTATGCCTCTGTTGGTCTGTTATATCAGCAATCAATCTGTCACAAATTGTAACTTTGAGTATACTGGTAATAAACATTTCTTTTCCTATTACTTTATTGTCTCTTCTCACACGTAATTTTTCTTTTTTTTTTTTAGTTTAGTTTTAATTTACTGTTGCAAGTACTAGTTTTACTAAAAGTTTCTTAACTTTCTTTCTTTTCAAAAGATCTATCCAACATGACTCCACATGACTACGTTCTAATTTGAAATTTCAAAGCTCACCATGATTATCCCCCACTTCCGGTTTCTATCGGAAATCCACAATGACACAATTCGATTCTTTGGGTATTATTTGGTAATGAAAATTTTCACGCGAACCACCTGTATTCTATGGTTTTCGAGAAAAAACAGGGGATATGGGTAATCTTGAAAACCGTGTATACGAACACATATAGGATTCACGGGAAAGTCCCCATAAATAACTTTGAACGAAGATAGCTACAGTTAGAGAATAGCTTTGAATAGCTTTTATACATCAATATCTAACTTTCCTAACTCTAGCTATCTTGTTCAAATGTTAGGCTATTTGGTAACTTAGGACTTACCCTTCCATCCTGTAACTTATATCAAATTGACTTAAATATTTTAAACAAATAAATAATTACCAGCATGTTCTCTGCTAACGTTATCTTGACTTCCCTAAATCCTAAACCAAGTTTACTCAAAAGCTGAACAATAGCAATAATTCTTTTCGAAATATCTGGCCGGTAATTTTGTTTATTTTGAATTTGCTTTATTATTTAGGAATCTATGCGACCCGAAATTGAATGTCTCTTGAAAATACATACATCATCACTGTGATCTATTGAATTTTCATGTTCAATCAAACTTCTATAAGTCTTTTCAGTCATTAGGCCAGTTCAAATTTATAATTTGTATCTGAAAATAATTTGCACATGAAACAGTAGACGCATTTGGAAAGCATTTACCACTCACGTTTTTTCCTTTGTTCGTTCACCTTGAACAGAAAAGTCTAATTCGTGAATATATCTTTGATGTAATTTGTCATCGATCTTATAAATCGTTTATAAATTTTCTGTCTCTCAAAACTTGATCTTGATATTCATTATTGTAAGTTTTTAAACAAAATTCGATAATTCTTAAAAACTTTTTGAGACTTTCAAAAACCCAAAATGTAGGGAACCAAAAGTAAACTTTTTTCATGTTAGCTTTTGGTTCCCTATATTTGCGGGACCCCAGAATGGTGCCTGAAGCATCTATGAGTATCAATGTCCTGGTTGTGGACAAGGTTGTAGTGCTTGGACAAGGCTGTAGAATATCTTTGGATAGAATTCAGGGAAACTTTAAACATTAGCATACTTACGTATTACGTATATAAAGTATTGAAATCCTTAAAGTATAAAGGTCCAGTGGGAAGTCGATGATCAACAGTTATTTGAGAAGCAATTTTGCTTATGGAGAGAAGCTTATGAATGGAAAGCTTGTTATAAACTTCCAGAAAATAATATGCACTATTTAACCAGGAAGAAAAAAAAGGAAACACATTACCAAATAATACCAAAAGAATCGAATTGTGTCAATGTGGATTTCGGTAGAATCGGGGTTAGCTTTGAAATTTCAAATTAAAACAAAGATCATGTGGGGTTTCGTTGGATAAGTCTTTTGAAAACAAACAACTTTTACTAAAACTTGTTTTCAAGGAACCTTCTAGTCAATTCAATAAAAACTAAAATGGCGGTGGCTGTCATCAAGATACTCATTGGAACAATTGCAGATGTTAACAATAAACTGACAATGGCCCATTCAGTGTTCAAAACGTGCAACACAGTAAATGTGGAAAGGAAATACAAATTAAAACTAAAACTGTTTTGCTCTAGCGATCCTTATTTAGTCAAAATTATGAATCATAACTTAGAAGTAAAAATATAGAAATATCATCTGGAATACAGGACGCATCCCCTATGTCGAGAGGTGCTCAAAATGTCCACCGCCTTGTGCCTAACACCGTTGGCTTCTCGTTCAACACGGATAAAGTCATTAGGAGAACCATCACTGCTGAGAGACCGACTTCCATGTCGTCCCTTGTTGTTGGACGCTCTTGGTATACGATTTCTCTAACTCGTCCCCACAGAAAGAAATCTAATAGAGACAAGTCAGGAGAGCGAAATGGCTAGGCTATCGGTCCTCCTCGTCCGATCCAACGTACAGGGAATCACTGGTCAGCAACTTGTCATCGAAAAGAGAGCTCGACTAGCTGTTGACCAACTATTGAAAAGTTCGGTCAGTACCGAAAAGCAAAAAAAAAAAAAAACTGTAGGTTTAATTAATTAATTAATACGGCCAATAACCCTTTGTGTGA
>JAFIDM010012231.1:166372606-166465180 GCA_023159025.1 Thereuonema tuberculata
TGCTACAAATTTGTCCCATTTGATGGTGAAGAGAATTGTCAACGAGCGAAAAACGATGCGACCACACTTGTTTTTTTTCTCGCGCGGGCATTTTCGTTTCCTTGTCCGAAGCCACGTTTGGATATGGATTATATTTTTAAAAAAAATTTGAATAATATAAAGATAATAATAATAACAGTGCATAGATACACGTTAAAGATGCAAAAAATTATAAAAAAAATATCGAAAATCTTGTTCTCTTCTACTTTGCTTGGCAGAAATGTAGAAAATAGTTACGATGCTTTCTAATAGAGGTCGCTGAGCATACATTGAATTAATAAATCTACTTAGGTAGTTTTGACTTCTCTCTTTCTCTCCAAATATATAAATGTTTTCAATCAGTTTGATATATTAATTTCTCTTAATTTTACAAAATTGTGTAAAATAGCTTAACGTGTGCACATTATAATTAAAAAGAGACACCGACACACAAATCTAGATAAATAGTTTAACACAATAAAAAAAATTGCACAACCGGTTTCGATTCGATGGTACGAATCTTTAACAAGTGTAGAATAAAATAATTTTACCAAAGATAAAGTGAATATACAAAATTGTACTGTCTTTTCTCTTTTAAATAAAAAAATACACTCATTTTTTTTATTATTTTGAAGTGTGTTTATGATGTTATTAAAATTTTAAAATCTGTATGTATGTGTTTGCACAATCTCTATTTCTTACAAGAAAGAGCATCAGATCGCCCACTGTATATTGCAATAAATACGGTACAACGATAATGTAGATATGTGGAGGAACGGAATTTAAAATGTGGGGAGAGTTATGAAAAATCAAAATAAAAGTTCTTCCTTATCCCAAATGGACGTGTGGAGGGAATTACAATCAAGATGAATGACACTCCAATCAGAAAAAAATAAGGGGGTGGGCGACAAAAACGATAGATTTCTTCGTTTTACGGATGTAAGGATTATCTTGTATCTGTAACAAAAAAAAAAAAAAGAAGACGGAAGATAATCATAGTTTTGAGTCATTTATTTGGTTGGATGGAAGGGACCCTCGTATTTGTTTTCTTTTATTTGATTGGTTGGATATGTCAAATCCATATTATCCTCATTCAGAATAATTCAAAACAATTTCAACGTATCATCCTGTTATTTTTTACTTTTTCGTGAAACTGTTCTTTTGTTTTTACTGTATTTCGTACATGTGAAACCTCAAGGCAAATTAAATTCCTTTTGAGCTTCTCAATGAAAGCATGGAAATAAAAATAGACATATTAATATGTTGTTATTTTCTTTTTTATTTATTTTTTTTCATTAATGAGAATCAATGGGAATATTTTAGAGTAATGCTAAACTATCGGGTCATGAAACACAGATAAAAAGAAATTGTTAAGATAGCAAATGATGAGAAAACTAATTGAGTCACTGCTGTAGCTTAAAATTTTTGTGATTTTTTTTTTTTTGACTAAAATTGACTAAAAATTATTTTCTTTTTTATATTTAACAATGTTTCTTGTTTATTTTTATTACACAATTGAGATTACTTATTTTCTCTATTCTTTATCGTAATCATAAAGGATGAATATGATATCAATCGTTCTATATCTGGTCACTGCTTCTGCTTTGCTGAAGAATATAAATTTATCCTTAAAATTATGTTAAAGTTTCAGAATAGTCAATAATAATAATAAAGTGTAGTAAATTGTTTTAAGTAAAATCAAGAATTAAAAAACAATATTAAAATAACGTAAGCCTAATTACAAAAATAAAAATAAATAAATGAACAAAAACGAACAGGTTAGTGACAAAGTGAGGCAACAGATGGCGCGAAATGTCCATAGAGAAAACGAAAGGAAGAGAGTGTGTGTGTGTGTGTGTGTGTGTGTGTGTGTGTGTGTGTAACAGATTACAAGACTACATTTTTATAGAACGAAACATTATGTGTTGCCTTTGACGTCCCTCAAAAAAAAAAAGTCTTAAAATAATGATAAATAATTCGTTAAACTTTCACTTTACTAAATGCAATTACAACTAATTATAATTCCTGTCATTGGCGTACCGAGGGGTAGGGAGTTGATAGGGATTTGATAGGGATTACTAACCACTTTATCCGATGCTTGAAAAATCTATTTTTTTTAACCTTTTTATTTTTTTACCTTTTTACTTTTTTATTTTTTGATTGGAAATTTCCTATTTTCGTTTGTAACCCTTCCCATTCCCGAAAAATATGCGACTGTGGTTTTTGGTTTTTCTTTGTGACTGAATGAGTCCGACGACCATCATAAATCTTGGGTACGCTTATGATTTCTATTCTTTAATGCTTATATTACAAGATTACAGTAAAGCATTTAAAATTTTACGGGATTTTTTTATTATTATTATTTCAATTACATTTCGTAATTTGAGTTGACATTATTTTCGAATTGTATTTATGATTTATTTGTTTTAGCTTGAAATTTCAGTTTTATTTTTTAATAGCACTTTTTATTAGCCTACTTTGCTAGAAAAGGAAGTCTCAGTAAATCACTCAATCTGTCTATGTGTGTGTTCTTTTAATACATTTTCAATCGCAGCATGGATCTTCTTGAAACTTGGTAGGCATATTTGACATTTCCCTGTGTGGAGCCTTGCTGTCAATTCAGTGCGTGAAGATAACAATATTATTTAGAAAAAACATTAGAACCAAAGCAATGATGTCTAATAATGTTTGTTAATCCACTAATTCCTCACACCTTGAAATGATTAGAATTAATCAGATTTAAGCAAATTAAATGAATAAAGGGGATTTAAAACTTTTTTTTTTTTTTTTTTTTTATCAGAAAATGAAAATTTTCTACTGTTTGTATTTAGCAATATTATTACAAAGGCGACGTAGAATCTTTTTTGTGGTTTCACAATTAAAATAAAAAAGAAATTAAAGGACATTTTGGGATGAAATTGAACTGTTAGCCTCAATATTCCATTACATACTGTATTGAGGATATGTATCCTACTCTGTTTCAGAATTTTTATTTAAATTGAAATATTATTTTTAAATTGTAAGAAGACTCGTCCTTTTCCTTTCTTTCCCAGTAAGCAAATATTTTGCAATTCCAGCCTGTGTATGTAAAACAGTATTTTCAGGAAAATTTGCGGGTTTTTTTTTTTATTATTTTAGTCATTAGATTCACTATAAAATAATATTCTGTATTTTTTTTTTGACCTTAGTATGAATTTTATTGTTGCTAAATCTTATGATCTAAAAATTTCTCGTTTGTAGGAATAGATATATCCAAAACAAGTTTATAAAATGTGATAGATCAGTGCTTATTGAATGATTGATGGCTAATAGACAATATTGCAATCTAATTCTACGATAACTAGATTTGAATGAAATTAAACTTATTTACATTAACAGAGGAAATGTAAATTCAATCTTGAAGAAAATTACGTTCTAAACTATTTTTAAGCTTTTCCATTAGGGATTGTGTTTCTTTCAGAAATATTTTTGAAGACCATCCTCCTCTCTTTCCATTGTATCATATATAGGATACCTTTCAGTGATAACAACCTCTCACCACATACATGTTGTTACAAGATATTAAGTACAAAAAAAAAAAAATACTTTAAAAATGTAAAATCAATAAACAACAATAAAGATACAAACGCCCCACAATTAAAGATTCACTGAACTATTTTTGGATTTGTCGAACCGGGAATCAAAAACAGACTGTTGCGGCCTTCCTTAGGTCTCATCAGTTTGATTCGCCCTGTGCTCATAACTCAGTGGGATCAAAAGAAACATATACAAAGGACAAGCGTAAGCAAAACAATGGCCCTTTAATTAAAAAAACATCAAAATATAAATTAGAATAAAATGGGCAGTAAATTAATTCCCGCTAGCAATATCTTTATTTTTTTTACTAATATTCTTATGCACGTCAAATTTTGCAATTACATAAAATATCAAGTTTATTGAAGTAATCTATAAAAATACAAAAATATCAAGTTTTCGTACTTAATTTTTGAAATTTTCTGCTGATTGCTGTTGATTGCGGATCACACTTAGGAAACGTTGTGATAGATTAAGAAGTTCCAAATCTCATAAATTTTTGTTTGATGACTAAGTATGCTTAGAAGTAAATAATTCACAAGACGGTTGTCACGATATTATTATGTTGCTGATTCAAGAGGAGTTCACCTATTTATATAATAAATCCCTGGGCTTATCGTAATTACATTTTATATCTGAATTCGTTTTTTTGGTACGGACTTCCATAATTCCTGTAGATTAAGAGAATTCCATAAAAAGGGTGGCTATTGTGTTCTTAATCCTGATCAATCACTTTTACATCTGCCGTCATTGAAAATGGCGATCAGTCGCATTGAATAATCAATCCATTAAATTTGCTGATTCCCTCTTTTAGAATGAGTATTAATCTCGCCTATTATCAGCTGTAGGTTAATTGCACAAGGATTACCGGATTTTTATAACCCTAGCTCGTTCGTCTTGTCCCCAGTGAGCTATTCATCTTGCCGTCAACATTTGCCTAGAAACGCCACCCGGCGGGATTCTGCCGAAACACCAGATGGTACTTGGAGAACGAACATGTAGAAGTGTCTGAATCTAATGAACTGAGTGACCAAGTTTTTTAGAGAGGAAACCGATTTCAACGATATCGTATCTTTAAAAATAAAAGAAATTCTAAAGTATTAAAGTATTCATATCCTTTCTTACAACTATAACATCTCTATATAAATAGTTCTAAATTTTATCGATGTTTTTGCTAAATTTATTATTAATTTTATCCGATTTTTAATTTTATTATTCACTAAATTGATCTTTCCACAAAATCCTTCGAAACGCAGTAAATTTAAGGGCGACCAATAATAATAAAAAAAATTAAAATAATAATAAAAAAAGAAAATACAATAACCTAAGGAAAAATAAAAAAAAAAGTTAGGAAAAAAAAATAAAAAAAAGTTAGGAAAAAAATAAAAACAAAAAGAAAAAAATAAAAACAAAAAGAAAAAAAAAACATCCACGCCGATATTGAGAAAAAAAGATTAAGAGAAACACAAAAATATATATACGAATTCCAACCGACAACCTCCAGTATATGAGTCCGAAACCTTAACCATCAAGCTATAGCTATGGTTGCATTTCTAATATTTAAGCTAATAGCGGAAATGAAAACAATGCCAAATATCTCGAACATCAGGGGAGGGGGGGGCCTGAAAATACCCTATTCCTTCGTTGTTTGGGCCTCTGCACACGATGGGGAAGTCCGTTTGTCGATAAGATCTTTCGTTCGAGAGTTTTTAGGGGGTATAACGACAACAATGCCAAATATCTCGAACATGGGTTGGGGCGTTGGCCTCTGAAAGTACCCCATTCCTACAGTGTTTGGGCCTCTGAACAGGATGGCGAAATCCGATCTGACCTTCCGTTCGAGAGTTGTAAGGGGTGAACAGACACGGACGGACAGACAAGACAAACGGAATAGCTATCGATTTTGGTCGCTATCACAATAGCTCCCAAATGGGTCGCCAATAATATTAACTGTAATAATAAGCTAATGAAAGCGATATAAATAATTCCTGTGACAACGGCTTCAAATGAATTTAACGAAATGATTAAAAAAGAAAAAAAAAATACTGAATTTCTTCAATAACTATATATAGACCCTGCTACGTTATTCCTTATTCTATATAAATTTAAAATTTACAAATCTTCTTCGGATTTTAAAAACAGATTTTTAGAGAATACGAGATATAAATTTTCTAAATTTTCGGTACTACTACAATTATAAATATCTAAATAATAAGATATACTTTGTAATTTAATTTGAATGCTTTTTTTTTTATATACTAATACAATCATAAATATAACATTCAAATTAAATTACAAGCATAAGTACAGCTTATTATTTAAAAAAGTCAATTTATTATTTTTAATAAGATTTAATTTAATCCGTTTTGAAAAGGAAAACCACAGCTGGTAATAATATGTAGTTCAAGATTAACAAAACAAACTGAGAAACATCCAAAACTACTACTGAATGGAAATATATATATTCCTTATTTCTGATGTTCGTCAAATAGTTATGTCGTCAGTATTTCAGTCTCATGGGAGACTTGATAGTTCTAATGGTAATAATGATGGCTGGATGTTTGATTCCTGGAGGAGGTCGAGGATGTTTATGCTTTGTTCTTTCTCCTCCAGATGTTTGTAGGGTTCACCCAATTCATATAAAACGGGCACCGAGTTAAAGACAGCTTTATAAAATGGAAAATTTTATTAACAATTTAGACATTGATATTTTCGATAAGAGCAAACATATTTCAGCATCTCAATAGTAAAATAAAAAAAAAATCAAACTTTGGTCGATTGAAAACTTTCAAGTATGTTTTTTTTTTTTTTTTTTTTTTTTAAGTATTTTCACTGGTATATGTAAAAAAAAGTAAGGTACTTGTTTGAAAATTAATTATAAATGGTATGTTTAAAATGTGTTACATAAATAAGATTAACTATGTTAATTCTTGTGTTCTTTTTTTTGTATGTTATCATTAGGATTTTTTTCTTTCTTTCCTTCCATAAAATTTTATATGTATTTATACATATATATATATATATTGTATAACCCCAGAATCCGTTTGTTAGGGAATCTCTTTTATAAATTTAAAATACTAATAAATATTAGTACTATAAATTTAAAGATAATAATAATAATAATAATAATATATAACATTTGTTACAATTATTACAAATGTAATATCCTAACAAATCAACCAAAAATTCAATCAAATGTCAAATATAAAATTCTAACGTCCAGACAGATTTTTACGTATTTACTTGTAAGTAAGAATTATAATGAAATATTAAAATTATATAATTCTTAAAAAAGAAACAAAAAAGTTAAAAACATAAGTTAATATAACAACTTATATAATTTGCTAATTTCGTCTGTGTGTCTGTCCGTCTGTCTGTAACTCGATATAATTAAGCTATTAAGATAGATCCAAGGTTCTCAGTGGTACCATTGAATCAAGGGTACTCAAATTGGATGAAATATTAGTTCATTTTGTCATTCCATGTTGTTTCCATGAAATTTTAACTGAAATTCTAGCAAAACATACGTTCAAAACCAAATAATTTTGTTACCACTGCACCGATTTTAGTGAAATTTGGCATACTTACTCAGTTTTTTCCGCTGATTTTGAAAATCAAAACCATTTTTGCCGTAGAAGCTTCGTTCACAAGTTAGCGCAGTATTTAGATTATACAAAGGTGAGTTTTAAATGCCTTTCGGTGTTATGAGTCAAAAATAATAATTATTCTTTAGATAAATTAAACTTTAGATATGGTTGGTATTTCGTTTTTCTTTTTGGGTGGAAAATGATCCTTTAGATTAAACTCTCAGAACCTATATTACAGGTTCTGAGAAGTACACCTAAATAGGTCTGATAAACATTAAAAAAAAAAAATTTTCAAATCAAATCATCAATCGAATCAAATATATATATATATATATATAAATTGGCTAAGTTCATCTGTCTGTCTGTCTGTCTGTAACTCGATATAATTAAGCTATTAAGGTAGATCCAACGGTTCTCAATGGTACCATTGAATCAAAAGTACTGAAATTGGATGAGAATATTAGTTCATTGTGTCATTCCATGTTATTTCCATGAAATTTTATTCTTGGGAACTGACCTCGACAACTGAAATTCTAACAAAACATACGTTCAAAACCAAATAATTTTGTTACCACTGCATCCATTTTAATGAAATTTGGTATACTTACTCAGTTGTTTGCAAACCATTTTTGCCGTAGAAGCTTCGTTCACAAGTTAGCACAGTATTTAGATTACATTTATTTTTTATTTGATAGTTGAAAATAAAATGATTTTTCAGATTTTTTTATGCCTGTCGTCCGACAGGCTTTGCAGCTAGTATTTTATATTATAATAGCGCGTATGATAACTACGCTACTGCTTAAGAAATCCAAAAAGAATGTTATTAAAAATATATTTAAAAAAAATTGCAAGAAAATTTGAATAAAAAATAAAACTTATGCCTTTTGATAAAATATCATTACGAAATGAAACCATCTTATTTAATATTATCACTAAGAATATCAGTAGTTGCAGTTTCTAATTGATTAAAATATTTATTTATTTATTTATTTATTTATTTATTTATTTATTTACTCACTATATCAAAGTATATTAATATTCCATATAATAAAATATGGAATGTATAAATGATTGAATTATTTTTCTATCTATTAACATATTAATTATATTGTTTACAAATAATTTTAAAAAAGTTGTACCTTACTCCTGTACTGATGTATTTAATATATTGATGACAAAAAAAAATTGTAAATCTAAATAAGTATACCTAATTACGTATTAACTAAATCCTGTATATGATATTATTATTTGATGCTATTATAACTGACACTGTAAACTACATATCTTAAATATTAATAACTGTATTATATCGACAGGTTTCAAATCGAAGATGGTAAGTCTGTAATTCTTTAAAAAAAAAAAATACATTACATATGCTTATGAAACATACACAATTAAGTTACGTTATATAATATATTTAATTTTTTTTGTGTATTATTAAGCGTCCTAGAGGAAAGAAAAGAAAAGAGGAGGAAAAACATTCAGGAATATCTATGGAAAAGTGAAACAGAAAAACTGGAATTAAAGCAGCGAAAATAAAATGTTGATGTCACTGAGAAGGGAGAGCCCAACCTTTGCGAACGTAGAATATGAAAAAAAAAAGAAAAAAATTTTAAAAATGTGACGATCTTTTCTCTAGAACGACCTGAAGTCATTAAACAACATAGAAAAAATTAGTTCCAATGAAAAAGAATTATTCTTCTGACAAAATAATGTGTTAACGATCTCGGGCAGTAAGATGTTATGTTTTGTAAAACATACTCTTGCTGAGATTCAAAAAAAAAAAAAAAAAAAATTGCAAAAAAGTAGCAAAAACTGTAGGACATATATTTTTTATATGTTTTTACAGACACTTCAAGCTAAATTTTTGATATTTTTTGAAAGCGGAGACTCGCAGGGAATTTTTTTATAGGTTACAGTAAAGTTAAAGCTACATGTGCCATTATGGAAGTCAAGGCAACTATTTTTTATCTGCCAAACATGCGGCAACACTGCAATTCCAGAATACACGTTTGAAAGCCTTTTTGATGTTCTTCTGATTGGCACCACTGATGTGGTCTGGGTCAGTGAAGGAACGTCATGGGGGCAAGTGGGAAACACGTATTTAGAAATCATCGTTTAATAAGGCAATGCAGTGTAGCAAGGAAGAAAAAGGAACACAGGAATGCTCAATACACATTGCTAACACACCTACAAGTAATCTCCAAGATAGTCCACCGTACGTTGCCAACGTTGGATAACTGCTGTCCAACGCAATCATTCTTCACGATAACGCCCCATGTTATATGGCAGCTCCTGCAATCTTTGTTACGTCGATGGGGTGGAAAGTCTTGGAACACCCCTCCGTATTTGCCAGACCTGAGTCCATGCGACTTTGATTTGATTCCAAAACTCAGGCGGCAAGTTGCATGGGAAACGCTTGCGAACAAAGATGAAATTTTGACGGCCTTTCGGTGAGAGGTTCAACACTTTATAATGACCCATATGCAGCCAATGGACCACTTGAGGATAGGCGGTTCGTAGTTCCAAAATATCCCACCAGTCTACTTTTTGGCTTGTGAGATAAACAAAGCCATGTGCTTCGTTTTAACCCTATTAGACATAGAGGCTGAAGATTTGATTTTGGATGCAACGATTATAAGCCTTCCAAAATTTTCATATTGGATGTTGAGTTGATTATCGCCTATTGAAGAAGACGACAGTAATATATTTTCAAAGAAGGATATAATTTAATGGAGCACTTGAGGATAGGCGGGGCTTCGTAGTTACAACATATCCCACCAGGCTACTACTTCGCATGTGGGATAAACAAAGCTATGTGCTTTGTTTTAACCGGTGTAGATATAGAGGAAATATTATATTAAAGAAGGATATCCCAAGCGTTTTTACAGAATTATTACATTAAGGATCTGCACAGTACTGAACCATCCGTCTTGAAATATCAAAAATAACGATATTTTAAGTAATTCACACAAAGTTATATGTTTGTTTATCCCACAAGCTCTCGCCGCATGTAGCTTACACGTCATACGTGACGTCGATAGGGGCGTAAACCTCAAGTGGTCCATTGTATTCTCCGCCTTTCCAAACGCTTGTCCACGTACAGTGGCCAATCTTGAGATTACTTTGAGGGGTGTTAGCAATGTGTATTGAGTATTCCTGTGTTCCTTCTTATTCCTTAGCTACACTGTATTGCCTTATTAAACGATGATTTCTAAATACATATTTTCCACTTACCCCTATGACGTTTCTTCACTGACCAGACTATGTTAGTGGTGCCAATCAGAAGCACATCCAACAAGCTTTCAAACATTTATTCTGGAATTGCAGTGTTGCCGCATGGTTGGTAGATAAAAAATAACTAAAAAAGAATAAAAATTCTTTTGTAATTCCATTTGAAAACTATTTCAGAGAATAAAATCCTCAAATTTCATATTTATTCCATGAAACACATTAGATTCCAGATTTATTTTTTTTTTTTTTTTATTTATTTATTTATTTTATTCATCAAAATATTACATTACAGTCCTACTAGGTTAATTGACCTGTGTGGTAGGTGCTGTGAGTTAAAATGATATCAGAAACAAAAATGGTCCTATATACATTTAGAGTAAACATAATATTCCATTAATTTTACAAATAAAATAAGAATAATATTAAGCAATATTTCAAAATTTGAAAATAAAAGTTATATATAAACTTTTATGATATTTTATAAATGCATAACTTATGAGTACATAATAAATGTAAAGTAAAGTACATAAAGTACCGGTATACAAAATTAATTTTTTTTTTTTTTTTCAAACTTAGTCGACCCAAATAATTTTACCAGATATTATATCTCTATATATTATTTTTTTTTAAGATAGATATCTTTTCAATTTTTTTCATATCAATTGAAAATTGGTCGAATATTTTATTAAGTCTGTTTTTAATTCGTAATCCGAAGTTATTTCTTGGATTATCAAAGACTTGTTTAGTATATATTATATTACTTCTTGTTGTATGGATATTTTCTTCCTGCATGTTATAACATATTATATAATATTTTTGCATAATTAAATTAAAAATAACTCTTTGTTGAGGAAATAATATTTTATTATTTATTAAAATTTGATTTTGTTGTTCAATTTGCAGTTTATTAAAGTTAGGAAAAATGAAATTTATTATTTTTTTCAAGATTCTGTTGATATTTTTCATTTCATTTTTATTTATATAGATCCAATTATCTATACCGTAATTTATTATTGAGTCAATATATGATTTGAATAATATAATTTTTGGTTTTTTAGGAAAGATGTCTTTAATATGATAAAACATATATAAAAAGTAATTTAACCTTTTTAATATATGAATATAATGAGTATGCCATGTATATTTATTATTTATATATAGACCTAGATATTTATAATTATTTATTATTTCTATACTTTCACAGTTACAGGTGTTCATATCTACTGGTTGGTTGTGTATGCAGTGGAATTCATGATATTTTATTTTTGGTATAATATTGATTTTTTTGTTCTTTGAAGTAATTATCATATATTTTGTTTTATTTTTATTAATGGCTAATTTATAGTCATGTGTCCATTTAATTATATTAATAAAGTCATTTTGTATTTGTTCTTGTGCTATAGAAAAGTTTTTATTTGTGTTTATTAATAACAAGTCATCTGCATAAGCAAAGATATTTGAATTTGTTGAATTTTTGAAAATTGTATTAATATATATTATAAATAATATTGGACCTAATGTAGATCCTTGTGGTACGCCTTTTTTTAAATTATATATTTTACTTATTTTATTTTGAATTTTAACTTTGAATTTTCTTTTTTTTAAATAATTTGTTAGTATATTAAGCATTGGGCCTCTTATACCAATATTATTTAGTTCTTGTAGTAATATGCTGTGATCTAAACTATCAAATGCTTTTTGCAAGTCTATATATATAATTAGAATGAAATTACTTTGATTTAAGCTTTTATTAATAATTTCATTTAAATCTTGTAATAATAAAGTATAATAATATAGATTAATAATTAATTAATAACTGAAACTGTTTTACACTGGAGTGGTTAGATCCTGGTCCTTAGATCCTGGTTCTTAGCAAAGCAAGTGCAGTTGCAAACCTAATTGCCAACAACAGCGAATCAGATTTAGAAGAAAACATCAGTTATGAATTGGAAAACAGATCGTTTGCCTAAATTCATTTAATAAAGATCTTGTTCTCACTTGAGTCTCAGGTGATGTTTTGAACTGAATCCAATGGCTCATCCGCTTCATTCATCTGACTTATCATTACTTGTTCACTTCTTACACTTTGGATATCGATCTACAGGGAAGAAAATACTCATCTAGAAAGGGGACGATAAGGAAGTGTTTAACAATTAATTGCAAGTAATTATTGAAAATTCTTTTTATTTTCTCTTAAAAATTAAGTTGCAGACTCATGTGCTCTAGGTTGAGTTCAAATTCTAACATTTTCATGGGCAATCCTTGTTTTCAGGCGAATGGCAACACGACTACCCATCCCATCTGGCAAAGGAATATGTTGGAGGACATGTTGGGCAATCCAGTATTTAGATTAATTTTCTACAGGCATTTATCAAATAATAATTTTATAAACTATAACATTGATTATATGCAAGATATATTGATGATACAATATTGCTTAGAAATAACTTACGAATTATTTATTTATTTTAATAACTTTTTAGAGCCATGGGTACATGTTACTAATACTGCGACCGTAGGCCTCTTGTAGAAACCATATAACATACGCAGCCATAGACAGCCGGAATTAAGGAAAGAAAAAGAAGCAATCAAACACTTATTGAAAGGAACTATCCATAAGGCAATAAAGGCCTAAACATATTAATTAAACTTTACTTCACCAAAAAATCTCTATGTATTCTGATTTTAGATTGCATCAATAAAAAATCAAGGTTTACTATTGTTTATATCTTTATATCTATGGCAAGAAAGACAATTCATTATTTAAATAATACACAACGTTGTATTAAGTTTCAATATGCAGTTATATTATTATAATATTTTAAATTGGTATTTTATTTTCATTTAAAATTGTTGTGCTTGTATTTCTCATTAATGCTATGTCCTTTTTAGTTACGTGTTCATGCTGTGTTTTCTTTTCTGTTTTTGGCCTTTTATTTTTAATTTGTGGCTTGATTAATAAATCTTCGTAAAGACTTTGAAAATTTGCCCATTTGTAATATTATAGTTTTTGGTGAAGTAAAGTTTTAAGGAACTATCCTTGCCAATTGACACGCATTGCCTACATTAAAAAACAATATATTAAAGAGATTTCGATAGAATTCAATATACTTGTATTCGTGTTACCACAGAAATATGAATAAGTGATAAATTCTGTTACTTACATTTACCGGGTGATTCATAAAGTACTGGTGGTTTTCACCGCCCCATATCTTTTAAACTACTGCTCATAAAAATCTGAAACTTTGTATATAAAATCGTCAAATATATAAGAGTTATATTTTCATGTTATTATTTATTCATTATTATTGAAATTCATTTTATTTGCATTCAAAGACCCCCAATATATCGAAATTATTATCCAAAAAAATTATTCGACTGTCTCCCAAAAAAGTCATTTGTCAGAATGCATTTTCAAAAAAATAGTTTTCTTGTTTTTTGTTTTTTATAAATTAAACAAAGGAATTAAAGATAAAAGAGTTTAGATGAAATTTTCCTAATTAGGTTTCTGTATTCATTTGAATATTGGATCCAGATATTTAGAGTTTAAACAACATCACAACAGTTATTTAAATATACGATATATTGGGGGTGTTTCAACGCAAATAAAATGAATTTCAATAATAATGAATAAATAATAACATGAAAATATAACTCTTATATGTTTGACAATTTTATGTAAAAAGTTTCAGATTTTTATAAACAGTAGTTTAAAAGATATGAGGCGGTGAAAACCACCAGTACTTTTCAGTAATCGCCAGGTATTAATAAAATTTAAAAATATATGATAATGATGTTATATTGGGAGGAACGTAATGGCTCTATCATATGATTCTAAGCAATACGGAAGATCTCATTGGCTAACTGAAATGAGTAGTATTTTATTTTTACTTTTATTACTATAAAAAAAAAATGTAATAACTTTGCAAATGTCGAACGAACTGTAAAAATAGTGAAAAGAAAACTCAGTTTTAATTGGGTTATTTGATTGTAAACAATATTTTTGAATTAATTGAAAAGGTACATGCTTCTTTAATAAAGATTAAAATTTAAAATATCGTAAAAAAAAAAATGTATATCGTTCAAACTTCTTAACATATTCCTTGTTTCATGTTAATTGCTTGAATTTTGAAGTTCCTCTTTCTAAAGCCGTCCATGCCACTTTTTATGAGTAAAAATATCAAGACAATGTGTTTTGTATAGTTTTTAGAGGATGCGTTGTATAAGCAATTTCATTAGGGTCAATAACTGCTCACTTCTCTTCACTTAATTTATTTATTATATCTTTCAAAGAGGTTTCTGATAAATTTATTTAATTTTTCCTAAGTTTTTCTTGAAAGTTTTTTATTTTTAAGTATGAACAAAGTAAAGTAGATGATAATTCTTTATATTTTTTGTGTCAAAACAATTTGTTTGAAGTTTTACTAAATTTTAATCCCCCCCCCCCAAAAAAAAAAAATAGCACTTTATTCCCAACTAACCTACCTAACGTACGTCATGACGACACAAACTTCTCAAAGCAGTGACGCAAGTTCGTAAAATCTTAGCTAGTTTTTAAATAATTGAAATTTTGATCCAATGTGAATTATAAAACAAACATTAAATATCAAATAAATGTTGCTTTATTCTAATCTTTGTAATAACAATGAGGATGTATGAATAATGTAGTACTGCACAATGTCATCATACTACGCTGTATATCAGCTATTTTTAAACAGTTTTAACGAACCAATATTCTTATAAGACAAATTAGCAAATAGTTTTAACATTGCGAGCCATTAAAAGTCTTCTTCAGTTAATTTAGCTAAAAATAAAATTTTGGATAAAGTTTCAATTAGGATTTTTGATGATGAAAAAAAAATTAAAATAATTATTTTTTTTTTCTGTACTCTCATTAAGCTAAATTTCCTACAATTTCTAAAATAAGTGCTAAATACAAAAAAAATATAAAATAAATATACAAAATAAATATAAAAGATGTAATAGAGGAATTCCAAAAATGAAAAATTCTTTCTTCAAAATAAACTTTTAGATTAGTTACAAATGCTGGAAACAGGCATCAGACGAGATGACAGTTAACAATAGCTTCCAATTGAATGGGTGAGTTGAAAAAGATACATATTCCATAAATTTGACAAACTAAACTGAGATAGCCATTTTCTTCTTTGCACATATATATATCCATTAAACAGAAAAAGAAACATATTTCTCAATTTTAAGTCTGCTTTCCAGAGCCTTGTAAAAATGATTGAGTTGAAGAAGGGACATATTCCAGGAATATGTTCTTTTGTCAACTCAAAGCCGCACTAGCATTGAGTTGAAAAAGGAACATATTCCTCAACGCATTTACATTGTTTTATGCTATAAAAATTTATATATCTAAATATTTACAAAGCACAATACATGGCGTGGTATAATATTACGTTATGTAACATAAAATATACAAAAATAAAATTTTATGAGGTTTTTTTTTTAAAAAAAACAACATTGAGTTGAAAAAGGAACATATTCCTCAACATATTTACATAGTTTTATGCTATAAAAAGTTATATATCTATATATTTACAAAGCACAATGAGTTCGCTTCACTTAAAGGTATAAATCGATAATAGAAAATTTTTTTGTGAAAAAATTAGTTTTCTTAAAAAACAGTTTTTTTTAGTTTTCCAAAAGTTTACATTTGTGGAATATGTACCTTTTTCAACTCACCCATTCAATTATCAGTTTGGATATTTTTCATCATAGATAATATTTAAATGAAACGTAGATGAATGATTTATATTGTCATTAGGATAATACAAAAAAAAAAAAAAAAAAGGAATTCATCAAAATGCCAACTGTTTCTATGAAGCTATTTCTGCGTGATTTATGTAAAATCGAGCAGTAATAACGCGAAAAAAATAAGTATAAGAAATAACTAAGGCACCAGAGATAATTTCATCTTTCGGAAGAAATAGGTACGTATCTTACATTTACATCAATTAATTAGGAGGAAGAAAATAACATACCGATAATAAACTGCATATGCAATAGTAATGAAAAGTATTTATTATTATTAATATTAAGATGATAAATTGTTGACTATATCTCGCGTATATTAGGGAATCATGATTAGTGGTATATAATTTGCGCTCTGCAATTTTTAGAGGTACAGAAAGCCCGTCGTGTCAATAATTGAAAATATCAAAAGTTCTGATGATTCTGAAAAATTTGAGTTAACAATGTGCATCCTAGTGTAACGATTTCAAGATGGTAGGCTTTATTTCAACCAGGATTTGGGGATGTGAAAGTCACAAGGAAAAGTAATTGATAACTCCAAAATTTAATATCTAAATAAATTTAAATAAATATAATTTTAAAATATATTCATTAAACAAATTGTAAATTATTATTAGAATTTTTATTACCGGTAGTATTACTATTATTAGAATAGTATGACAATGTAAATATTACGTTTAGAAATTTTGATAAAATTATCGTGTACTGGATATTTTATTTATTGAAAAATCACAAAAATTAAATAAATGAAAGATCACAAAAATTATAATAATAAAAAAAAAAATGTAAATAGAAATCTGCAGTTTAATAATTCGTTAAAGTGTTCAAGTTAGAAATCAGAAGTTAAAAGTCGTTTACTCTGTTCAGAATTTATCTATTCTTAACATGATTTGTTCGTCCCACATCGAAGAGTGACCTTTTACTAGGCTTAATCGTTTTATCATCCTGTTCCACCTTCAGGGCCTTGTGATAGATCAGCTCTACTTAACTCCCTCCCCTCCCTCTGCTTTTCCCTCTTTCTTTTCCCTGTGTACATCCAAACAAGTGTTTATTGCCTGTTATTGGTCACCAAATTTGAAACGCCTGGTGGCGGGGATGGATACTGACTGGGCTTCCTTTTGTTTGGTCGTAGGTCAAGGATTCGAAGCCCCAAATTCGAGACCGTGAAAATATTTAGGGCCACAAATTTACAGAAGCCTTCGTTTGGAAAATTCGAATTTTCATCGCCGTCTGGGGTCTAGTCTGGAGTCGAATGTCAACATGAAGATACGATCCTAAGCAACAAATCTTAAAAATAACTTTAAAAAATTAATTTCTGCTGATATTAACTTTTAAGCATTATTAAATTATTTTTTAAAAAATCGACAGAGTATTTACAGTTGCTTTCCATCTTCTCTATTCTTTTTTTTTTTTTTTTTTATCTGTTTGTTATTAATAAAAATGATCTTGTTTAGAAAATAATCTAAAGGAAAAAAGTGCTAAATAAAAATTTTTGTAACTGATAATTAGTGAAAGTTAAGTATTTTTATAAATAAAACAAAACAATAGAAGCAGTATTTATCTAAAAACAATAAATCTTTCTTAGGCTTAATGGATATTGTACTAAACATTTTAAAACAGCTGTTAATTATTCTTAAGATTTTAAGGAAAAAAAAATGTTTTGATTACTAATAAAATCGTTCTCTATTATGATGTTAGAAGATGATACTGAAATTAAGAAACAGGTGGGTTTTTTTTTTTTTTCCTACATATATTCTACCGTGCAGATATATGTTAAATAAAAATGATATATATTTGTGATTACATAATTTATTATTGTTACTATTGCTAAACTTTTTGAAGTAAGATGTTAAAATTAATAATAAAGTAAGATTATGTTAACATGAATTTTTTAAATTTTTAGGTAAGTGATTTAATAAAATCGTAAAATAGCTGCAATTTTCATGTTGTTGGTTTCACCCAATATAATGCCTAACAACTACTATTTATTTACTTGTGAACTTAAAAAAGGGCTGTAAATTAAGAAATACAACATCTCAAATCAAGCAACTGCTTTACAATTTAAAAAGATATTAGTATATAAAAAAGTTATTTCATTATTCATTTTAATTAAATTTTGATGACTTCCTTTAATTTTTTATTAATATTTGATTGTTCTGCAGTTTTATAAGAAATATAAGGTATTTAATATTACTAGAAACATTTGTTAACATTAATTTGACAGATTTAATAAAATCATAATTCTTAGATGTTAGGTTCTTGTTGCTTATTTTATATGTTGTTTGAAAAAAGTAAAGCAATTTTTTTCGAACTTGGAAACGTTCTCATCAGTTGAGCAGCGGCGAGTTCTTTTTTCATGGAGAACAAAAGACCAATTTGTCAGTTGGGCCTCAAAAATAGCTTTCAACTAACAGCCAGCAGCCTTTGGCCATTCTGTCGCATAGGGCAGACCGATTGTTTTGGTTTGGTAAACCTTTCCAGACGCGTCCAATTGCAGACATGCCGCTCGCCAGAGAAGAAGGGGTTTCGGATGACCCCCATGTTCTGCGAACCTCAAATTTGCATAGTCAGGTCATGTCATCACCATGGGCTAGATTTCAAGGACACCAGAAACAACAAGAATTGGTGTTTTATTCTTTCTAAGAATTCTTTTATTCAAAAATCAAATTGACTTTAAATCACTTTAAGAAATGAGTGTAGAAAGAATTATATATGTGTCATTAATTTGGGATAAGAGTTCATTTCCGAATGAATTTTCAATAGTGGATTTTTAATAGCTAAGTAATTGGAAATTTATTATTTTTTTTTATACGAAACACAGATCTAAAGTTTATTTCTTCCCTTCTTTTATTTGATAGATATTTTCAAAATTGGTTGAGTTTCGTGCAGGTTTAGTGAGTTTAGTACAAATTGAAAAAAGGTCAAGGGTCAAATGTACGAATGACCTTGACCTGTAGGGTACTCTAAATAATATCCCAAAACAAAAGAATGTTAAGGAAATGGGAAAGCTTTATATTAATATAAGCTCCTTCTCAGTAGTAACTTCCTATTTGTGGTAAGTGTAAGTTATCATAAGTTATCACAATCATAATTGGTCGATTATGTTGAAAGTATCGATATAAGGATCTCTGTTCTTATCATTATGTAAAAATGTGAGAACAACATCAATATATTTTGTAAGTCTGTCTTTATTAAGTCGTTATTCGCTAGCCGTAGAATAAAAACAATGTCGATCATACATTTTAATTTAAGAGAACTGACAATGTTGTCTTTTGATAAAGAAAAGAATAATTTTGAAATTTCCGCCCTTTCTCAGTTCACACTGAAATAAATTGAACGAACGTCAGTTGATATATTATAAACCAATAAATAAGAAAGTATTTCATATTTATATAATATTACCGCCATCTTCATTACGAATTAATTTTTGAGAACAATTTTAAAGCAACGATATTTTCAGAAGAAAATGTTCTTCAACTACATTTGCTAATAGGTAAGTTAAATCAATTCAAAATTACTTCGTTTTTCGAAAAAGATCATTGTATTTTGCTTTCAAATTACATATTTGCACTTCTATATTTTCTCTTCAATTTTATTTGTCGTAAAATAAAACTATCTCAAGAATGATGTTGTAGATGGATGTCTCTGTCTACTGAAACTCAAATCCTTACGAACTTTGGTAAATACAAATCAAGAAATTTCAGTTAAGCTGGCATTATCTTGTCCTGTATCTGCTATAACTGACATGCCCCATATGTCTCAAAATAATATTCATAAGTCTATATATAAATTCCTGGGTACGCTGCTGATCCTACCGTACATTATTTTATCGTTTCATCTGTCTACAAACGTGATGTCGATTTGTAGTCAAGTTTTATCTTAGAAATCCGAATTGTATTACAGTGTAGCTTGAACATCTAATATGAATTCATTAAATGTCTTTTTACTATTGCATTAAAGAATAATGCTATCAGCATCACAGTAATACATAATTCTTCTTTAAGCCGCCACTGGGAAGAAATTGGCCTCAAGCAAAGCCATTATTCCATATCATCTTTGATGTGAATAGACAAAGAACAGCCTAATCGAGTGCTCTATGAGATAGTGGTGTGTTTTTGTCTCTGTTTAACCTTCCATTAACCTGATGGGGGTGTGGCAAGATCACTCTTGGATATCAACAGCAGACGAATAGTTTTGTATTAATTCTAAGATACCTGCCTTAAGGGACGCTGCAATGGATGTCTTTGAAGAATTCAAAAGGAATTTAAATTGCTTATTAAGGAACACAAAGAACACCAATGTAGATATTAAATAAAAGCGAACACATTAAATGAAGATATTAGCTAATTAGGGGAGAGGGTGAAAAGATTTATAATGTGGTCTACACTTGCTTTCAATTTGGGAGGGGCGTCAAAGCTTAGCCTGATATATCTTCATGAAAATTTCACCTACGGAAATTAAACTTTATACTCCTCCAAGATGGTGCCCTAAAGTTAACGAATTACATTTTAAGCAGTCATTTCCAAAGTGTAATTTCAAATTTCATAATTTCTGAGGAAAAGAAAAATTTAGCATCAAAAACATATAACTTGCAAATTAAAATATTAATTCGGCAAATATATAAAAATAACAGTGCTGGCTATAAAGATCTAGCGGAACTTCAATCGTATTTTTGTAATATGTTTTTGAATCAATAAGGATTATTGCACTAATGCCTATCTAACAAATTCAAGTCAATATTAGCCTTGTTTAATGTTAACCTTGCATTACAGATTACTTCCAAACTAAAGTTATTTTTCAATTAAAGAAATCAATAGCCAAAGAGCAAAAGGCAACAGATGTGATACTATACTTATATATTTTCTAAAATTTCACGACATACCAAACTTTTTCGTTGCTTTTATTGCATATAATATTAATAGAATCCTTTGAAATACCTCAGATGATTTATCGATGAATAGCAGACTCTCTTGAATATTTAAAAATACCTGAAATATTTTTTTAAACTGACTTGAAATCGAATTAGTAATTTATTAACTTTCATTTTTAGAAAGAAGCAGACTGTACATTGAATTTGTGCTTGCTCAAATTATTTAAGGTCTGGAATTAATCTACATTAGAATATTTCGTTAGATAGAAAGGTAAATTGTGATCATAGAGAAGGCCAAGAGCAAGAATGATGATAGAAATTTGATGCCGGAACAGGCCAAAGGCTTAATCCAGGAATGAAGAAGAAGAAGACGGGGAATCTTCTTACGGATAACACCAGTGTATTGGCGCACTCCGGTTGAAAACTCTGCTCTACATAATAATAAAATGTACGACGCAGATAAATTTTTATTAATTAATGCAAACATAAACTTCGTATAAAAAGCCAAGAAGCTTTTTTAAAAAACTTAAAACCTATTTTCTTATTAAAAAAAAATACTTAACTTAAAATGTAAAAACATGTATTCTTCTTTAATATCTTATTAACGAATTCTTATAGAGGAAGAAAAAAAAGAATTTATAAGGATCCTGAAGAAGTTCTCAAAAAAAGAGAATCAAATATTGATAATAAAGAAGATACCGGGTATATAAAGAGAATATATGTTTTTACATTTTTGGAATTAATAAAATAAGAGTTGAAGGAATATATTGAAATACTTAACTTAGTTTGTTTTATTTAAAAGCTTTGATAGGCTATCTAATAACTGGAACTAAATCTTTTTTTTTTTTTTTTCTATTATACGACTTAATAATAATAAACATCAAGACATTCTTAGCAATTAATATAATTTTTGTGTATTTTTAAATGTGAAAAGAACTAGATAACATAAAAAGATGATTAAAATTAAAAAATGGGACAAAACACACTAAGATAAATAGAAATATATTTACAAAATTCATGTTCGTGACATGTACATGTTGCGAGGTATCTTACACAAACCTCTTCAGACTATAAGTAAGAAAACAAATTAGGCTTTTCAAATTTGGATTACAAATATTCTTAATATTATAATATTTTCTTATAGTCTGAAGAAGAGGTTTGTGTAAGATACCTCGCAACATGTACATGCCACGAACATGAATTTTGTAAATATATTTCTATTTATCTTTGTGTGTTTGGTCCCATTTTTTAATTTGATACTACCCCACGTAACACAAAACTGATGGCCCAATGTTGGGCCAACGTTGACGGCCAACCGTTGGCCCAACGTTGTAATTGGCAGAGTTGCCAACGTTCGGCCAACATACACTTTCCCAACGTTGGGCCAACGCAGTCGTGCCAACATTGGGCCAACGCAGTCGTGCCAACGTTGGGCCAACGCGGTCGTGCCAACGTTGGGCCAACATTCAGAGGTAACCGTTGGCCCAACGTTGAAATTGGCAGAGTTGCCAACGTTGGGCCAACGAGGTCGTGCCAATGTTGGGCCAATGAGGTCGGGCCAACACAATCATATCAAAATTGATCCAAAACAACATTGATGTTTGTAAATAGCCACATACATCAGCAACAGGAAATTTCCTAGATTCTTTATCTTATACCAGCAAAATTCAAGTCAAATGAAACAAATACACAGCAATTAAAGACACAGACAATTAAAATTTGCTAAAGTTCATTACACCAAAATGTTCATATATTGTCTCTCCTTTTAAAAGAATTTGTAAAACTACTGAAACAAATGATATGTTTTCCAAAAAAGTGATTCTGCAATATTTAGAAATAACAAAAGGACCATTCTTTAAGTTTTATAGCTATTTAGAAATATAATGTTCTTTGGAATCAGTATTGCAAATTGTTTTTGAAAACAATATAAATGAACTAATATGATTTATGATAAAATCTTGTCCATAAAAATAAATTAGTTCTTAGTAATCCTCAACATCAACTCCCCATTCCAATAATTATTATTTATTTAAACCTTATTGCTCTGTGAATATTAAGCGTGTTTGAAAGAGGTTATTAAAAAATTTTAAAATCATATTAGGAAATTGAAGTTACTGTTTGTATAATATGTCGATGTGAATATTAAGCTTTTAATACACCAATTCTCTTATAGATATGAAATAAGATGAAATACTGCTTCATAGTTTAACATTATTTTTAATGAAATATATATTTAATATATTAAATAACTTAATGTAAAGTTTCACAAAACTGCTAGATATTAGGAATGATAATTTTATTAATCAACAAATTACTTATCAAATAATGTGTGAACTAAAACAAGTTATAAAGTAATTTAACAATGAATATATATGCACAAGTTTGATAGTTTATTTACAAAACATAAATGTAATGTATATACACAAATTGATATTTAATTTTATCACAGTAAAACTTAAACTACCATTGCTGCAACATCAGTGCTGGAATGATTGAAAATGACTATTAGAAATCCAACTTTCAGTAAAATAAAATAAAAAAATCTCTACCATTTTGTTTTCCTTTTGGAAATGACAAATTTTGAAATATATTAAAAAATATAAAAAGTTAATCATAACACTGATCTGAATTACAAATATATTAATTTATCAGTAATTGTAAACTTGTGATCTACACCATCAAGTTTGAATCTATACACCCTGTTTTAATTGAAAATTCAAGCCATTGCTATGCTGTCTTATTATAGCCTTTGTTTATGCAGAACAGCAACATTCAACATACTTTTAACTTAGATTGACTACTTTATCATTCATTATGAAATAAAAATAAATATTACACCACGCATTTACAAACAACAAAAGTGAATAAAATAATATTAAGACCCTATACTTTGTTGAAGATCTGTCTGATAATGATTGAAGCATCAAATATTCAGTAGAATGGTTTTGATCTCAACTTGCAAACAAACACAAAAAAACTATTGTTCGAACTAAAATACTTTTAACACATAAAATTGAAAAATAAGTGCTTTTGAAGATTAATTCTACTGATGATGTCTTCTTGAAAATTTAAAAAAAAAAAAAAAAGCAAACGCATTTGTGCTTCTATTTGCTGGTCGAGCAGAACAGCTTTCTAGCAAATAAAAGCACAGATACATTTGCTTGAGGAGTTTTTTTTCTCAGTCATTATCAAGACGCCAAGTTGAAGTATCGATAGAAAACACAGTGAATAAGATTATTCCTCAGCCACACTATTATTTTGAAATTATAATTAACATGACCTTTTTTAGTGTTCTTGATGTTGAGTACTTTCCACCACTTTATTACAATCTGCAAAAACTTAACAAGTCCTTCACTATTCTGACTGTCCAAAAGTGATGCTGCAACAATATTTGTTTCATGAAAAATTTCTCAAACTTAAACTGACATTCTGTCTTTCAAGATTACATGGAGAAAGAGCTTTTTCATTTAATTTTGAAGCAAGTTTTACTAAGCTGCTTTTTAATTCCCATGAATTAATATCAAATCTTTAAATGATACTGTAAAAATTTCAGTATAGTTCCCAGATCAGAGAAAAAAATGAAGCCTTCTCGTTTTGTTGGTTTATCCAATTATTTCTGATGCTCTTAAGAATATGGACCGAATCAAAAAGATTTTGAATTCACCGTTTTTGGCATTACTTATGAAAGTTGTTAACGTACCATCACAAAGCTGAGTGAACATATTTCTGTTGATCCTGTTGTCAGCAATGTTACTAATAGTAGGGTATCCAGCTTTTTTACAATTTCTATTATGTGCTCTTGTCATTTATAGCAGATCACTAGCAGTTAAATTTTTAACAGGAATAAGGGCTGCAACATCTTTATATTGTCTGAATATATAGAAGATATCATAAAACTCTTTACACTGTTGTCAGCCTGTAAAGTTTTGTTTGCACTGAAGCCAGACAAAGTATTCACAGAAAAATTAATTCCAGGTCTTATAATAATCTCATCTAACATCAAATCTACAAGTAATTCATGATTTTCTAATTTTTCAGCTTTTGTTTTTAAATACATAAAGCAAAAATTCCAATGTTGTGTGTCTTTTGGAAATTGAAAGACTTTTGTCATCTCTTCATATTTCTAAATTGAGCCTGCATCCAGGCACACAACAACGCAAAGGCATGTTTACACCTGAAAAAAAATTAACAGGATTTTAAAAAATGATTGTAAAATTTCAATATCAAATCCATTTCAATATTTAAATATTGAGCACGTATTGAAATGGATTTGATATCTTTATTTTTTCTTATATGTTTTGTTTAAGAATGTTGTCTAAATAGAGATAAAAAAAAATTTAAAATTTTATTATTAAAGACTTAAATGAAATTATTTTTAATATTAAAAAAAAGGGGCTGCTAATATTGCCATCCTCAAATATAAAAAACAATATTACTATTATTGTAATCTTACACTTTCAGTTCTATATGGAATGTTTACTGGATTTAAACATTTACTTTGAGAGAAAATAATCCTTGTGAATATTATGCTTCCTTGTGTTTCTTAATTATACTAACAGAACAGGTATCTTGTTTTAAACACATATATTCAATATTAAAGAAATAAAATTTTAATGATTTCCTTTCAATGTTAATTAAAGAACCAATAATTAAAATAAAAGAAAATATAAAATAGTTAAGATAAAAAAATACTTCACGGTTTTTAATTTAACTAAAATTTTGTAATTCAAACAGATAAACATTAACAGTCTAATCCATATTTCCTCCTAATCTCTTAATAGTCATATTAATTCATAAATAACACCTCATCACTCTTAAAAACATAAATAAATATTTAATATGCTTTTTACGCAAATTTTCGAAAGATAATACGACTTTCCTTTATCAAGCTACATGATGAAATAATAATTTAAAAATAACAAAACAAAATAACGAGCCTTAATTCAACAAAATATGAAACCTTATACAATATAAGAATCATGTCATTACTAACATACTGATAAACAATAAGCCAATAATTTACTAATAACAATTATTAATATAAAAATCATAACATTACCTATATTGTGACAACAATAAATCCAATAATATAATAATAATAAATAAAACTCCTTATGTTAATTTACAAGTTCTTCAAATTTTGTGGTTTTGTTTGAATTTTAATTTTTTGAGATTAATAAAAGAAAAAACTAAATTTTAAAATGGAAAAAAAAAGATGATAAACTTTTTTTCTTGGATATTTGCTTATCAAAAAAAGGGAACAATTTGATATTAAACCATTTTCGAAAAGATTTCCAAAGTGATCATTTATTACATTTCAAATGAGGCCATGAACATTTTATAAAAAGAAATATAGTAGACAATTATATCCATAGATTTGACAGAGTAACAAGTTCAGAAGAGGATTACAAAAAAGAAATAGAGAGTATGAAAGAAATTTTAAAGAAAAATGGTTATGAAGATAAATTTATAAATAAAGTTATATTAAAATACAATAAATTTAATATTAGAGAACTAAATAGACAACAGATAAATAAAAGGATAATATTACCTTACTTAAATAAAAGCAGTATCATGTTAAAGGAAATATGTAAGAAATTCAATTTTGATGTCACATTTGAATACAGGAATACATTGAAAAATATTATTATGTTCTAAAATAAACAAATCCGTGATTTAAAATATGAAATGGGTATTCTCTACAAAATTGAGTGTGAAATTTATAATAAATTCTATATAGGAGAAAGCAAAAGAACGATTCAAGAGAACGCATAATAGAATAAGGAGATTATTTGAAGAATGGCCAAATAGATAGATCAGAAATTACAGAACACTGTATTAAATGTACACATAGACTTCACTACTACTCAGTAATGTAAAAACTTTATACAACGAAAAAGATACTGTAACTAGAAACTTAATTGAAAGTATTCTCATAAGAAATACAAGCAGCCAAAATTTAAATAGAAACGAAGGGACAGAAATTAAGATTTCTGAGAGATTTGTAAATTTCGCTAAAGAAATGTTAAATTTAAATTTAAAAAAAAACACAAAATTTGAAGAACTTGTAAATTAACATAGGGAGTTTTATTTATTATCTAATATTATTGAATTTATTATTATTATTGTCACAATGTAGGTAATGTTATGATTTTTAAATTATTAATTGTTATTAGTAAATTATTTGTTTATTGTTTATCAGTATGTTAGAAATGACATGATTCTTATTATTGTATAAGGTTACTTATTTTGTTGAATTAAGGCTCGTTATCCTGTTTTTGTTATTTTTAAATTAATATTCCATTATATATGGTAGCTTGATAAAGGAAAGTCGTATTATCTTTCCGAAAATTTGCGTGTAAAGCATATTAAATATTTATTTATGTTTTTAAGAGTGATGAGATATTATTTTATAAACAATAACAACACCAAACAGATTTAATTAATAAAGTTTCAAAATTTCGTTATAAAATCCGTTACAAAAAGCATGTAATTTACGAAACATTCATTAATTTATATATTTTTTTTTAAAAAAGTTTAAATTCAGAAAAAAAATAACATGCATTCATTATTCACATGTGAAGCAACTCTAAAAATTAGGCCTAATAATGAATCCGTTAAGCTACATTTCAAAAGTATTTTACATTATCTTAAAAGGGGCTTACCTTTGTTATCTCGACAGATTCTTGACAAAGAATTGTGTAAAATATATTATATTCAGTAGATAAAAACTGCAATTTCTCTCTTCAAAAGAAAAATGAAATAGGGAAAACTTAGTTGCCGATTGCGAGGTTCCGCATGGCTCCGATGGCTTTGCGATGGCTCCCTCTATAGTGGAGTTTGGCTACACAGCGCTTGATAAACAGACCTTTCTACAGAGGATATTGCCCCAGCATAATTTTAACTTTTAAATTTCATGCAATAAAATCATTATTTTCATTTTAAAATTACATATGTATTTTAATTTGTCAATAAATCAAAAACATGATACACAATTTGTAACTTTTTATTTGCCAACCAAAAAAATAACGTTGGGCCAACGATGTTTTCCAAACATTGGGCCTACTCAGCGTTGCCAACCGTTGGCAACTGTTGGCATTCGGTTGGCAAAACCACCAACCATTCCCCAACAGTGCCAACCATGACCCAACGTTGGCCCAACCGTTTGTGTTACGTGGGACTATACACCGTATTCATGAATGATAAAAAGATGATATAAACCATAGTTTCTTATCCGATGGTATCTGAAAGAATATTTAGTGGTACATCAATTTGAGGTGGATGAATTTTTTTTTATTTATTTATGAAAGTATGAAAAAAATAAACAATCAAAAAATATCCACATCCAAAGGTAAATTCTTACATGTTCTAATATGTTTACATATTAATGGGTGTACCGATTTTTTTTTTTTTTTGTGATGCATGACTTTAAAAAGGTTGAGGACCTCTAAATATTAAATTAACGATTAATTTTAGTCGTTATTTAAGTTAAGCTTTTGGTTTCTAAATTAATGTATTGTATTGAAATCTTTTAGAACAGATTCATATTTTTTTCGAAGAATCGAAACTCTGACAAGCGCTTCGGGATTTGTAAGCTGGCTACTGAATGAACTCGTGAGAATAGTTTTGAATAATAATTATAAACAGAATTTTAATGAAAAAGAATGCGGTCTCTTACAATTTAAAATAGAAATATTTAAGAAAGCATTAATTATTTTAATATCGGGGAATTAATTTTGAAAAGTAAACGAATTTTACGTCAAACAGAAACAAATAACTAAAATCGAGCAATTTTGCACAGATCTTTGATGATTAGAGCAGAAGTAAAAAACAAACTCTCGACTTAACATTAAAATTACAAAGTTAATTTCTATTTAATACAATAATAAGTGCAAGACTTGTGTTTCCAAGTGATATCCTTAGATAGTTATTTGGGGTTTATTCAATTAATTAATTTTATATTTAATTCAACTACTGTTCTAATAACAATAGCATCTTCTGATCGTGTCACGGATAAGAGGCTTTGGAATATTTATTATTGTAACATCCAGACATCAATGTTTAGAATTTTTCGGAAAATAATAAAAAATATTGTTCCAGAAATATTCAGCTATTAAGAAGGATGGAACTTTTGCTTAGCAAAGTAAAATGAGAAAACATATTTAAAATAATAAATAAAAATAATAAAAATTTCAGAAACTTTTTTATAGCTCTATATTCGAATTATAAATATAATTTAATCTCTATTGTTAGCTTTTCCTTTAGGGGAAAAAAAAAATAACTGTAGATTCGATGAGTAAGAAATCTTAGAGATCTGTTCTTCTGTTAAGATGAACATTAATACTGTTTTCCAAATTTCTTTTTTACTTTACAAAAAAGAGCAAAGAAAAGGAGGAGACGGATGTAAAGTTGTCTGACTATATTTAATAGTGCAGTTCAGTTTCATAATTAATTCACGAGACTGTTTTCTACTTCCTCTGCTTTATTGGTTGCCGTCATTATTATTCTATGCTGCTTCGCTGAAACAGAGACATAGAAATTGCAGGAAAAATTTATGTCGATTTAGTTCCTGGCGAAAAAGTTGGTGGTTGTGTTCTGTTGGAAAAGTTCCACGATTGTGATATTAAAGATGGCAGATAAGAACATTCTGGAATAAGGGAAGATGGAGATTGTGATTGGATTATTCTTCAAGACGCTCAGATTGATTCTGACCAGAAGAAGAGTTTGAAGTAGGAATTATTACCAGTAGATTAATAAATCCCTCCAGATTAAGAAAGAAAGAAAATTGTGGTTATATTGATTCATCTTTAGGTCGTGGTATCAATCATGATGTGTTTACAATATAATCAGCAAATACATTGATTCAAACAAAGAATTCATAAGACAGCAAGAGGCCTCCATAATAATTTTATGGGAAATTTTCAATTTTTTCATAACTTTAACGTAAACTTTCATGAGAACTCATGTACTTCCCTTTTCCTTTAACTTATAAATTACAATTATAAATAATATGAACGCATTTTGAATGTTGTGCTGTATAATATTTAATGTTGATTAATAAAACGCCTTTCCAAACATATTCAGATTATTAAAAAGTGCATTGTTCTACATTGGCAGACATGAATAAAATCCAATACTGCTGTATTCTCATCGTCTATAAAAGACGTTAATTAAATGCATTGCTTAATTTTTTAATTATTGAAGTTCTGAATCATTTTTTCGTTTTTAACTTATCTTTTCATTATTGCTGTAGCTAGGCAAACAGAGCCGTTGTGTGTTGTATCGCCGCCCGTTTGTGAAACATATTTGACGCGCCAACGGATTAAAAAAGAAAACTTGTACGTAGACAACATATACATATTTATTTAAAAAAAAAAGAATAAATGAATAATCTTATCTCATAAATTATAGGAGCACGTATTAAAAAGATAAATAAAAGAGCCTTTCGGGTCACAGCTGGCGCCCGTGTGTGGTGCACACATCGCAACCTGTATCGCGACGGCTCTGTAGGCAAGCTAGTATATCTGTGGGTGAAGCCTGGCCTACTGCCTGCTTTTTTATGTTAATTTTTAAGTAAATAACAACAATTTCGTAATTAAAGTCTTTATGTAAGTTTAATATTTTTGATGAGCTTCTCTCGCCAACCTTTCGAAATACGATGTTTCAATGTGACGTGGGACAATCTTACATCCTTTTCTTACGGTATTATGATCAGTAAATTCTTAATTGTTTAAAAATTAAAATAGCAATTAAAGTTTTTTGGTGATAGCGGATATTACTGTCTTTTTTTTTCCTAAGAGTAATATTTCTTAATATTCATCTTACAAATAATAAATGATATTAAAGGTAAACTTAGAATGTAAAGAAAGCTATATGTTATTATTATTATTATTATTATTATTATTATTATTATTATTATTATTATGTAAAAGTTTCCCAAGCAAAGAAAATATGGCGGACCAAGGACCAAAGCACATATTGCCAAATGTAAAAAAAAAAGTGTGTAAGAATGGTTAGGGATGAGTGGTTGTGTCCATAAATTTCCTAACTATGCGTGCTGTGTTGAATACCACAGTCTTCTGGAATTTTGCATAAGTGTTTTGTGAAGTTCTAGTGTGCTGAGGCTGTGGCGCAATGTGTGAGACACCAGACCAGTGGTGGACAGGACGATGGGTACAACACGTACTCGGTCCTGCCTCCACTGCTTCTGGAGCTTCTGTGCTAGATCGGTGTATTTACTGATCTTGTCTGTGTGAGTTTTCTGCATGTTCTTGCTGATAGGTACTGCAATATCAATGAGATATATCTGTTTGTTGACCATATCAACAAGTGTGAAGTCTGGTCTGTTGTGATGTAGGGTTTTTGTCTGTGTGAATGCGGCGGTCCCAGTATAGCTTAGGTGAGGGTGACTCTAAAACGCTTTGTGGTGTGTATTTAACAAGTGAGTATTTATTATTATTGCAGTTCAGCAATCCTACATGAAAGGTTAATGCGAACTTATAAAGCAAGTGGAAATCCTTAGAAATTGAATAGCATTCGTAATCTTTTTTTTTTATCAATTCCAAAAGATTTTAACACTGAACTGATGAGATATTTTTTTTCTCATAATTTTTCACTCGAGCTATCCAACCCTGTCTTGATCTTCCCTGAACCTAAGTGCGACTTGCAAACTGTATCAAGAAGAATACCAAAGAATAATAATAAAAAGAATAAGAAAATTAATAATTAATAATAATGAATTTTTAAGATGTAAACTGAAAGTTTTGTATTTGTTCACAAGAACAAACAATTGACACAAATGCAATCAAGACGAAAATTGTAATAGCGTATGACAGTAAATGAGGGTTGTGCAAAGAGGCAGAAGAAACGGTTGAACATCAACTTTACATCAGTTGTTTCTTTTAGTCACGTATCAGATGAAGATCTCATAAACAAACTATTTAGATAGACAAAATCGCATTGCTGATACACTGGGACATATGTAAAACATACAACTTTTCTATATCCATTGGATCACCAAGCCACAAGATTATAACAGAATCAGTAATTCAAAACATTCTGGACTTTCGCATCAAGCTGAGAAACATCTGAACTACAATACTCTGAACTTAAGATTGTGGAAATGAAAGCAAGTTTTCAGAGTAGCTGCAGCAATACCTGGGGAACTCGAGAATAGAGAAATAACTTGAGAAGATAATGATAATAGAATACAAAGATTTAAAAATAATTGAAGTAGAGCTCTTCTGTCAAAACAGTCATTCCAATACCAAATCTCTAGGCGAAATAGAAAATATCTGTTAACCTATCTAAATGCATTTGACATAGCCAGAATAACAAAATGTCAGTTTCAAGAATTGCGTTACTTGGAACTACACTTGTACTTAGGAAATATCTCTGGCTTGTATTAAGTCTACGGGAAGAACATGTTACCCAGAATAAGACTACCATCATTGATGGATGTGATATATCATCAACAACAGAAGAGCACAAATCATGGAATCTACCTCCAAATTTATGAACGAATAGCTAACTTATCTGTGGAGAAGGGACATTCGAACACATATTTATGTACTATATTATTGAAGTAAGACTGTTTGTATTTGTTAAAAAGGTAGAAAAAAATGTTCATGTCTTCTGCAAGAATAAATCAGTTTGATTTATTTGAAGTTTAATGTCCAACCTTCATCTTGAAAATGTAGAAACACATAAGGATTTTATCCATCATCGTTTTTTTGCGACAATTTTTCATTTTGCGGTTTTATTACTTCTGTAGAGATTATATTGTTAATCTAACAAACACAAATTTATTTTACAAAATTTTAGTTTACAAAATTTTGAATAATTATGTTTTTAAGGTTTTTTTTTCCTTACTTACCTTCCCTTTAAATTTATTTCCTAAGTCCTAATTTAAATTTAAGTCCTAATGAATTACTTAGGTTAGCTATACTGGGGATCGAAGTTCCAACACAGCTAAGACTTAGTCGTTCTTTCATTTTACTGAAGATAAAGATTCTCATCAGTGGAATTTTAAAGCCAGACATTATTAAAATTCTTTCAGTTTATGTTGAAAACGTTTTTCAAATCGCTTTCTTCAAAGAATACTCGAAAATTATGAAAGAAAATAGAATAAAATTAAATAAAAATAATTTCCCTATACTTATTTTTAATATATCTACAAACGTTCTTTATATAAAAAAAAATTAATCTCGACACCTTTTCGAATGTTATGTTAGTTTTGCTTCTAATTATTTGCATTGCTTTTCTGAAATCTCAGCTTTAATCCCAACTGAATGCTGTCTGTATATATTCATCCATGTACAGGTCATGACTTTGAGCGGAGGTCTATATTAGGTGAGCAAACGCCCTCTAATTTATTTTCGGCGCGCAGGTTAATCTCTTGCCAGTCATAAGGTCGTAAATGTTTCATGGCTTAATCTCGTAGCCTGTTTCCTCGCGGGATATTAAGGCATATCATTGTTTAATAATTGAATATTATGATCTGAATGGCGTTATTTTCGCACATCATTTGATTGCTCTGCTGCGGAGGGAAAGTACCGGCGCGATACTTATGGACGAATTACAAGCGAATAATTTGAATATATTTGCTCGGTTCGCGACGGCTCTGGGAGTCGAGGGAGGCCGGATCGTTCATCAAGGCGGCCGACGAGCGCAACTTCTCTGTGCTTCAGGCGAGGCATGCGAGTGCGAGAAAATAAAATTAAGTTAGCGAAAGGAGGGAGGGCGGTGGATGGGTCGATGAGAGCGAGGCGTCGAAAATCACGCCCGGAAATCCACGGGGGTAAAGCGGCCCTGTGATTGCTCTCCCGCTTCGCTGCAGCCAATATTCGGGGTCTGGCATGATTGCCTTGCTCGCTGCGGACCGAGCAGCCGACAAATTGGCCCTTGATTCGGCAGGAGGTTCGCCCTTATCACCGCTGCTAATATCACAGGCTCTACCACCCGGGGAGGCACCAGATAGATTTGCCCGCGGTGCCCAAAGCTAACCTGGGCGTTATTGGATTATTCACAAAGTTTACCTGCTGTCTCTCCGGTCCATTCTTCTTGTTCTACTAGCCAATCCTGTTTTTTCTGTGCATTTATAAAGTAGCAGCAACTTCCCAAATACAACAGAAAAACATCAATCGTATCAAAAAACAAAAATGTCTAAAACAGAATTGAAAAAAACTAAAACTAAAACAAAAATCAACAAAGTTATTCTTAAAAAGAAATTCTAAACATTTGTCTTAGCAACAAACGAATTTTTTTATTTTTAAGGCTTTCTTTTATTTATTTATTTATTTATTTTTTTATTCCAAAGGGTGATTCATTAGTCACAGTAAAATTAAAAAAATTAAAAAGTTCAAATTTCATTATCAAATATTACAGAAAAGTAACAATCAATATTCAAACGAATAACAAATTAATCATGCTTCTAATTTTATTTATTTTTTCTTATATTAAGACATTTTATTATGTCTTTTGTTCATGTTTTGTTGCTTTCACTGAGCTGCAGACACTAGGTAAATTCAACTGATGATGGCTAATAAGCCAGAAACAAGTCTGTCTTGAATCCCCGTACCTATCAAAAATTCCAAAAGCAGCTGAGTGATTTTTATTTGGGTGCGTTTTTATTCGTTTTTATATTTTAATAATCCTTTCACGCACGTTAAATTATTCCATTCATTATGTAAAAGAAGTTATTATTAATGTAAAATCATATTTTGAAAAGGAGAAATCGGAGAAGAGAAAACTACTGCCATTCGAAAACGTTATGGAAACAGTATCTGCTGCCACGGGGATAGGATTAGTATCGGTTCTGTCTGTTTGTCGTGGCGTGTTTTCATTTTTTACATCATCAGCTTACAATAAGTATATAGAAATAAATATTACAAATCATATTAATGTAACTGATATTTAATCATAAATAACAAAAAAAAATTGGAAAAAAATTAATATTTAACTAAGATGAAGCTAAATAAGATTTTTTTTTTTCAATCAAATTCCTCTAAATGTAAACTTTCCTGCATTAAAAATGAAATATAAAATTGATTTTAATTCTACCTTGAAGCCATCTGGTGCCCACAGCTGACGTTACACTGGAAGTACTATAATAGTTTTTTGGATTATCTTGACAATTTATTATATTATGTTATACATTTAAATGATATAATGCATTTAAATTTATAATTAAATTTTAAAACTTTTCTCTTCAAATCACTTTTTTTTATTTTTTTATTTTTATCGCCAATGCTTAAAAAGTGACATTATAAATTGTAGACCAGATCTAAAACATCACGCAGTAAACATCTACTATCAAATGGGTGCAAATGTTAAAATTTGAATTCTGAACTGTAGTATTCTACGAAGGGTAAATCTGGATGATGAAGCCTACTAAGGCTGAAACAGCTGTCTCAGATTACCAAGATGATGGCTCAGGGTACGAGAACCTATTTTTATTTTGGTTTGTGCATTTTTGAGTTAATTTTGGAATTCTACATTTTATATTTAGATGAACAGGTTCACATTTCTATCACTTCACAACGAAATATTATATTTGCCCTCAAAAGAAATAACTGTGATATACTGTATTACAAAATCTAATTTGATCTTATAATTTTTTAAAGGCATAATTAGAATTCCTGAAAATCTCATTATGTTAAATGAGTATCTGGCCTGTTCTAGTGTAATATTAAAAGAACGAAAAATGTAGAAATAAAAATCTCTCCCTTTGTTTTCAAGAATACTACTTTTTTTTTTTTATTTCATATATGCAGTATATACACAAAGGGAAATACTTGTATCCTTCTGGAATGTTGTTATTATTTTTAAAAAATATTATTATTATTTTAATAATATTACTTATTTTACTTAAATTATTCAATTTAACTTTATATGTTAAAGTTCTGTAAAGTAAAACTATTTACATTGTCAATATACTGTGCTATCTCCCCTATTAAATTTAATTTTTGGGGGGTGAGTGGAGGCGGAAAAATATCTATGAGCTCCCATGAGAAGAAAGCAATTGGAATTATTTTAAACAGAAAGAAATAATATTGTTGAAATCATAATTTAACGCTGAAAGATTGTAAAAATACATTATTTTCAGTGGTCATCTGAAAGTTAATCCTAATCAGGCCTAAAGAAGTTCAGTGAGTGAAATAACTGATCTAAACCAATGAGTTTATAATAAAAGCACAGATGAAATAATAGACTACAAATAGTCATCATTAAAAATTCCCAAGCAAAGCTAAAAAAAAACTGATACAAAGCGAAAAATCAAAAATTAAGTACTTCAAAATTATTGTTGTAATTTTAAGCATCTTTTTTTGGCAAAATAAAAAAAAAAATCGCGATTTTTACTGTCTATTTAATATTTAAAACATATGAATATCAGGTAAAATACTTTAATTTTTAAATACGACTGTATAAAATATTTAGAACCCTAACTTTTTTGCATTTTTAATTTTATATCGATTTCAAGACAGGCAATCGAATTTTTCAAAATTTCCTTTTAAGGACCAATATAAATTAAATACAATATTTTATTATTTTTAGTCACAGGACAGATTAAGCCTTAAACAAAATATTCTGTACTTACTACTCATGTAAGAAATCATGTAAGAAACTAAACATTTTCTTGAATATTTATTTTAGTAGGAATTTTCGTCTCGCTTTCAACTAGAAAGCCTTACACTAGCTGTCAACCAATAAATGTAAATTTGTTTGAATGATAATTGGATGCAGAAAATGTATTAATGTTCCATAACACTGCAAATGATAGTTCCTACATTAAGGAAATAATCACAATTCTTAAGATATAATTTTAGCGTAAATAAATTTATTGTTGAAATTACTTTTTTTTAAATTAATCTGTACTTTTTGATTAATATTATCAGTTATATTTCATTTATTTTTAATTTTTTTTATAATTTTAGTGACATGTATCTACAATCAATTTCAACTATAAAACTATAAAAACTATCAACTATAAAAAACAATGAAGACAGCATTGGACCAGATCACTGTTCGCTTGCGCCAAAGACTGATTTATTATCAACATTATCAGATGAAATACGTACATTCCTCTAGATACTTATAAACAAACTGCCTACAATACAATGTTTAATTTTTCATTGTTAAAATGCTGTATCATAGTAGAAAATTAACATGCAAAATTTACTTTGAATTTAATTATATTTATTAATTTCAAGGTTTAATGACTTACAATTAAATACTCATACATAAGTTTGTTGTTTTTTTTTGTTTTTTTTTTAATAGTTTAATTTTGATCAGTGTTACTATTAACTAACAATAAGTAAGTGAAGAAATTTTAATGTAAAGAATGTTTTAAATATATTTAGTTTTTAATGTTTTGTAACAGGTGATTTTTTTTTTATTTCTTCGTTCTTTAGTGATATGGAAAAAAAAAAGAAAAGAAAATATTAATTGGATTTTATTTTGTAGTTAAGTGATTTATTAAAATAACTTGGTTACTACACAACATAAGTTATATGAAGAACGAACTGATTTCTAACGAATTAGTTGTTCGGTCGACAAGGACATTCGTTTTTTCAATAAATTTTCACTACCGGTATTCCATCTTCTCAATGCACCGTATCATCATAGATGGGTGTGAATACAGTCGGACCTCTATTTAACGAAGTCGCTAAATCCCGAAAAAAAGTTCGTTATATGGAAAATTCGTTAAATAGAGATTCACCTTTTAAAATTACTTTAAACTACATAAAGCAGATTTAAAATATATAAACAGTAAATATTATTAAAAAAGGAATAATTTTAATGAAATGAAACATATACATTACCACAGGCGTACTTAAATTTTACTAATAAAGTCTGTTAATTTTGTCTGAGCTTTTTTTTTTTTTTTTTTGAAAAAATGTTTTCGCTTATAGTACATCTCGCATCTTTGCAATGCACCAAAAACCCCTTCAGGCGTATTTTCTTCAAATTGTAATCCGCGTCGGATTGTTTCAAATGACTTTAGCATTTCATCATATGAAGGTTTTTTTTTTTATTTCTGCATCATGATCATTTTCATTTGCATCATCTTCATCATCGCAATTCATAGCTGTATTGTTTTTATTTTTCACACTGTCTAAAATATCCGATTCAGTTAGTGTTTCCGAGGTCTCAACTTCAAAATCAAGTGAAAGATGATCATCAATCAGCACATCATCGTTAATTTCTTCTTTTTCCCTCAACTGTATCCACATTTCTTTCATTTCCTCTAAGGGAATATTAATAATAAAAACATTTCAAGGAGAAAAAAAAAATAGATACCACGAAAAAGTTCGTTAAATAGAAAATGCACTTCGCTATTTGGAGGTTATTTTACGAAGAAATTAGCAAAATGTTCTTGGTTCCAAAGAAAAGTTCGCAAAATAGAGAAATTCGCAAAATAGAGGTTCGTTAAATAGAGGTCCGACTGTACTTCAAAGTATTGGTTTCAGACGCAGATATTCGTAATCTAGTACGGGAAGAACGATGTACATCTTCATTATTTAAAATCTGAAGGACTTTAGAAGCAGTAAAGATTTAATTTCTGAAATAAAATCATTACTTGTAATCGGAGAATGTATCGCCCTATTTTCGTCTCGTTCCGCAGCGTGAAAGTCACTGATGAGCTTAGCTCCAGTGAAATCACTTGTCAGTGGCACATTCTGACTGAGAAGAATTACCACTGTGGAGTTTGCAATAAAGATTTAATGCAATTTGTTTCGATTGGCAATGTAAAGCAAATCTTTTGCTAAAAAGACGAAACAATCTAGCAGAAGAGAAAAAAAGCATATTGAATCACTGAAATACTCACCAATTAGTGGAGATTTTCAACCAGATATTGCAGTTTCTGGTTGGAAATGGCTAAATCTTTCTTTGTTAAACTGTAGACCTTCTCTGTTGGATTTATTATGAGATTCACTTTTATAAGAATTCACTTTTTTTTTTTTGGAAACTTAAAAGTTAGGATACTGGAAGGAAGGAGCTGTAATTAGTAATTTTTCTTCATTAGAGTTCAAAACAATTGCAGTTATTATTGTTCATCACATCGACAAGTTAACAACCCCATCTTTGGAAAAATGAAATTCACTCTTTAAAATCAGTTTATAGTCTTTACTTAAGTGCCTGGAGAATGAAATAATTTTTGGTTTCACCTCTTTCTTCTTAAGAGGAATGAAAGCATGGAGCTCTTGTGTGCCCAGAGTAATCCATGTGGTGGCCACTGTCTGTTGCAACCTCTCTTCTTCTTGTTTTCCTGAATTGTGCTGAATATAAAATGAATTTGGTAATATGTGTTTTTGTCATTCATACGCTGGCAGCTAGTCATTTATTATATCACCAATGCCATCACATGCATCTTGTAAAGTGGAAGAAAAGTGCCACTCAGCTTTGATGTTAAAGTCGGTTTCGTGATAGCAGAGGTTTTTAAAATATTAAGCGTGTTTTTATATTGTGATTCACTGCCATCACTGTAATAATACGAAAATAGACTTAATAAACTGAATCAGAAACCTCTGGAACAAATGAATAGCAGCTGTGTCATGTTTGTAGACAGTCAGAAATAACCACAAAACATGTTATTGAGAGAATTGTTGTTTGGTCCAAAGTGTAAAATAGTGAACAGGTGGACTGTTGCCTGAGCATTATTCTAGTCGAATCCTTGGGCTGTATCTTGTAGAAGAAATGAGTAGTTCTCTGAAAAAATCCCTTATTCTCTTTTGTACAGACTGTTTTAGACGAGTTACATAAGAAGACTTTTGGTTAACCAGAAAATAGTGCTACAGAAGTTTAGGAAGACTTTTAAGAAAAAGGTGGTTAAGAATTCTTCTGTGGGGTCAACCAAAGTATCCAGAGAAAGTCTCTTGATTTTTACATTGCATCACCATGAGTTTCGCGTTCTGATACGTTGTGCAGATACGCACGGCACGGGTTTCACTAGTTGCTGTTGGAGACAGTGCTTGGGTCTGAATTCACACAACTTAGAAAACCCTAATTTCAGCTACGGAAACCTTTATTTGAACAAAGCAAATACTTCATTTTCATTTTCTCTGTCCTTTAGTTTCATAAATGCAAAGTCCGTTTTTTCCGGTCATTGTCTGATATTTCTTCATTTTCATAAAAGTCAATTAGGCCTACTTTCTTTGTTGTTTTTGGGTCTAAAGTTTTCTCTGATTTTCAAAACATGACGTACTTCCTCTTTCTTTCCCTTTTTTTTTAACCACCAGTGATCATGATTTCTTTATAAGATGTTATTTCCCAAATAAATTTTTAAACTAATTACAGTAAATCCAGGAGCAGATACTAAACACAAAAAGCTGATGAACTCCAAATTTTCACAAAATTGATTTCACAGGACGTCATTATCATCACAAGATGAAACTTTTATCGCTTATATACCATATATGAAGAACGAATTGATTTCTAACGAATTAGTTATTCTGTCGACAAGGACTTTTGTTTTTCAAAAAATTTTCACTATTCCATCTTCTCAATTTACCCTGTCATCATTGATGGGTGTGATATAAATAAATGCAAAAAAAAAAAATTTTTTTCAGATTTTCAAAAAAAAAAAAAAAATTGAGATTTTTAAAGTTAAAAAATTGCTTTTCTGACCTTGAAAATTTTAAGTTATAAAAACTTGGAAAATGACAAATCAATTGAAAACCTATTAAAAGTGCTTTAAAGTGAGACCGTGGCCACGTCTTATCTTTAATAGGGGCTCAGAAATCAGCATTTCAATCTTGGCTTGAAAGCTTTTGCGATTTTTTTTTTTTTCATTTTTTTTAGACGACTGTAACTAAAACATCGAATGCGTAAAAATTTTGAAAAAAAAAAAAAAACTTTTTTGAATCATTTTATGGTTACTATCAGTAGTGTGAGAATCATTCAAACTAGTTCATACAAATTTGTAAAGTGTGCTTTTTATTCGTTGAGTTGACAGAATCTTCCATATAACAATGCTTGGGCCATCAGTCATCAATCTTAATAAAGTTTTTTTGCAATTATAGATTTAATCTTGACTCATTAAGTCAATGATTAGAACTTCTGCTCCAAATGTTAGTGTCTCAAGTTCAAGATATTATTCTAAACACCCCCTTTTCTTAATTAGGGATAATTTGATGATAGTTTCTAAGAATTGAATAGTGCAGAATTATTGAGAAATAATTCTGCACTATTGTGTGCACGTTATTTGCGTATTCAAATGCAAAAAAAAAATATTATTTTATATTTTTTTTTTTCGTTTTTTCTTTCATTTTCAATGAAACAAAAAAATAAGAAAAAATAAGTATGCGAGGGAAGACGGTACAGTCAATCCAGGATATAATTTGGAACGTTTTTCAATATTTCAAGAGTCAGAATGATAAAATATGTGTTTCTGAAGCGCTGGATAGAACTGTGGATAATAAAATAATATTACTTCTAAGTACTTTAACCGATTTGATGAAATGTTGAAGAATTAAAAATACTTGATAACTTAAGGTTTTTTGAATTACTTGAATTTACTTTTAACTTTATTGCCAGCAGAGTATGAAATGATGTGAAAAACTTAAGAGGATAATATTAAACTTTAATAACTTAATCTTCGTACTGAATGCCCAGGATAACACTCATATTCATGCTTTACCTGAAATAAATTAGATTGCTTTACCTGAAATATATACCCAGGAATAGCATACTAAGAACACAGATAAGAACATAAATAAAATTTGTAAATCTGTATTATTTACAGCTATTTTCATACAAATTTATCTTCGGATAAATTAAGAGGAAATGGAAACTCTTAAAAAATAAAAACAAAGTTAATTCATAAATAAACTGATAAATGTAGTCCATGATGATTTTATCAACACGGCAAACAAATGCATAACGTTATATCCAGTGGCGAAGCGTGTATTTCGAGTAAGGGTAGACATTTTAGATTTAGATATAATATTGTTTGTAATAATAATAGTCAATCAAAACACCAAAATAAAATTGTTAGAATAATCAAAAATAATCAACAATATTGCAGGTGATGATTGAAATTTTTAATAATGAAAGATCGTAACTGTTTTTAACGAAATTAAAAATACTAATTCTTGATTTTTTTTTATTTTTTTTTTACTTTTTTACTGTTCGCCAGTCCTAATAGGTATTCAAGAATAAAGAATATAGGTGCTGATAATAATTTATAATTATTAACTGTAGATTAATTAACTTTGTTAATTATCTAATACAAAAGAAAAGAAACGTAACAAAAGTTAAAAGTTAAAAATTCAGAGTAATATTCTCATCAATTACTTATACAATTAATAAAATTTTAACCTTATTAATAATTTTTAGTGTTTTAGAATTATATTTTTCCCAATTAATTTGACTGAATAATTTATATTTTATATAGTTTTCCAATCTTAGACCAAAATTATTATTCATTTTATTAATTTGAAAGATATTTAACCAATTGTATCTAGTTATTTTTTCATTATTTTGATTATTTTTTTTCCCCTATTGACAATATAAATGTTATTCATAATTATTTTATAAATAAATTTTTTCTTTAATAGTAAGTATTTTTAAATTTTTTCCTAATCTTGTTTTTTTTTCCAAAATTTTTTTTTTACAACCTTTTTGTGAAATGTATTCTCCGTTTGAAGAGGCATGGCTAAGTTTCATCTCGTAGTGGACAAAGAGTACAAAATACGTTATAATATCCAACACTCAACAGTTAAGAGACGCTTAGAAGAACGTCTCAAGGATTGATATACCCCACGAACTGCTTCCTGTGATGCGCATGCGCGCGTCCTAGCAACATCCTGTATGGTGCGCCCTCTAACGGAGTCGTTACGGAAAATGTCTCACGAACAGACAGCGCCACAGCGGGCAATAATGGACTCAAAGCGTTGGACTCACAGCGTGAGCCGATACGATGCAAAATTTTCCTGGAGTGAAATTTTAAAATTGCAAATAATGTTATTCTCTCTATCTCTTGGGTAGACACTGTCTCAATGTCTCACAGCACGCTTCGCCACTGGTTATATCTAATCTTTGGACGAAATGAACCTGCACATTCTATTTAACTTAAGTTTCTCAGTCTTGTAACTAGAATTTTTTCTACGTCGAACTCGTCTGTTCGGTGAAACCTCTATCTACTAAATAATAGAACTCGTCCGTTCTAATCATTAACTTCGGGCTAAAAATTAATTTCTTCTACATCGAACTCGTCCGTTCGGCACTAACATAATCTTTAATGTACAATTTCCAAAACCTCATGGACTACCTTAAATTTGTTATAAAACAAATCTTCAACGTTGAACTCGTCTTGTTCGGAATTAAAATGAAACTTCTTATCAACTGACTGTATATTAACATTAATTCATCTTCTAGGTCAAAATCGTCCGTTTAGCATTTAGAAACCTCGAACTAAATTAATGTTTCTCTTAATTAAATTTCCTCGAATCTAATATAAAATATTGAACAGACTTTATTCAAACAGTTATTTAGACAGTTTTAAATTCATTAGCCACAAGAACTGTTATTAATAAGTCATAAATTGAAACTGCTTCCAATTTTGAATTTCCATTAAATGCCTTTCATTGTTTTGCTGCATTTTCAAAAGATTCTATTAGGCTTTTCACGAACAAAGGTCGAGAGTCACTTCTTGTTCATGTTTTCCTAATAGTTAATTTCTTGCTCCATTGATGATAACACAGGATTCTCTAAATTATTAGTAGGTTTTAGAATGTCATGTTAATTTGTAGGGCTTCTTTCTGCTTGCTCACCTTAGGTTTTTCTAATTCTGTCTGAAGGATATTTCAGGGACAAAGGTCGAGAGTCACTCCTTGTTCTTGTTTTCCTAATAGTTACTATTTCTTGCTCCTTTGATGGTAACACAGGATTCTCTAAATTACTAGCAGGTTTTAGATGCCATGTTGTCCGTGAAAAGCCTAATAGAATCTATTGAAAATGCAGCAAAACAAGTAAAGGCATTTAATGGAAATTCAAGATTGGAAGCAGTTTCAAGATGACTTATTAATGACAGTTCGTGTGGCCAATGAATTTAAAACTGAAGCCCAGCAGGATTTGGAGAGATTAATTATTGAAAATAAGCAAATAAAGGAAAAGCTAAATATCCTTCAGATAGAATTAGAAAAATCTAAGGTGAGCAAGCAGAAAGAAGCCCCTACAAATAGTATCGGTTCCATTCTAACTAGTTAGGTTTAAGAGTTTCTTCTTTTTATTATCCTAAGTAAATCTCAGTTCCGGAAATCGTCCGCTCAGTTTTGGAAATCGTCCGCTGTTTTGACTCCATAAACATTTCCTGACCTTTCAATCTGACAATTGTAGTTAAAGTTGTTTATCTGAACGACAAACTGGAATATCAGAATTTTCGATATAAACTTATCGTCCACGGTATCGATTTGCGATGATCCCTTTTAATTGTATCACAATACTCAACGATCAGATAAGGCCAGAAAACCAATCGTAACGCTGCTTCACTGGATTACTGCCTTTCATCCTTGACGAACAACAAACGAACAAAACTTTTACTTAGCCAAGTGAGTTGCTTGGAGACAGTCCATCCATCGTTCATCAAGACTTCGGATGAACCACACAGAGTCGTTGCTAACATCCAACAACAGTCTCAACGTCTTCAACTGCTGTTCACTCTTATAAGATTCGGGTATTGTTGGCATGATTCTCGTTTAGTATTGTTGCTATCAAAAAGGATGCTGCTCTGGTAACCCAATAAACTTTTACATTAAACTATCAACAAAGCACGCTTGTTAACGTAATATAAATACAGTAGGTGTTTTAGTTCATACATAAGAACGGCTACAGCAACAAATTTGTCCGCTTCGACGATGAAGAAAACAGTCCGAGACGGGAAATCGTTTTCCACTGCCGGCAAGTATTTAATTCGAGTAAAGCCAATTATGAAAATGGACGATTCTTATCTGTTGAAGAGCCACTGTTAGTGAATTTTTTCGTAAGAATGAATACCCAACACTTGAGATCATTCATTCGAAGCTTCAATCAAACAAGTTGCAAAACATCTTTGTAACGAATTCTGCACGTGAAACTTGGAATGAAGTATGGAAGAACTAATATGAGGAAATTCTATATCGAAACTAAAAAGGGGCTTTTCAGGGCCAATAAATGTACGAAAGAGATCAATTTACTTCATATTGTAATAAGTAAAATAAAGTAGAAACACATTCAACTCCATTTTTATTTTTAAAATAAAAAAAAATGGCAATTAATAAAAGCATTTTCAATAAAATAATCTTAAAAAAAAGGTATAAAATTATTTGAATAATAATAAAGACCTATCTCATTGATATTACAGTGCCTATCAGCAAGAACATGCTTAAAAACTCATGCAGACAAGATCAGTAAATACACCGATCTAGCACACGAGCTCCAGAAGCAATGGAGGCAGGACCAAGTACGTGTTGTACCCATCCTCCTGTCCGCCACTGGTCTAGTGCCTCACAACACTAGGACAGCAGCCTCAGCACACTAGGACTTCAAAAAAACACTTATGCACAACTGCAGAAGGCTGTGATACTCAACACTACACGCATAGTTAGGAAATTTATGGACACAACCACACATCCCTAATCATTCTTGCACACTTCTTTACACTTGGCAATATGTGCTTTGGTCCTTGACCCGCTATATTGTTTTTGCTGGGGAAACCCAAGCTTTGAAACATACAAACATAATAATAATAATAATAATATAAAAATATATTCGTAACTGTACAAAATACAAAAACCAGAATGTTTTCGTTATGTTTATAAGATTTAGTTAAGAATTTAGCAATAGACTGTTACGTCCTGGAAATTTCAATCCATTAGCCGATAACGTCAGCAAAGGATTTTTTTTTTTATGAAATGAACCTTACATGCTGTCAGTATTCTGCAGAAGCCAATAAGATCCCCTACAGAAATGCAATCCATGAGTCAGAGGCATGTTTAGAATTTTATTTGGAGAAGGGAGGAAGCCAAGTTAGGGAACTGATCAACAACAACAACAAGTCATTTTCAAAATTCGGGTAGAGGAAGCAAGATCATTTCAACTTGCTACAGAACAAAAAAATGAAAGCAGCAGATATACAAGATATAGAAGACGAAGAACTGTCTGAAGTTGAGAATGATGAACACGGAGAGCTGTAGTTTTTCTTTTTTCCATATATTTGGAAAACAAAAAAACCAAAAAATCCAAACAGGATTAAATGAAAACCACATATGGATTAAGCCTGTAGGGAATACCATGTTAAAAAAAAAACCAAAAAAAAAAAACCGCCATCTTTTACAGTATGGCCCAAAACAAACGACACTGAATTGTTTTGAACAGAAAACGCTGCAACCGAAAGAATAATCAACGGTGGTTGTTGACAAATGCATGTTCAATGTGATCTCCTTGGCGCTCTAAGCAGTATTCGTAGTGGTTGCGTAGGTTGTCCATGTGCCGGAAGAGAGGTTGTTCCATTCCCCTAAGAGTTGTCACAATCTTTTGCCGCAGCTCAGTAATGTTTGCCGGAGATTGTCCTTGAAAAAGCATTTCCTTCAGCATTCTCCAAAGTACGCATCGGGTGGAGTTAATCAAGGGAATATGAGGGATATGGAATATTTGCTACGCGGGATATCATGTGATTTCCGAAGTTGTCGTGAATTAGCCGAAGTGATTCCCTCGCCGTATGACATGTAGTCCCATCCTGTTGAAACCATTGGGAATGAAAACATAGGTGTTGTGCTCGGCAATAAACGTTGGAGGTCCCTGAGAAATGGCGTGATTATCTGTTCTCTTTAACGCACCTGATTTACAATCACCGGATTCTGTTGGTCATCCTCGATGAAGTACGTACCAATGATGCCGTTTCCAGAGACCATATACCATATCGTCACGTTCACTGTGGAGTGAGTGGTGTTTCAATAATGATCATTATTGGCGAAACCAAGAAATCGGGTTGTTTATTTGTTGATACAGCCATTCAGAGGAAATTGACACTCATCCGAAAATGAAACATTAGTCAAAAATCCGGGATCGTCACACACCATTGCTAACATGGAAGCACAGTACACGACTCTTGTTTCTTTATCGACGGGTTCCAATGGTTGGCCAGTCTGTGTATTTGTAAGGGAACCCACCAATGATTTTAAACAAAAGTCGAACTGACCCATGTCCAGTTTATCTGCCGTTCGTCGGAGACTTCGCTGTGGCGACTGCAACACTTGCTCAAAAAGTCGGCCGTGATTTTATTCGTTGTTACTGTCACGGGACGATCGGTGCAACCTTCCGGTTCGACGGAATTTATCGATGACGGATAGCATAATCTTGTTCGTTGGTGTTAAATCGAATTTCGGGATGGTTAAAACGCTCCCGATATTCCGTAGCAAAGTGTAGCAGGCTAATTGCCACGGCCTGTTCCGTAAGATCGAAAATACTGCTTCATAATAAACACTTTCTCTTTGGTGGTTAATACCATTTTCAGAGCAACACTGATTAATCTCATATCCACAATCATTCCTGTTTCGAGTACAACAATCGCCTACGTGTTCATTTCGCAGTGCCAACTTTCATGTGGTCAAATTGTTCAGTGTCGTTGGTTTTGGGCCATACTGTACTCTACCTCCAAGATGGTGTGGAAATGGATGCATTGCTATCCACCAGAAATCCTGTTGAAATTTTGTAAACGTACTACATGAGAACGGTTGCTCGTAGAATGTATTTTGTAGGGAATTTCCTATCTTCAAATTTTATAACAACTAAAGTCTTCATAACAATAGGAATCGAGAAATTTACGAAAACTTTTATCGACGGGACTTTTGATGTCATTACCAACACCTCAATGAACATGCATACAAATGTAGGTTGCTGAGACTTTTTCTAGAGTGAAAGGCTAAAATGACTAGACTACTATCCGGAGCTACATTCAATTCCCCTGTTCTTCGAATTTCTTGATCATATTCTTCAGTCCATTCAGCGAAAAAGGTCCTTTCCTTGTTTCTTTCAATATTGGCGTAATGCAGCGGAGGCATTACTCGGTCCAACTTGCAGATACCTATGGTTACTTCTAGCGATTACAGAAAGACATCAAGTGTGATTGGCTGCAATATCACAAGAAATTATCATGTTCTAACGTTTTTTGCGCACATACGGCACCTAATAACACTCAAAAATAACTAATTTTTTTTTTTTCTACAGCAAATTCTCTTCTTCAAGTTCTTATTAAGTTACTCACCAATTTCCGTTGTGATCCGTCGAGTGGATCCTTCTGTACATCCCTCTCAGTACTGTCAGTTTAATTATAACCACCACATATTACAGGGATGGCCAAACTTGCTGAAGAACCACGTACGATAAGCGTCAGATGTTTGAGAGCCGCAAGAAATGAACAAATATTATACATATTTTGTTGTTACACGAACATTTTGTTACAAAAATTTAATGTAAATGTGTACGTAGTTAGTATTACATATACGTAAATTTTATTATAAGTACATAATAATATTTATTCATATATGTACTTTTAAATTGTTAATTTTTAATAGCTTCAATAATCATAAAGATCACCTACACACACAAACACATACATATCAGTATTTTCAAATGACTTATTACTGTTTTAACTATATTGAGCGTATTGAATACGGTAATGGACTTCGGAAATATCTAAGAAAAATTGCTGATCTGAGATTTCTTCAGTCTCTGACTCAAATTCAGCATTAAAATTAGCGGACTCTCATTCATTTATTACCTGGAAAGTAATTATAAAGCTTGAAAGCCTTTTATTTACTTTTTATATTAATTGATGCAAAAAGGAACTCAGCCATGATATTTCCGCGAGCCGCGGTTTGGCCACCCCTGAGATATTATTATTATTATTATTTTACCAATAGGTTACGTTTTTATCAAGGAATTTGGCACAAGAAATCTTATTGAAGAAGATTTTATTATAGTTTACGAATCTCAGGAACAACAATTTCCCCAAAATTGCATATCTGCTGTCTGAAGAACATATTTCAGACACATTGCTTTTGAAAAATTTTGTTGGCGATACAAAATTAAAGTGCAGTTATTGCTTTCCTTTGCTAGACTTGGCTAAGCCTCCTTAATTATTATTATTTCGACAATAACTTGATCGATATCCATCGACTGAATAAAACAAATTTTTCACAAACAGTATATTAAAGACATCGTCGGAACCAATGTGGAGCCCGCAAAAGTTAAACAAACAATAAAAACTCGCCGAAATGACAAATGGCGAGAAAATTCATGTGCACGCTACACGCGGCCGCTATGAATTTTTTTAGCGCTTGAAAATCAGAAAGCGCAGGTAAATATTAATAATATTAATAAAGGGTGGGACCAAGTTGTATACAAAATGAAATCCTGGTACAGCTGTTTCACGCTAATATGGCGATCATCAGCTAGGAGCAGTCATCAATACACAACCAGGTCTCGGTACACGGGCCTATATGAGAAATCGTCGGAATCAATGTGGAGCCCGGAAAAGTTAAAACAAACAATAAAAATCGCCGAAAGGACAACCCTTGTACCGAGATCTGGTTGTGTACTGCAACTGTATCTCGCCACCGGGCTGAATATAGGCAAGATTAAAAAAAAAAAAATGAACAGTTGGATACCTCACAAACTCAATGAAATGCAGAGGTTTTCGTCGCGTAAAAATTTATTCTTCTTTACACTTTAAAAAACCCCAGAGAGATCCATTCCTGATTTGTGAAAAATTCTGATAATGAAAGATGAAACGGTAAATTAACTTCCACGATACTCCAAACCACCCCAAAACCAACGTTGCATCCAAAGCAAGCAAACAAACAAGCAAACAACGGTATGGCGAATATGTAACGGTTTGGCGAATAGCAGAAGGAATCGCTCGGTTTGTTTTCCTACAACCAGGTCGAACAATCACTTCAGATAAAATTATTGAATTTGAAGTAATGCACTAAATTTTCACTATTTTTACTCCCAAAAACAACCACAAACTGACTGGTAAACTGACTAGATTACATATTTTTCAAAAAAAAAAAACATAATTAAATAAATAAATGAAATAAAATAAAATACAATAAAAATAAATAATGTAAAACTTTTAAAAAAAGAAAAAAAAAAAGAAGTAGATTTTCGATTTACTACAAGACTAAATTTAGTTGAATGAGACTAATGAAGTAAATGTGTGTTATTTCAATTTAATAAGTTTCTTTTTTTTTTTTTTAATTTTGAGACTTTATTTTCTATCTATAAAAATATGAAACAACATATAATTACGATAATTTTTGTTTTATTCCTTAAAGTTCAATGTTATGTAAATTATTTGCATCTGCTAATGGAAGGAAACTCATTGAAATGTCACTCTGATTTAACTGGCATCAGTTTACTGATTACAAGATTCAAAAGGAATAAATTTGGTAAAACATTTGAGAAAAAATTCTAAATGCAGCCATTCTCAACTGTTTTAGGAGAATTTTCAGCACTGTTATGTGAAGAATCAATCTTTGATGGAATCAAAAGATTTACCCTATTGGTTTTACCTCTTTATCTCCTTTAAGCTATTTTTTTGTCTTGGGGGGGGGGGGGATGTGAATCTTTTTTATTAAGAAGCTTGCCAGGCACTTCATTGTCAATTACAACTCATCTAGAATCTCAAGTGAAATAGTGGACATGGTTTCCTCGAACGCTTAATTCGAGGAAAACAGAAAAAAAAATAATAAATAAATAATTAAACCTCACTTAGGAGCAACACTGAAGAATACTAGGAAATGTAGGAAAAAGAGAACATGTTATGATTGCAGATGTGGTTGTTCAATCAAGTGCTTAGAAGAGGGCAAGATAAAGGCGAACATTGCCTAATAAAAGCTCAAAGACATCACAGACAAAAAAAAATAGGATAAGGAAAGAAATAAAGAGGAAAAAACTAAAGATAAAATTAACGTAATTGAATAATTTGGAAAATAAATATTTTTTTGTTTTAGGCCTTTTTTTCTCTTAAAACGGAACAGACTTAAATGACTAAGAGGAGGAAGAGAGGGCTTTTTATTAGATTTAAGAAGATTAATTTTTTTTTTTTTTAAATCTGGAAATATAATATTCAGATATTGAGATTTCGTACATCTTCAACAATTCTTTAATTCTGTAACAATGCATAACATGAGATTACACTTCGGAGACACTGATTACACAGTCCTGCAATGAAAAATTTTTTTGAAAAGTAATGGCTGATTGTTATAGATTCAGAACAAGAAATACTTAAAAATTTCCAGCACCTACCACACAAAACCAATTTTTCGATTTCAGTGTTTTAATTGATTTTTTTTTCGAAAATTTCGAAATAAAAATTGTAATAATGGATTTTAATGATGTAATAAACAGATAAAAAAAAGTAAAATAAGAATAAAAAGGAAAATATTAGAATAAATAAAATGATAAATAAAGCAATGAAAAGTCTTAATAAAATAATAAATGGATAAGAAATAAGTAAAAAATAAGTAGACTTAATTAGTGTTGATCTTTCAGAATATTTTTATCTTATCATTTAATCAATTGGAGGAGTGGTCTAAAGTCTCAAAGCGTTCTTTTTCATAACAGGAGCATAAATAAATGTCTCAGTACAAATACGACATTCTGTATATCTCAAAGTATGTTAGGAGAATTTAGCCTTATTTCTCATAGAAACTTTAAAAAAGTTGTAACAAAATTTCTTGGAACTACAAAGATCCCAACTTTAAGGGGAGGCGTAGTCAGTTGGGACGATTTGGAAGTCTAAGTTCAAACTCAAACTTAGTTAAAAATATAACTCAACATCTGAAAATTTAAAATATGACAGTTTAATTATGAATGAATCATATTCTACTATTCTTGATTTATATATGATAACTGAATTAATTACATTTCAGCTCAAAATAGGCTAATTTTTCTAAAGAATTTGCTTTTTATTAAATTATTTTAGCTTAAAAAAGCTCCCATTTCTGATTCTATGAATAAATAAAGTAATAATCTATTCCTGAATTCAACATTTTCATTACTTTCCCAATAATTGAAATTTGAAAAAATAAAAACCATAAACCGAAACTATCAAATTTCTGGCTTTTATTTTTTTTAAATTCAATTATTAGGAAAGTAATGAAAATGTTGAATTCAGGAATAGATTATTACTTTATTTATTCATAGAATCAGAAATGGGAGCTTTTTAAGCTAAAATAATTTAATAAAAAGCAAATTCTTTCGAAAAATTAGCTACTTTTGAGCTGAAATGTAATTAATTCAGTTATCGTACAAAAATCCAGAATAGTAGAATATGATTCATTCACATTTAAACTGTCATATTTTAAATTTTCAGATTTTCAGTTGTATTTTTAACACTTACAGAATGATTTGAACTTCCAAATCGGCAAAATTCAGCTGTTCCATGAACTTGAAAATACACTTTCTGAATTCTCGTTTGGACTTCTTTCCCGAAATTTTGATGTAGTAAGTGAAGAACAATGGGAAAGGTTTCTTAAAGATATCATGGAAATGGAACGTCGATACCAGGGTAGATGGAACGTCAACATGATTGCGGACTATTGTTGGATGTTGCAGGGAATAATAGCATGCTGTTTAAAAAAGTTAAAGTTAAAGTGTCCTGTACAGGCCTGAACAGCATGCTGTTTATAAAAGAAAAAGTATCAAAAGAAGCTTCGATGGGAAAAGGAAAAGGCATTACAAGGACTTATAAATTCAAGTAGGTGTTGGGAATCCTTTTTTCAACTGTAATTTTGTAATTAATGTTTTTTTTTTCTTTTTTTAAATATATATATATATATATATATATATATATATATATATAAAAAATATATATAAAGAGATCTTTTTCTCAAAACACAACACCATTTTTGTATTAAAAAAAAAAAAAAAAAAAAATCCTTACGTGACACTGAAAAAGAGAGGTCATTTTTGAAATCAGCAGACATCAATTAAAATATTGTAGACAATTTTTAATGATCCGAATTTTCGCAGTCCTGTTTTTAAAAAAATCCGACTTAATTACGATACACAATCATTAAGTCAACTTATCTTTCTCAGAATTTGGAAACCAAAATTAGAAAAGAATTTAATTGGAAAAGCTTATTGTTTCAATTTGTTGTACATTGAAATTTAAGTCATTTATGAAATTCAACTTGCGATGAAAAAAAAGAAGAAAAAATATTATGGAACACTCGTAATTTAGCATCTTCTAGGCAGTACATGCCTGTACATTGTTTACATTACTTTTATTTCACCTTAATTATTAGCAAATGTAGGTCTGCGTATCTTTATATCTGTTACATTGGAGTTTAGCTGTGATATATTAGAAACCATTCGTACTGTCCCTGTTGTATGTCTTTTCCGTTGATGTCAGTGTAGGAGTGAAGGTGGAGTCAAGCCACATTCTCGTGCAGAACCAATGCACATTAGCAGCTATCATCCGTAGCACCACTGTCCCAACGAACAATTAGAGATGCTCTCAGGCGTAAATGCAGGTCAAAACAACTCTTCTGTCTTCCCTCACAGTTTCTGAATATATCAACAATCATAAACTATAAAAAGAAATGAACAGAAATCAGTAAATACGTAATGGTTAACTAATTATTACAGATTAAATGATGATTTTGATGATTTAAATTACCAAACTTGTTTTCAATGCGATATGTACTGAGAAGGAAATAAAATTATTCTAGATAACTTAGAAACGTAAATGCTTTTTTCAGAAATATACTTTTGTCAAACTCTAATATCTGATTTGACTAACTAATGTTATAATATTTATATAAAATATGAATTAAAAGTATTGCCAGCAGGAAAGTTTGTTTTGCTTTGTTTTTTAATCTTATTTCGTCTGATTACTTTCTGCTGTATTTTATTTTTTTATTTTTTTTAATATAAAACTAATTCAGTTTGCTAAAATTAATCTTCAATAGCGATATCATTTATTAAATATCAAATAAAAAGATAACAAAAACTTATTAAAACAACAAAAACTTATTAAAGCCCAAATCTTATTGCTTGTTTCATTTAGATGATGATGGGTTAATTTTATAATTAAATTTGTTGTTGTTTTTTTTTCCTGTTATAATTTTTAACAAAATTGAATTTTTATAAATTTATATTTCATACATTATCATGAAATTGAAGTTGCGAGTAGATTATTTAAAGGAGGATTTGATATAATATTATTTTTGTAATAAACGTTATATAAGAATAGTAGTATAGTAGAATTCTTAAAATTTTAAAATTTTTGCAATATCTTCTTAGAGGAACCTGACATTCATCTAATATTAACAATTCTCAAATTAAATATGCATTTATATTAATTACTTCAGAATAATATTGATATATTTATATTTGTAGAATTTAACATATTCAAAATAATGCATATTTATATAATTCTGGATTAATATATGAATTATAGGTAGATAAATTAAGTTGCTTATAAGTTTGGTTAATTTTGATTTAGTTAATTTGACTAGGCCTACTTAAAATAATTCTTTTCTAAATTATCTACTGTATGTCTAAATATGAGGAAAGCTCTTAAATCATATCAGTCATTGTTTAATTTCTTTCTTTTTTTTTTATGTGATCAACAATGAACGATACTTATCTCACGAATCAAAATATCTAGGCTAATTCACCTTGTAGATCAAATAATTATTGTAATTTTATTAGAATTCAGGCAGAACCTACCCTCTCCAAGAATCCTGAAAACCACTGCATTTATGAAGCGATCTAATCTTAATTGATATCAGAGGGAACAAGATAAAGTTATAGATACAAGGATCCGCATAAAACAACTGGAAACCACGTCATCGTACTATTGTTTCGAGTTGCGTTAACTGCTATGCGACGAACAAATGGAAGTATTTCAAAATCCATGACAAATTGCACGGAAGACTCCCTGCCATTGATCGTAGGGGAAGAAGGGGAGGAGTGGAGGAATAGGGGAGGGGAAAGAAACGAAGGGGTCACATCTGGACAGCTTTTAACAGCGCATAACACGATAAAACACCGACACCAGGATCACATTTCCACTCTGAGCGTAATGGATGCGAAAAAGAAGCTCTAAAATTGCTAAAGAGGAGAAGAAAAAATGAAAGGTGAATAAAAAAATAAAAATCTAAGAAATATTGTTAGAAAAAAAAAAAAATTCCAAATAACCATTTCATAAATGGTAATTACAGTAAAAATGATTTCATTACTTTTTATACTTTTATTTTAATTTTAAATTTATTAAAATTAAAACGAAAAATATACAAAGTAATGAAATCATTTTTACTTTAAATACCATTTATGAAATAAAAACGTCATACATATTTTCTTCATTCTTTTCTAACATAGATATACAGTATATATATATATATATATATATATATATATATATATATATATATAATTAAATCAAAAGATGTCTTTTCTATGGAATCTATGTTTTAAATAATTCTTTTCCTCAAATGTAATCCTGAGGAAGTCTTTTGCACAAAAAGACGAAATAGTGAAGAAGATAAAGATTTTTTTTTCTAGTAATAGAAGTTTTTGATTTCAAACATATTATATACATTTCATGTAAATTTAAATCTGCGAAGTTATGAATAAAAATTCTTACTTTAAAAATATTTTTTTTTATTAATAAATAAAATATTTTTCGTTGAATTTAAAAAAATTATATTTAATGTAAGTTTCTGTTGTTGTTACGTGATGATAAAATGTTAGATTCCTTTATTTAAAGCGCAATCAATCTCTTCTACCAACAAAGTCATGGTTTCACATTAGGTTGAGGAAAATATTGTGGAAAAAGAAAGAAATTGTTCAATATATCTCATGTTTTTCTTATGATTTCAGAAGGAAAAAAATCTAATATTCATCATCTCTAAACATACCTGATATGTGGTCTATGAGAAATTTTTATGGAGAAAAAATACGTTTACCTTCTCTACAAACGAACTTTTATTTCGCTTTTTTTTGGTTCTAGACTCTCTTTTTCTTTTCAGTGATGTTAAAGATCTATGTTTAATGTTAGAGAAAATATTCTTTGGTAGCTATAATTGTTACATGCATAAGAAAATGAAAAATATACCAAATTGTATGAATATTTAATTTGTTATGTTACTGTTGTGATTTTTTAGCAGAGCTTTTATTACATTCATAATAGCTTTGTGGTATTTTTTTATACTCTTTTTACCTTTATATTTAAAGATTACTTATTAACTAATTACATATTTTATTAGAAATTAGTTCAATCCTTAAAAATTGAAGCAAGTACATTTTATTTAATTTTTTTAAATGTATTTTCCATTAAATAGGAAAATTACATAACCTAAATCAAAATTACCACTGATATTCATCTTTTAACTAATAATGAAAAGAAATTTACTGAATGACATTACTGAATGACAACCAAATGTTGAGTATCACTGAAATGATTTGATCTATTTCACATAGCAGAATTACATTCATTCCGTTGGATAACAAATAGTTGAACTTCGAAATAATTCTAAATAATATTTCTCTCGAAATAACTGTTGATTACAGTTTTGCAAGTCCACAGCTTTGCATAAAATAGGCGACTGCGAAAAATCACAAAGTACACCATATACCTATTGAAATACTCCCTATAGACTACTGTAAAGCATTGCTCTTCAGCAAAAGTTGACTTTATTGTTTAATTCACTAATTCACAATAGGCTACCACTAATATAATAATAAAAATGTAGAAATAATTTTGTTCAAATAGCAATCAATACTAAACAGTCATCATAAATATATTTTATTATATGATCTTGCTAAATAAACAGATTCATATAATAGGTTTTCTAATTTTTAATGATCATAAAATTCTTCTGAGGGCTCAACACCACAGTATGCTCTGTCTTGGCCTTCAAGGACAGAGAACTGTTATCATCACCATTTTGTATCATTGTTCTTATTCGAGAAACAACTTTCTCTTATTTTTAGTAGTCTTTCATACTGTATTAACATTTAAAATAGCAATGGCATAGGATTCTGCATTACCATTCAATCTTTCCATATGGAATATATGGATCTCAAAAAAAAATTAATAATAATAATAAATAAATAAATAAATAAGTGAAATTATTTGTTATTAATATTTTTAATGAAGATAGAAAATACTTTCGTGTGTCACTTTCAGAGAAGAAAACATTTAAAGAAATCAATAAAAATGTAAAGATCCTGAATAAAATTTACACAAATTATTAAAAATAAAATCAATTTTATTTGCTTTTCGATCGACACTGATGCTTGTAAATCAAGATGTTGAAATCAAATTGAGAAAGAGAAAGAATTCAACTAAATTTTCTTTACATTTAATAATTTACATATCAGTTAATGAATTTAATATTACTTAAATTTAAATACATACTTTATTTTTCACTTATTTCAGAACGCTATAAAGAAGCTTTTTCTGTAGATCTAATGGAAGACTTTTATAGCTTATCTTGAATGCAGTCTGGAACATTCTTTGATCAACTGTTTTTATGTAAGCGTGCGTGTGTGGTAGGAGAATGTGGTTGTATTGAGCGATGCCCTGATGAGACTCCGTGTGAATTTAGCCTTAATAAACTTTCATGAAATTATAATTTCTGATGCAATTTCTGTTAGACAGTCAATTAAGACGAGATGAAAGCCGCTTCAGCAAGAGATTGGTGGTTTATCTTAATTGCGAGCTCATTCACCAGGGGAGATGCAGTTTTTATAATGGAACGATGCAGCAGTTCGATAGCTTACTCTGTAATTTCCCATTCACTCCCCTAAACCACCCATCCCTGTTACTCTTCCATCCCTCAATCCTAATTTTTTATTAATATTATTATTATTATTATTATTATTGAAAAAATCTTTTTCATTAATAAAACATTTTAAATAAACATTCTATCAATAAATTTTAAGAAATTACTCACAAAATAGCTTCAGCTATTTATTTAAAGTTCCCTTAATTTAGATAAAAAATATTTGAAAATACGTAATATTTTAACAAAAGAATCTAATTTTATAATACACTTTTAATTCAGATATAAAGTACATTTGTAGCAATACTTTTAACGTTTGAAATTTAATTTGAATCGAATGTTATTTGTTTTTGTTTTTTTAACTCGCTTAAAGTTTAAGTTCACATTAGCTAGTTAAAAGAATCAGATAGTATTCGATCAATCACATTTGAATATTGATGTTTGTTAGTCCCTGATTACATCATAGCATAAAAAACTTATTGAGAAATATATTCCTTTCATACAAAGCAGCATTGTATATTTTACAAGGAATGCAGTAGATAGTTAAGCTCTTCCTTGATTTCCTTCCTAATCCATCTCATCTTCCATATCTTAATCCTTTCTTTATAATATTCTAATTATTGTAAAAGAAAATGAATATTGAATATATTAAAATTCCCTTCAGTTCTCTCGATCTTTCCCCACTTTCTCTCAGAAATACAATTTCTTGATTAAGAACTCCCGTTGTGGAGTTAAGAACTCCCATACCAAAGCATAAAGTCAGGGTGGTCAAAGTAAAGCTCCATTAAGTCAGACATAAATATACAGAAGATGAAAGCCGTGCTCGCCCTTGAAATTTTATTTTCAATCTTTAAATTTCCATATGATTTTCCTACGTCAGTGGCAACATTTTTTTTTTTCCCTGAGCATGTTGTGAAATGACAAACATCAACTATTTAATTCTGTACTAAATCTATCTGATCAGAACTCCGGAAGAAATTTAAACTTTATTTGCCAAATGGGACTATTTATTTAAGTAATAGTATTAGGAAAATTATGTTAAGTTGATAAATAACACTGAAAGTAGATTAATAGAAATACATGAAAATCAATGAAAACCAACAACTGCACATAAATAAACAAAATCACGCCTTTGAGTTTGTCAACAGAGGGAATCGGGAACGGCCGCTTCGTCCTTATTGGGGACTAATCAGCCCGATCCTCCGTCCCTGATGACAAACCCAGAAAGGTCTGAAACATACGTTGAAGTCATCTCGCTCCCAATAGTGACTCCCGAACAAAAAAAAACAACAATTAAAAATAAGTGAGAAAGTGCACCAGAAAAACCTTTAGCCTAACGATCGTTAGGATTCAAAGGACTTTCTTAATAAAGAAAAATGAAACCAAAAATGCATAATAATCACAAAACCATAATTTAACGTGCAAGTAATTGAATAATAGAAACAAAACTATTATTTTGCTTATCAAGTTTTACAAGGTAGTAGCATCTTCCTACATTCACATCTACACTTATTTCTTCCTCCAGTCTTTTGTTTTGCCAATTGCCATATCTTGATCTTTTCTTTCGCATCATTCTTGATATTTTAACCATGTAAGTCTTACTATTTTTTTAATAATGAAAGCAAATGGTCACTACTGTGCCCATAAATTTCAATGGATTGAGGATATTAATATTATTTCAAATAGTTTCAATTTGAATGTTATCGAATCACGCATGGGAAAAATGGGATTTCTTCTTTCTTTTAGATTCAGTGGCTTAGGGGATTGCACGCTTAGCAACCAATCCAACTAATAGCGTAATGGCACTCTTATGCTTCGTTTTTGTGATCGTTAATGAAGATGTTAATTTCTGATCACTGGCCTTCAGTGGGGAGTGGGTGTTGGTGGGAATTTAACCCCCATCTTTTTTTTTGATTGAACGAGTCAGACCACATTAACCTTTCTCCCCCTTCTTCCAAATCCCTGATACATCTTTGTTTGTGATGTAAGTAAAGATGTAATATTAACTATGATAATAATCCTACAACGGGCTTGATCTTTGGATCTCATAACTTCAGAAAATGGTTTCTGTGGATTTTGAAGGACCGTGGATGTAACCCACTAGAACTACGACCTTTTTGGTTAATTTTGATTAATTTTTATTAAAATTAGGTGTGTGAAGAATATTTTACATTACAAAATAAAATATAGGCAAAAAGAAAAAATGAAAAGAAAAGAAAAACCTTGATTCTTCTTAGAATAAAACCGATCTAATATTCAATTACAATATAAAAAGAAATGACCTTTCAGGTAACGAATGTTCTCTTTTTTGTAGTAAAGAAATAATTAATCTAATCTTCTTTTATTGTTTTGAGAAAAAAACCTCCTTAATAACTCTTTCCTATGTTAACATCAAACAATGAAATGAAGCTGAAAAATCGTTACAACTCTAGTGGTTAGTAATATGTTTAAACGAAGATTTAAATAGAAAACTTGTTTTAAAACAAAAATAAAAATAAAATCGTTCAAAAAAAATATTTTATTTAGCATCAAAAAACGCATATCTAAATTACAAGGAAATTATCCATTTATTTTACTGCAGATTATTTTAGCACTAGGATTTTTGGAATTAAAACAAATATTACTCCATTCATTCTATTTCTAAAATAAATTCATCGTGCTTTCATTTTTAAGTTATGTAATTGAAATTTTATTTTTCATTTAATAACTTCAATTTATTAAAAAAACTTCAAATTATATGAAAGACTGAACAACTTTACAAAAAAAAAGTGTATTCTATTTACATTATTAAAGTTATATTTAATATTTTTTTCTTATTCTGTTAATTCGCTGTGTGAGCGTTTAATGACTGCAAATGAATAACAAGATCCTTTTACATGTACTTTTTGTTATTGCATCTGTCCTTCTGTGTCTGTGGACGAAGGGTTGATGGCAATCTACCAGATTTATAAGATTGTGGAGGCTCTCCGACGAACTCCCATTGCACATGATAACACCATCCATCACAGTCGCTTCTCCGCTCTCGTTTCTGCTGAATTAAAGTTCCGCTCGGCAAACGGGATTGGATATCTCGGCAATTATCTCGGGCAGTCGGCTATTACAATATCCATGACGCAGCGGCTTTTTACGTTGTTGGCCAAGGTTATTTGGCTTCGCCTCAGTTCTCGTCAGTACGAATTCTCCGATGTAGTCTCCGTCTGTATAAAACCCTACACAAACATCGGTTTCTGCTCTAGTGGTAGGAAGCCTCTTTCGGTATGGCGGGGGCGAGACTCCGTCGAGAGTGCGCCAGCTCGCTCTGCCGATCTTATCTGTGCTCATCCTTCGCTGCAACTTGTGTAATGAAGCCTAATAAAGGAATTACAACGACGTTATGGCATTCTAATCTGATTCAAACCGTTTCTCCGCCGTCCTTGCCATTACAGACTGTCTCCAATCGACTTGGCAACCGATAGTTTTTGAAGTCGTTCCATTCCGTTGTTTATCTCTTCCTCTTTACTATCAAACCCTCATTCGAGATGCAGATCTTCTTTTTCTTCTTCTTCATCATTTTCTTCAACTCCCCGAAAGAGGAGAAGCTTTAACTTCCTGAAATAGGACCTGCCTTCACGCATCGTCTGCCTGTTAATCCGCCTCCAATGCATTCGCCATGCTGACATCACAACACGTCCATCGCAAAACACACATAGGCACAGGACAATAGCAGCGACCGTATCATGCCCATCCTTAGGGATGGCTGATATTTAATTATTATCAAATAACCTCCCCTTTCATTTGAAGAGATTTATAGATCCCGTCTGTCACCCACAACGACACGTCCACGGTCCCTAGTTGATCTCTGGCCTTTGAATCCCATTAAAGAGTAATTTAAAATTGGAAAAAAAAGGGAAGGAACGAATTTCAATGAAATTTCAAGTGCCTTTAATAATTTAAAAGTATTATTACTGCATATGGAACTAAATCTAACAATATTGCATCAATTTTTAATGCAATGATACAGTGTGGAGAGAATCAATAAATTTGAGAGACAGGATCTGACATTTATTATATTTTTTTCTTTAATTTTTTTCGCTTTTGTTTTTGTTTTGTGTGAGAAAAATTAGAAAAGAGATATTTTAAGGCAATTGATAAATTATTAGAAAGTACAATTTTTGAATTAAAAAAATAAAATAATTACAATATTATTTGTAATAATAATACTTCAATGATTACTATAAATGATATTTATAATAATTACAATGCTATGATTAAAGTTTACTAATCTTATTAATATAAAAGGGAAGAAGTCACATAAAACTGAGTTAATATAATAAATAAAAAAGATGTCCATCATTTTGAGGCTTAGAAAAATAAAAAATAAAAAAATAATTTCTAATTAAAAATTAAGATAAGAAATAATTCTTCCGAATTAAAAAATCTTATTAATTCAAACATGTTTTATTTTGATCTGGCATAATTAAAAAGAAAGAAAAACTTTATCTAGTGATTACTTTTTTTTCTCAGTTTCAATCAAAAAAATTAGGACTAAATTCGAGTAATATTGTTTCTAAATAATCACGGAAGTCTAAAAACTAATTTAGCCTACCAAGACTTATTTTTATTAGTTTACCAAAATGAAGTCTGTAAGTTATTTAGAACAGTGCAATTGAAGCACGTTCACGAAAACACAGTAGAACCGAGTTTCCCTTTTCTTTTGATTTGAAAATAATAAGAAAGCTTTTCGTAAAACATTTATATTTAAAATTTAAATAGTATGAATTGATTCATGAGGATACAAGGATTAGTTGGTTGAATTTACTGATTGCTCTCCTATACTAATGAAAAGAATAGGCATAATGAAGAGATACAAGGTAATACATTTACAACGTAATATTACAGTGTAAAAACTAAAAAGTGTAGTACAAAACTAAAAACTATACTGTAAAACGTAAAAATGTAATATAAAACTAAAAAAAAAGAAAGTATATAAGTAAAAATATAGTGTAAAATTTAAAAAATATATTTGTAAAAAAAAAAAATAGTTTAAAAGTTAAAAATACAGTGTAAGATTAAAAACCATAGTGAAAATCTAAAAAAAACATAATACAAAAAACTTTAAAATGTATTTATGAAACTAAAAAATACAGTGCAAAACTAAGAAATATAGTATAAAATTTAAAAATTAGTATAAAATTAAAGTAAAATTAAAATATAGGCTACGTAGCTTAAAAATATTGTTTACAACTTAAGTTGTAAAATAAGTTTACGAATTAAAAACTTATATTTATAATGTAAGTATTTAATTAGGAATTAAAAAATAATATCATTTTGTGCTCTCTTTAAATTTCTTTCTTAAAGATTACATTTTAATTATTAATTAATGAAGAAATATCAGAAATATTTCTTAATATTGCTTAATTATTATTATTAATCATTGATTGTACCATACAATGATGAATTAAATGAAATTCGGAATTCCATCACTTATTTTCTATAATTGCTGAACTTTCAAAAGCTTTTGTTTAATTTCATTATTGTATGAGTCTATTTCTTCTTCTTTTTTTATTTATTTATTTATTTATTTATTTATTTATTTATTTATTTATTTATTAACAAATGAAATGAAAGACTTCAACGATTCATATTATTGAAAGTTTGAATTAACAAAAGATCAAAAGTCTTAAATAAATGGAAGATGTATCTTTCCTCAGGCTCTAAGATCTCAAAAACATTATTTGTCTGGTTGATGGCGAAAAGCTTTGATATTCCCACTCAAGTCTTTACTTCGCTTGGCCAATCAATTTTGGAACTTTTGTAATTCAAGAATTTTTTCCCAACTTCAGAAGTATATTGCTATATTATTCCCGATTTATCTTCTAATCACAAAGGCCTCATTACATACAGGGTGTTTCAAAAATACACGGCATAATTTCAGGTATGTATTTCCCACATGTAGACAATCAAAATAGTTCATTACAACATATGTCCGGAAATGCTTCATTTCCGAGTTATGGCCTTCACAACATTGAAAATCACCGGAACGTTTTTCGTTCCGCCGGTCGTTGCCATTACAGAAGATGTTCAAAATGACCACCTCTTGCTTGAATACAGACCTCACATCGATGTCTCAATGACCTGCGAACACGATCCCACACTCCAGGAATGTTGCGTATGTCCTCAGAACGTGCCACAATTCGATTCCGAAGGGATTCCAAATCAGGCACCGGAGACGAATAAACCAATGATTTTAAATGGCCCCACAAGTAGAAATCGAGAGGGTTCAGATCAGGTGAGCGTGGAGGCCAAGCAATTGGGCCACCTCTACCTATCCATCGATCAGGAAACGTTCGATCCAAGTACCGGCGAGCCGTACGACTGAAGTGTGCAGGAGCGCCGTCATGCAAGAAGTGAGCGTGCTGACGATCGATCAGTGGAGTGTCGTCATAAACATGAGGTATGGTGTTTTCCAGGAAGTTTGTGTACGCCTGCCCCGTAAGTCTGTTTACAAGTACATGGGGTCCAACTAATCGCCGGTACTTGGATCGAACGTTTCCTGATCGATGGATAGCTAGAGGTGGCCCAATTGCTTGGCCTCCACGCTCACCTGATCTGAACCCTCTCGATTTCTACTTGTGGGGCCATTTAAAATCATTGGTTTATTCGTCTCCGGTGCCTGATTTGGAATCCCTTCGGAATCGAATTGTGGCACGTTCTGAGGACATACGCAACATTCCTGGAGTGTGGGATCGTGTTCGCAGGTCATTGAGACATCGATGTGAGGTCTGTATTCAAGCAGGAGGTGGTCATTTTGAACATCTTCTGTAATGGCAACGACCGGCGGAACGAAAAACGTTCCGGTGATTTTCAATGTTGTGAAGGCCATAACTCGGAAATGAAGCATTTCCGGACATATGTTGTAATGAACTATTTTGATTGTCTACATGTGGGAAATACATACCTGAAATTATGCCGTGTATTTTTGAAACACCCTGTATATAAAGGCATGATTGCTTTTTAAATTGAGTTAAATAATTTATTTTCGTATTATGTTCAAATGTACAATGAAGTAAAATATTCTTTGAAAAACCAAAATTAACATCTTTTTTTTGATAAATTGGACAGTGTGCTGGAATTTGATACAAATAAGGCCAGCAAATAATAAGCCTGTCCTCTTCGTCGACATTAAGTCCATTTTGTAGTCATGATAGGTCTTGTAGTCCCCGAAGATGGATGAGCTGATGGGGTTTTGTCCGAAATGGAGGACGGTCCTTCTATTCATCTGAAGATGGATCAGTTCACGAGTCCCGGTTAGAATCCACTATTCTTGCATTCTGTTCTTTAAACACCGATAATTGGACTGCTCGTGCAAAGCGTAAAAAGCTCCACCTCTTACTTAAAAGAATTCCATATGGGAGGAAGAACTGAAAAGAGTTAACTCTACTAAGATACAAATACTAATTTTGACTCTTAGCAATTTTGCACAATTCCAGAAGAACGTTTTAATTTTAGAGATATTTTTCAAGATTCCATTTCTGTTTCGTAAAGTAATCTGAATCGATTTCTTTTTCAATTTAATTAATGTTAAGAATTTATTTAGTCTACTAGAAATGTAGACATTATGGCGGCAATTTTCATGATAATTTTGCTATTCTTAGTTTGCTATTAAATAAGAATATATTTAGAATATAAGAAAATAAGCCATATTAGAAACATTTAGTGATGCATAAATATTATTGAAAACGAAAAAAGCTCTTAATATGGACATTTACTTGAATAGGAAGTAACGAATATTATAAATTTTTAATTTTATAATTACTATTTAAGCTCAATTCCATATTCTTCTTCTTTCATTCATTACTTCCTTTTCTTTATTCTTAGAATATTATTAAATTAGTAGGAATAGTATGTAATTAATTAATGTAATTTTTTATTTCATTCTAGGGAATTTTCTCTTTAATATTATTATATTAAATCGAATATTTAGCAATCTATGAAACTGGCAGCTAAAATAACAATTTTTGTATAAATTTTAAACTTAATATTGACGCCGAGATGATTACAATTGAGAGTCAGGATTTCTTTTATGGACCTTGTCTAAAGTTATAATGTTGTGGAAGATTAAAATATAAACACACAATTAAAATACATTAACCGTACATACATAAATACATCGGGAAGCTTTTCGGAGCTCTATACGAGTTCCCTCGTCATCCGTATTACTCCTTTAAAATTGGCTTTCTTTTAATTTAGATCCTTTCCTTTACGACACTGATATAGTTTCAAAACAATGTAAATAGTAAAAAAGCCAGGTGAAACGAAAAGGAATTTGTCAAGCAAATGTGTATTTGATGATACCTTTCTGATCAGTATACATTACTGAACATGTGTCCTGATATACAATACAGCTCCTGACAGATACTCCCGTCCTGATAATTGCTAATTCATTTTAACTAACATTGTTGTTCATAGAGCATTGACAATAATCTACGACAAGTCAACTTCAAAACAGTGTTAGTTGTGTCTAATATTACATGGTGTACTTTGCGTTTACTGTACAAATTTTATTATAGGTTTATTGTATTGAATGGTAATCGCCATATCTGAATTACAGAGACTATTTGTGATAAATTACATATTTGAAATATGGCAATTGAATATTATTTCGTGAAATAGCTTGGATCTTACAATTTTTCATTTGCTATAGAATTATTGTATTTCCTGATGTTATAACCATTCAATGATGATGTGAGATTTGTTAGCATCTTTGTAAACAAATTTCATTGAAACTCCGCAACATACTTTTTTATGTTATTTAATAAATAGAGTTTTTGAAGCAATAAAATTTTCGAATTTCATATCATTATAGTAGTCTATAAGTTACTATCTCCCTTCTAGGACCAACAATAAAAAAAAAATAACATTTCGGTGTAGTCACTGCTTTACTGCCCAATTAAGATTTCTTTTACGATCACTTGTAATTATGTAAATACCGATACATCTAAAATAATTATATTAAATTTTCCTATTTCATTACAAAAATGTAGGCTTAATGGTCAGGTGATATAGACTCTGATTGGAGAAGCCAGGTTTAATTCTCAGTTGACTTCTAACTGAGACGGCCCAGGGTTCACCCAATCATCTATAAAATGGGGACCGAGCTTCTTTCCTGTGATTAAAGACACCTCACTGCTGATCCTAACTTTATCTAAAAGATTGCAAATCGTTGGGAGCCTATGCTTCTAGAGCTCTATAGGTTCTGTAACTTAACCGCTGTATTTTAAAGTAATTAGTCTATTTCAAATTTCTTCAATGAAAGCGTTGTTTAATTGTAAGGAGTGTAAATGTAGTTGCCTTGAAACCATAGTTTAATTTAACTAAATTACTGAATATTTCACTAATATTTATCAAAAATTAAATAAGGAATTCAACTGATTCAGCAATGTTTACAAGTATCTCTTTTTTTATATAGTATTTTAATAGTACTTTAAATAAATACAAACAGTAAAAATGTAAAATGATATTTGTTTTCCACATATCGTCTAAGGCTCCCCAAAAGGTTGCTCTGAATTCTTAAGCTAAGACTTCATTTAATTTTGTTATTTTGTATTATTTGTGTCGTACATTGACTGAAATGCATTTAGTACGTTTAGTTGTACAGTTCTACAACGTGTTAGCATTTCGGAAGCTATTAATATTACTAATTTATTATATTACATAATCGCATGTTTAATTGCTTTCACATATTTAACTATTTTAATAAATATTTATACCATTTTAACGATTTTGTTGAAAACAGTAAGCTTCCAAAGTATAATAAAACTAATAATAAATAATTATAACAGCTTTTTATTGTATCCATCTTACAAGAATCGGGTAACCAATGGCTTTATTTTATTTAAAAGCTTTATTTTTTATTTTATTTTCCTATTTCGTTTTATTTTTTGAAATTATGTAAAATATTAATTATGTGTTTAGTTCAGACATTGCTTAGGAAATGCCTTTAAAAAAAAATTCCGATTAAATTTCATGCTGTCTAAAAAATAAAATCGATTATTATTTTATTACTTATTTGTTTTGGATTATTATAAACTTCCCTTTTTTATAAATTCGTTTTTGTTGAAACCACTCATTTTTTGTAAGGTAATTTCTTAGCGTTCATTATTAAAAGTATCACCTTTATTATTTGTTCCCAAAATTGACACACTTCTCTTAATTCAACCGTTTTTTTGAATGAAATGCTACGACAATGTCGTAGTTCCTTAGTGATGTCAGTGTTTGGCAGCCGCGTGGGTGGGCAGGGAGGACGTCTAGCGCAGGACTCCGGTCGTTGGACATCCTAAGATAAATTACCCAATCAATCATTGGCGTGGGTCAGTCTGTCACCAGGTACGCACCATTCATTTAACATGGCTCACAGGTAAGTTGCAGTTGTAAAGACTATTCCATTAAATACTAATATTTCTTCTACATCAAAATGGAACTTAGGACTTATAAAGATTTAAGAAAGTTATCAGCTATTTATGAATTTACAAATATTATAGAATAAATAATAACAAGAAAAAGAAATAAAGACCAACTAATTATTATACTATGTAAGTATAATAACGAGTAAATAATAAAAACAAATAATTCGAATGAAAAATGTTTTTTGTTTTTTTTATTCTAATTTCTGAAACTTAAATTGATTAACTAACATGTTGGTAATGTAACAGAAATGTAATGTAATTTGAATGATTTTTTTTTTTGTACTGTTAAATTTGATGCTAGAAATAAGGATTCCCTCCAAAGTTTAAATGTGAGGGCAGCTGAGGTACAAAATTAGTTATGGCTATTTTTAATTTTTGTATTTAAATTAATAAATAATTAATTTAAATACAAAAATTAAAATATGTGAAATATTCTAATATTTACATATATGCCGACGACGTTCTACTACTTAGTAGTCACAAAATTCAGACAAATCCCTATAATTATCTCCAACATGATTTGGATAATGTAACAAAGTGGGCAATAAATAATAACATGGTTATAAATAGTAAAAAGACGAAAGTTATGTTAATCAAAATTAAAAATAAAATAATAAATAATGATTTATATTTCATACTACACAATAACAATTGTATTAATTTAAATCAAAATAATTTAAATAACAGTAAGTGTAAATGTAATAAAATTGAATTTGTATATCAACAGAAGTACTTGGGCTTATTTGTGGATAATAAATTAACATGGGAAGTACACTATAATTTTGTTGTAAAAAAATTACATACATACACATACCTTTTTTATAAAATTAAATATTTATTTCCTTTTAAGCAAAAATTAATAATATTTAAGTCTTTAATAGATTCTGTACTAAATTATGGACTTGAATGCTGGATATTTTTGAATAAACATCAAATTAAAAACATAAATAAATTAACTTTTAAAATATTAGATAATATTTATATAAACTTTAAAAGTAAAACAATACAAGAACAAAGAGAAATCAGAAAAAAATTCAAAATCTTAACTATAAAAGAAAAATTTATTTATAAAACCATTCTAAAAAATATTTATCAAGTTAAAAGAGAAAAAGAAATTTATAATGAAAATATAGGAACTAGAAAAAATTGGCTAAAAATTTTTAATATTTCAAAATTAAATAATAATTATGGTCAAAGACTAGATAACTATATAAAATATAAGTTATTTAGTCAAATTAATTGGGAAAACTATGAAATAAAAAATTGTAAAAATATCAGCTGTATTAAAATTCAACTAATCAGCGATGTAATTGATGAGAAAATAATAATAAATTTTTAATTCTAATTATCTTTAATTAACCATATATAACAATCGATCAGCACCTATAATACAGGTATACATTTTATAGGTATACCTAATAGGACTGGTGAACATTAAACAAAAAAAAAAAGAAAAAAAAAAAAAATAGCCATAATAAATAATTACGGATGATGGGAGTGTCTATTTTTATTTTCTTTGGCTGAAGAGACTAAACCAATAAATAACCTTATTTAGATTGGAATCCCTATTACGATTCAGTTCATACCTTCATGTATGAAGGACGTGACGAACCTAAGGAATTATGGTATTAGGATACATAAGATGTAAGGCAAAATATCAGGAAACGAAACAGACAGATATCTAATTAGAAATGCTAGCATAACGTTTCAGGAATGTCCAATGAATTTTTCAGTATTTGCTGTGATTATGCACGTGCTCACTTGGCATTGTATAAATCTGTGCATTAACAAACTAACAAAGGCACTGTTTGTGAGATTTCAAGTTTTTTAAAGACTCTTTGCAATGTTTAGACTGTACTTGCTGTTCTACTATGTATTGATAAAATGAATAATTCGAGAGAGCTGACTTTTTTTCTTTTAGAAAAAAAAAAACAACCAAACATTCTTAACATAAAATAACTTATTAAAAAAAATGCGGAAGAAATTAAGAAAATCTGGAAACATTAGGACTATTGTAAAGCCAACAGAACCATTGGAGATCTGTTGACATTTACCTCTAATCTCTCATTTTATTTGATTGAAATGAAGCTTTTGCGTACCCTTTTGAAACTCACACAAGGTAAGGATAGTGATTAGTAAACCAATCACAGTGCTTCGCAACGGCTTCTGAGTCACCTTTAGAATAGACTGCGCCGGGGTGGTTTAGAAAATGCTCGCGCGAGTCTGTTTGCGACCCCATGCTATCTTACCCACCCCTATTTATATGGAATAATCGTCATTCTTAACTCAAACCTTGTTAATACACTGAATTCCTAATAATGATTTAAAAAAAAAAACTTAGGTTGATGAGGGGATCGAACCCACCACCTTCGCATTATTAGTACGATGCTCTAACCAACTGAGCTAACAGGCCACCTACAACTGAGCTAACAGAAGCCGTTGCGAAGCATTGTGGGATATGTGTCCACAGACAGACAAACCGGGGGTATAAGGCGTCTTTCAGAAGCCTAAAAACGGCAATGTTAGCACCAAAGAAACCGAAGGAGTGTGAGTGTCTCACAAGAACTTTTATTTTATCTGAATTACAATAGCTCTATCACATCATCATATTTTTTCTTATCATATATTATAGAAAAAGACTCAAACAAGAAAATTAAAGAGTATTTAACATTAAAGTAAGAATTGAATGTCATATCTACATGTCTGTTCATTTTCAATATTATGTTTGTTTCGGGGATTATTTAATTGTGTTAAAATAATGCCGTAATTTACTTTGTTGTTTCGGATTATTTAATGGTGTTTATGTAATGCGAACATTTACTTTGTTATTTCATTTAAAGAATGTAAGAAGGTGCAATTGTTTTCAAAGAATTTGTAATACGGTGCAATTGTTTCAAATTACTTTATTTATTATCATTTGTATTCGTGAGAAGAGAAAGGTTTTCTCTTTCTTTTTACATTCTTTTTATATTGTATTTTGTATTTTATTTGATATTCCTGAAGAAGTCCCCTAATCAGGACGAAATATAGAATGATCAGTAAAGAAGATGTAGGATTTATTTGAGTCTTTTTCTACAATAGCTCTACTTTTATTATTTGCAGAGAAGTTAAATATCTTAATTAAGCTGACAAAAACTGCTATTTCTAATATTCTTTTTAACTCTAATACTAATATTATTTACTTATTTATTTATTTCAACGTACCAAATTATAAATCAATCATCAAACCTTAAATTTCTATAATGATATATTATTAGCATTTTGATTAAATAAATTACATCGTTCCTATTTGAATACGTCGTACGCTATCGTCAAAATGCAAATAACTTGTCAATTTTGATGGATGGAAACCAAAATATTGGTGGTTATATTTTAGTTGGAACACAAATAAGCAACATATCAAATTTAAAAAAAAAATTAGATCAATCATTTTAGCGAGATGTTTTCGAATCATTTTGCAGAATGGAAGAATAAAAACCAAAATAAATGGCCCATATTTTAAGTTGGACCAATGATAAGCAACGAAGAAAACTGAAGAAAAAAGTAGAGTAACAAGACTAGGTATTGACCTAAGACCTAAAAGACAATAACTAGGTATACAATCACTTAGGAAGACTGAGCATGCAGCAACTTTTTATGGACTTGGAGGGAATGGGGGAGACAAAAATTATCCTGCTGATATTCTGAATTGGGCCTCAAATAAATACAGAGAAAAGATAAATTTTCAAATGGAATATTGAAACTTCAGTCAACAAAAATCCTTAATAGACATCGTTTAGCTGATGACAGATTGGATAGAGATGATACACCAAGAAGTTAAAAATGTCAAAAATGGTACTTCAAAAGCTGTTAAAACAGTTTCAGGATACAAGGAGCATTGCGGAACGCTTGTTGAAAGATTTCCTCATGCCACTCGACTTGAGGATGACCATTAACCGATCGGTTAAGTGTCAAAGAATTAGGCCTATAAAGTTTTCAGCTTGATATCAATTCGCTGAAGATACAGGATGGAGCATTTCAAGGCGAACTCTGACCAGAAGGCTTCATAAAGTAGACTTATATACAAGGAGACAGCACTGTTTGTCTTCTTGTCCCCAGTTCAAAAAAGGATACATTTAGTGTTGTGATCGGGTTGTCAATATGTAATTAAGGACACTGCATGTGAGCAAAGTACTCTTTACAAAAAAAGTCAACAACTTGATTCCAGAAGATCGTTTTCCTGGAAATAACGTCTAACAGTATATCAGCCATAAAGGCCGTTCGTGGTGGCGATCTATTGGTGTAAGTACGCAGGATGATTTTCAATAGTTGCAAAGTTCGCCATATTTTTGAGCAGACACTTTTAATGGACAACATTGTAGAGATAAAATTCTTGACTGCCATGTTCTTCCATTCGCAGATGCATTAAGTCCAGGATTCGTACTGATAGATGAGAATGCCCGCCTTCACAGATATCGTCTAATAAATAGGAAATTGATCAAATGATACTAAATTTTGCTACATGATTTGGATTGAAGATGCTTGAGAAATTCTTGGGTGATAGATTGCTGTTTCAGAAGCTTTATAAAGTTTAAAATTTTACCTTTTATCTTCAGAACTGTTTGCCAACCTTGTTTATAGTATGAAAACACTCTTATGATACCTGATTTGCTGTCCCAGTTGATCTTCCATCTTATTCAAATTGCTGTCATTAATGTTTCTTAGTTCACTATTTTGATCATTTTGGTCATTTTACAATTTTATTTAAGCTTTTTTTTCAAAAGACAAACTGAAACCTTTTATTCATAAAGTTTCATTAAAATAATAATTAGTAGATGAAATCTATATATTACTAAAATCTTTAGTATTATTATATTTTATTCCTTTTTGCATGAACTCACCTATTATTTTATTATATGATGCATATGAATTATTTAAAAATAATTAGACTTTAATTTATTTTTAATTTCCTCGCAAAATTGCCACAGGCACACCCTTGTCCATTGTTGAACTGCGCTTGACAGACGGCTACGATCATTGTTGAACTGCGGACAGAAGGAAAAGATTTTAAATATAATATAAGATTGCATTCTTAATAAGCTGATGGTTTCATACCAATTTTGGAATATTCGCAAGAGCTAATAATGAAAAAAACAAATTACGACAGTTGTTTATTCACGCTTTTGATGATTTTTTTTATCCAGTATCTCTTCACTCAATTGTCCAACTTATATCAAAATTATTAGGATATCCCTTACAAGTATCTAACTGTCTATAAAAGCTTCAGCTTCGCAGGATAAATAAGATGGATGAAAAGCTTTAGCCTCAAATTCCTTAAGTTACAAGGCACTGAATTTTGAGATATCGAGTCTTTTTTTCGATAATGTAAATTAAAAAGTGGGATGTTAAAACATTCCCGTAAACTAACCTAAGGCTGAACTTCATTTTCTAAAGATTAAAAAAATAAGTACCGGTACATAAGTAAATTTGCTCTTTGAATTCAAACTAAAAATAAGAAGAAAAAAGATGAAGTAAGAAAATGTAACCCTACAAAACATCAATTTCTATATACGCTACATCAGAAGGACTTTTAAAATAAGGTAAAACAAGAAACTTAAAAAATGTATTTAATGTAATTTCTTTATTATTTCTTGTTTAGCTCATTTAATTTTACAATCTTGTTCATTTTTTTTTTATTTATTTTGTTTTTTTAATGAATAAGTAAAATCATATATTAAATTCAAATAAGATTGCCTTTTTGAGTCGAGCTGAGACTCTGAGAAGGCCGTTTCGAGCTTGTTGGGCTCTCATCAGCCAGAGCTAATCAGCCAGTGCAAGACTCCAAAGGCGTACGAGGGGAAGAATTGGGAATTCACGATGTAAACAGTCAATGACTAAAAACAAGAAAATAAAAAAAAAACGAACAAAATGTGGAATACCAATCCTTGGGCAGCACTCCGGCTGCCACAAAAGGTATTTGACCACAAAAAAAGGAAAAAAAAATAATAAATAAATAAAAAATATAACAAACCCTCTAAAGAGTAAAAGGAAAGCAATCAATTAAAATAAGAATGCCTTTTGAGTCGATACACTGTTTACATCGTGAATTCCCAATTCTTTCCTTCGTACAATTTTTGAGTCTTGCATTGGCTGATTAGCTCTGGCTGAGGACAGCCCAACAAGCTCGAAACGGCCATCCCAGAGTATCAGCTCGACTCAAAAGAATTGAATTGATTGCTTTCCTTTTACCCTTTAAAGGGTTTGTTATATTTTTTTTTCCTTTTTTTGTGGTTAAATACCTGTTGTGGCAGCCAGTGTGCTGCCCAAGGATTTGTAGTCCACAATTTTTTCTAAATAAAGGGTGAGACCAAGTTGTATACTAAATGACATCCTAGTACTGCTGTTTCACGCTAATTTTAGCTTTTCGGGTTCCACATTGATTCCGACGCTTTCTCATATAGGCCGAGTACCGAGATATGGTTTTGTACTGATAACTGCTCCTAGCTGATGATCGCCGTATTAGCGTGAAACAGTATACAATTTGTATACAATTTGGTCTCACCCTTTATTTTATTAATCTTTATCTCCGCAACTATGCGCTAAAAAAAATTCATAGCGGCCGCGTGTAGCGTGCACATGAGTTTTCTCGCAATTTATCCTTTTGTCGAGTTTTTATTACTTATTTTAGCTTATCGGATTCCACATTGACTCCGACAATTTGTTCTTGTTTTTTATTTTCTTGTTTTTAGTTATTGAGAAGTCACTGTTTACATCGTGAATTCATATTATTGAATTTTGGAATTCTAAATTCGAAAAGCTCATAGAAAACAAAAACAAAGTGGCTGCTATTTTCAAAAATGCAATTAAATATCTGCTAAGGATCCTTCCAATTCAACTTTCCTGGAATCAACTTCTCGAAGTTTCTAATATAATAATAATATGTTGCCAATATTAACAGTTGCTTCCTTGTTCGACTGAAACTTAAGTATCATAACATTTAAATATGAAATTGGAATGAATTGATAGAACTCAAAAAACTTTTGTAAAAGTAACTAAAAAATAATTGACATAAACTATTTCCTAAGGTTAATTTTTAATATTGAGGGGGCTAGAATCAAAGGCAGCTAAATCCATGTTTTGAAATTTTACAAATTTTTTTTTTTTTTTTTTTAAGATGGTAACGTTGTATGAAGAAATCTTCAAAATACTTAGAGCAGGAATTAGAACTCAATGGATAGCACACTGAACGCCTATAATGACAGGTTATTCTTTTATTGAATAATTAAAATGGATTTAGCTGCCTTTGATTCTAGCCCCCTCATATGTAGGCTAAATCAATTTCTTTAGAAGGAATGAAGCTTTGTTCAAAAATGACCTACTTTGAAAAAATGTGTAATTATAATATCGTAAAGATTTAGGATTTAAAATTTTTTCTCTGAATAGGCCAATTACATCAAGGGGAGGAGTATTTCGTTTTAATTGGTATAGCAGCCGACCCACTGGGCTTCGTCCGATGACCTTTACGACCTCTTACGTACGCCGCTTTCTCTGGTCTCAAATTAATAACGTTGTAGTAACAATAACAGATATCAAAGTATTAAGCAAAAATGTAGGCCTTATCAATCGAAATTTGATCAAACAAATGATCGGTGCTCTGTGACAGGCGCCCAAGAATTTGGAACTGTAGAGATAATGATGGTCTTAGCCATTCAATTTAAAAAAAAGAAGTTGTGTCCTTTTCCGTATGGGGAAGTGGGGTTATCAATAAAACTAAAAACAAAATCCAAAAAGCTACTTTTTTTCTGTTTTCGGATGCAGGAGATGACCGTTACCAACATCTTCATAGTAAGCCAATGCTCTGTGAAATGAAAGAAGATACATATCTGTAATAAAACATATCAAAGCCACAAGAAGCGCCGACAGTGAAAGCAGTGGAGAAACACAAAGGGAACCCCTGTGTTGATAATTCTCGACTTAGTGACTCGTTAAATTTTATCTACTTTCTTAAAGACCTTTACAAGAAAATCGGATTAACAAGAAGGAAATCCTTTATGCTTGAACAGCAGGAGAAAATTCACCCTTTTTTTCCCATCGTTTCAGTTAAAAGCTGGGAAAGAAAGTAAAAGTACCGGAAAACAGAAAGCTCGAATAAGGATGATTACACTGAACATGCTTATTATAATAAACTGATTTTAAATTCTCCTTATGATAGCCTTAATAAAAAAATATCAGTAAAATGAAGGAAAAACAAGTAAACTTAAGACTCATTTTGTTTCATTAAATTGTTAGACAATTTAATGAAACAAAAACTAATGAATTATCGAAAAGTAATTAATTTTTTTCCTTAATTAGTTATAGCTTTTATTAGAAGTTTTTCTAATTTAATTCTTTTTAATTATTTATTTTTCCAAGTTCTAAATCAATTGCAGCATTTACATTGTCAAACAGGATTCGACGACCAGATAACATCACTTCATAACACCACTTAGGACTGGGAATGACAGAAAACTGTTTTTAGTTGAAAATGTGGTTTCATTTTTCTCAGCATTTCAACTTCAGGGACGTAGACCTAATCTAATTTAATCCTAGCGGAAATTTAACTCTACTCCTCCAACTATGCTGAAGACATTGAAGGTATGGTAAAAAAAAAAAAAAATCATTTGAGACAATTCCAGGACAATTCAGTAAAACATAAAATCAACAAATCAATCAGAATTGATGACCACAAACGTTAAACCCCAAAAGTTAAAAGGATAAGTCATTGACGATTTCCCTTTTCATCTCATTTAAAATTTGAAAGCTTTTCAAAGTATCTAGATTAGATTAGACTAATTGAAAGTGGATGGCAGGGCTGCCGAGCACGTCGATCTGAAAGATCTTTTGTACTATCCCACGGAAAGAAGGACAGACGGAGAGAAAGACTGAGAAAGGATGGTGTGAGAAATGCGGGGAAAATGGGAGAACCCTGAGAAAACCTGCCCAACGCGGATCGCCACCTTCAAAGTATTGATATCTAACTACGGTATAAAAAGAGCTTTTAATTATTATAATAAATAATTAGGCATATTCTTAGCAATCCATCGCCTTATAGAGATTGAGTTTGCAGAGTTGGGCCTCAATGTTCTGGGGGATAGAGATAGGGACCAAACTATCGTGCTCGCATTTTAACTTGAATTATAAATTATTATTGAATCAAATTTTAACGAATTCTGTCTAGTCGTTTAAGAGAGGGATTTCGGGTATTAGTTTTGAGAGATGAAAGATCGTGTCCGTTTTAAGTGGGCCATAAATAAACTACCGTACGTAACAAATTTGATGAACATCCGTCCAACAGTTTTAAGGTGATTCGCTTATAAACAAGCAAATAAACAAGTGGATAAACAGAGGACAAAAATGTTGAAGTGGAATAATGAGAACTTTACATGATCAGTAACAAGCAAATATTAATAGTCACATCACAATTTCATACCGGTATGTTTTTGTATAAAATCAACAACTTAAAGTTATTACAGCATTTCACCATTTTCATTGGTGATTTTTTTTTGGCGATGGTGGAAATGATGTGATTTTCCACCAATAAAGAATAATATAACAATGACAAAGCATTTATGTTATTGAAGTAATACCTAAAAAATAGAGCTTTGTAAGATACATAGCGCGTGATTAATGCTCGGAATAAACTTGAAATTGGATGACCATTGCTTAGTTTGGAAATTGTGCAGATTAAGTGATGTAAATTATGATGTCATATGTTTTAACATTGAACAAGTAAAAAATAAATAATTGGAAGTTTTCCCAAATCCCACCAACTAACAAAAGTTAATTTCTTACCATTTACCCAATTAAATATCCCCTACAGCAACTTCAGTGAATCTGTTCTGCAGCTAACAATTACCCAGGCACGTAGCAATGATTGACTGTAATTGATGTCAGGTGACCATTCCCAAATTAAATCTTAATCTAACGTGTTTTAATAACAGCATATGTTTGGCCTTCAATTCATTATCTATTAGTTCAAAATGTGCCAAAATCAACGGGTGATCTCCAAAAGATAAGAAGTTTTTGAGATACTAAGATCACATTGGAAGGATAAGGCTACTGTTTTACAGCTAACGTTCAATTTTATTAGAATTCAATTTTAAAATCGTTCTAAAGTCTTTTCCTTTATTTTTTTTATTATTTTACTAGCCGGGTGCAGTCGCTTCGCTCTGGAATCCTTGCATACACAGCATTAAAACAAAAAACTTTATTTATTTAGTAAATTAATATTGAGATCGGAGAATATATGACTTCCCAGCCCGTTGTGAACTTCTCCGCTTAACTCAGGTGTATTAGTTGGTACCATACACATTTTTATATGTATCTTGCAAACGCAGAAACGTTTGTGAATGACTGATATATCGTTCGATAGAACTTTCAAATACCAACATTTTCTCAATTAAATGTTCTCTTCCAACTTTTATACTTTTCGTTTAAATTGAGAAAAAGTCAAAATTTGACCCTTTAAAAGGCGACATCTTGGAAACCTTTCGAAAGATTTTTGTAGCATTTTGTTTGTCTTAAAAAGATCTACATTTTAACCATTTGCATGACCAACCTATCTCTTATAGTTTGGTCAAAAAATTGGAAAAACTGTAAAATCTTATGACAGAATAACGTTTTTATAATATATAGGCCTAATTATTATTCTTATAAGCTTTTTTTCCCCCCTGTTCAGAACATATTGAATCATGCTTTACTGATGTGGTATGAAAAAGGTGTAAATCCACCATCTCAACGAAACTGTTTTATTCTGATCATTTTTCAACTATTACATAAAAAAAAGAATATTGTAGCTTACTTTTACGTTATAAAAAAACTGTGAATAAAGATAGCTTTCCTTAGATCATTGGTGTACCGAAGAGGATGGAAGGAGGTTGTTAGGAGTTGTACCGCCCACCCCCAATTGCTTCCGAAAATGGAAGAAATATAAGATTTTGGATCTGGTTTTTGGTTGGAAAGCCATCGTTTGAATGTAATTCCTCTGCATAAGGAAAAGGACACAACGTTAATTTTTTTTTTTTTTAATTTTGGTCATAACCCCTCCCAATCCAAATTCCAAAAGACCCTTTCCCCTCGCTTATGCCCTAGATCAGAGCTTCTCAACCGGTGTCGCGAGAAAATTTAGTGTATTTATAATCGACGTTTAGCTTCACACTAGTCAAATGCCGTTTTGTTCGGATAGAAGCGTAATATGTAGGCCTACATAGGATTTTAACATAGGAAAAAAAAATCCTACAACAACAAAAAGAAGAAAAGAAACAAGGCTAAAATCTGGTTTCTTATTGCCTACAAAACCTTAGTGAAAATATGGTTCATTTTCGGCAACGCCCTGTGAGACAGAAAGTGATCGCAGAAAGTGATCCCAGAACTCGTCTATATTCCTCTACAAGTCGTAACTTTCCAATATTTTCCTCATGTATGTCCGACTTAAGATTTTGGTTCTGGAGGTGATGAGGACAGACCGATAGAACGGCTCCCTCCTTTTACGTTTTCTGTACGGGTCGCTAAAATGACTCCAAGGATTTTCGGGGTGGGTTTGGAGAGGCAAGCTCTACTCTCAGACTATCAATCAGCTTCTTACCCACCTCAAAAAAAAAAAAAAAAAATGAAACAAAATATACCCTAGCATCTCTACACATTTCTAGATTTCGACAAGAGGCGAGGACCTCATCTGCCCTTGATTTGAAAGTCAAAATTGAAATGAGTCACTTTTATTTTGAGCATTTCATTAAGGAGGAACAATTTTTCTTATTCCCAACAGCGAATCAAGAAAGCGCAAACTATCAATTGAAGCTAAATTTGAAGCGAAGTTCATCCTAAACAGATTAGACCTGACGACAGAGAAATTCAAGTACTAGTTGTTATAGTACTATTCTATTCAAGTTCACTGTAAAACCATCTTTAGATATTGATCAAAAATTGAAGTAATAATATCTCAAATTATAATTTTTTACAGATTTACAAAAATTTCAAAATACTGTAAGAACATAATTTCTGATGATTTCCAAATAACTGTAAGGATAATCATCAGAAATAAAAAAAAAAAAAAATACTTTAAAGAAATTACAAAATTAACTTTTGAATAAACTTCTGGTCAAATGGTGAAAGGTTATGGTTTCATAAAAAAGTGCTTTAAGAAAAAGCAAGAAGTTTCTGAAAGACCTTCCTTAAATTGTTGAACATTTTTTTTAACAGCTTCTAATGCCTTTCTTTCTAAAAAATCTTGGCACCTTCACGCACAAATACATTTAAATACAAAAAATATTTGTTTTTCACTTTTTAACTGCCAAAATGAGGACTTTTAGACAAACATAAAACAAACAATTTTTCCATTGTTCCTGGATTCCCTGAATTAAACTTATTTCAGATTTTTTTCTAAGTGGATACTGCAAATATCTACAGAAATTAATCATGTAAAATAAATAAATAAGTAAGTAAAAATAAAATGTTTAATTCACTTTATAAAAAAAAAACAAAAAAACTATTTAATAATTTGAAACTCCAATAGGAAAATCTAACATATAATTAATGAATTGATATTGAACTTAAGTTAAAAGCATTTAAATTTTTTTTTTTTTTTTTGTACAAATTTAAAATAACGGAAGACTGGCTAGAAAATTATGAGGATAAATTTCGGCCTCGTCTTACAATGATTTGGACATAAGAAGTTAAAAATTAAACAAAGAAAATGAGATATTTAATTTCTAAACCAAAGAATGAGATAAAAAAAATATCAAAACTAATATAAGGGTAAAAATTATTCACATAAAAAAAGTTATAATGTTTTTTTAAGTATAAAAATTAGGAAATAATTGTAAGAATTGAAAGTTAAGTAAATAAATATTTCAATAAATGAAAACAAAAAAGAACATGAAAAAACAAACAAACAAACAAATTGAGAATTTAAATAATAATTAGAATTTGAAAAGAATGTTCTATTGTTTCGGTAAAAACTGAACTCAAACATTTAATTTAGTAAGAAAATAATCATATAAATAATTTATGTTGTAATAATTTTCAAAATAAACAATTTAAATAATGAATTCACTTATATTTTAAAATCGGTGTTTTAAGAAATCGGCATTTAACTAAGTGATGGATCCATATCTCACAAAGACCTCCGCTTAGCCTCGCGGGACCTAAACACCCTTTCCCCTCTCCTCCCATTTATCCCCCTCTTAGCCTGCAGTGGCTTCTTCAAGTAAAAATGTAATTCTTTTTCTTTTATTTTCCCGAGAACAGCAGGCCTGTCCGAAGGATTCCTAATAATTCTTTTTATTACGTATTTACTTATTTAAGTGGAATATTCAGATCTTTCAGTGATTTTCCTTGATTAAGATGACTTCACGTTTTCTATATTACTGAATATATCCTTACAAAAAAGTTTGCTAATAAAACTAGCACAATGTCGGTGTTTTTCAATTTTTTTTTCGAAAGTTGTAGCTGATTTTAAAAGATTTCATACAAGTTTTTTGTTTTACATTTTGTTTCTGGAAATTAAGTCATTTCGGTGATTGTAAAAGAAATAAAAGTAGTATAACAAGGAATAAGATGGAACTTTAATGCATTGTACAATAATTTCTATGAAAAAAATTTTGCTAATTTCTGTTGAAAAAAAAAAGAATATGGATTAATGTGGGTTCTGTGACAAAATTATAGAATTAAAAAAAAAAAATCGTAGCAAGTTTAGTTTTGTTTTTTTCTTTTTCTTTTCTTTCTTCTTTTTTAATATTCTATTTGACTAGCTTAGAAATAAAATTAAATACTTATCTCTTCATCGACTTTAGATTCTATTAAACTATGCAATTAGCTTTGATCTTTAATTCAAAATATATGATTTCCTAAATAGCAAAACATTTTATTTAAAGTAACAAAAAATTCATCAAACTTTTTCTTCATATAATAACAACGTACTATGATGACGAATGAATTCTTGAAGCAGGCTCTGCGGGCGTGTGAGTTCCAAGCTGACGTCAGCATTCTATGACGCCAGTCTGACCAATCAGAACGAAGATTGACTTGGCGCCTCGCCGACCTCCAACAAATGGCTGCCGATGATCTTGTAATTGCTACCCGCCTTATATTAATCGGTGCGACTCACACTGCCCCAGGGATTCCTTCATTCGGAAAGGCACCATAAACACGTGCGCTCTCAAAACGACACGACCACTCATCAGTGTCCTTTCGGGTCAAGCACACGCATCAACCATCGCTCTGTCAGTTCCTCCTAAAGTTGGTACTTTATTTTCCTTCTTTTTTTTCTTCTTCTTTTTTTTTTTTACTGACTTCTAAGTTGCCGGTCGGGTTTTCCAACCTGCGGCCACCATCATCTATTGCCCTGGCGAAGTTGAATTTCCCTTTTCCGGCGGTGAGGCACGAGCTGTTCTCCGACCTGGCTGTTCGAGGTTCGCATCACCTTTGGAATCCTCGCACCACCGTCGAGTACGATTCCGACACTGACATCGGATTCGCCCGTCGCTCTACAATGCAGTCGTACCGGTTAACTATGGATACCCTGCCTGCCGAGGACTCTTCTGACTTCACCATTCAAGTGGACGACAGCAATGAACCAGTGACTAAACTGCCTTCCTCACCTGAGCGTCCCATCACGGCAACAACTCCCCCGTCCCCGGATCCAACCGATCTCCGAATGTCCATGTCCGAAGCTGATACCATGTCGCCGCTGTCAAACCGACACATCGTCAGTCACAGTCCAAAAATCCCTCTTGAGAAGTTGGACGACAGTAAACAATCTCCGGAAAGCTGCAAAGACAAATCATCCAAAGGTAACATTTTACATTGTTTATTTCATTTTCGTTTTAACGCCTGGTGCTTACGTGATAACAAAAAGAATATGCCTTTTCGTCTTATGGATCTTAAAATTGTACAGTAATGAAGGAAAAATGATCAATTCAAGTTAAGCTTAATGAATCCATCTGATAACATAGATTCTAATGAACTAATAACAAATTTCTTTGAATTCCTAAGAATATTAATATACCGTGTAGCAATTTCTTAATTAATTATATAAATCATTTCTAAAATGTGCTTAGTCACTTCTTTCATATCTATTATCACATTTCTGTCGTGGAATATCCTAAGAATATTCTTTGAAAGGAAAACAAACGAAAACGGAAAAAAGAAAGACACAACGCAAAAACGAAATAAAATTGCAAAGAAATTCATTTCGTAGCTCTTCACATCCTCGTGACTTAAAATCACTTAGGCTTTATCTTAAGTGGTTCTTGTGGGTAGTAGTCATATGGCGAAAATGAGAACACAAAAAAACCGTGTTTCCATTTAGAGATCAACGCTAATAGCTATTAAGCGAAAAGATTTGAACAAATTGATGAATCCTGACAATAATTAAGATCTTTTAGTTGAACAGGAGGAACAGATTTTTTTTTGATCAGATAAGAAATTGATCCGAAAACAAACATTAAAAGTTAACTTGAGCTCAATCTGTTCCTACTTAGCACAAGATTACATTTTATTATCGTGGAATTTATTAATTGCTGTGAATCTTACTGTTTAAGACTTAGTTTCAAATTCAGTTTTAGCCCCGTTAAAGATCTGTTTAACCCCTTGCTTCATTTTTGGTTTAAATGTAAAGTTTTTAAGGAAAAACCAATATTTAAGGATGATTCAAGTGTAATGTTGATAAACAAATGAGAATTAATTATTTTTTTTAACTTGTAGAAACTACGCGTTAAATTAAGATGTTGATAAAGTTATGGCCGTAGAAGGCTTAAAAAAATTGTACTTCTTTTTTTTTTTCCAGTCTTTGCATTTTTCTAGTTTAAGATCCTAGATTATTGCAAGGAAAAATGTAAACTCTTTGGCTAAGCGTCCTTGTGACGCCCGTCTTGACCTAATCTCCAGTTTCTACAGACTTCTTGTCGTCTTCAAAAGTGACTCCGGGATCTGCAGTCTTTCCTTATCGTGGGTTATCGAGACCGGAAGGGTCATTTGGTGTCTTCGGCCAACGCGCCGGACACTTCTACCCAAACAGAGGATGTTTTTGGTGCATTTAAGGCAGTCAGGTCCTTATACTTTAGTCAGTAGCACCTCTTCAGCGATAGAGAAGAACAAGGGCTCCTATTTAACAGTTGCTAAATCGTTAGTTTGAAAGGAAAAGATAAGTGCACTTGAAAGAAAACAAAATAAAGTAGAGAAAGCTTAGAGGAAAGACTCGGAGTTAATAGTATAAGCAAATAAACAAACAGATAAACAAAATGAAAAAATTGCAATCTAACAAACTATTTAATTAGTTTCTTAAAAAGATTTAATAATTTTAAAGTTAATATAAAAATTTTAAAATTAAAATTAGTGAAATTTTCAATGTTAATAAACTTAATTTCAGATGTTGAATATGTTTTTTTTTACACAACTTGATGCTGATGTCTAAGAAAATGAAAATTTGACTGCATTTTAACTTTTTATATAGGATTTATTTTTATTCTATTTCAAAATAGATATTTTTTTTAATATATTTGTAATTTTATAAGCTTTATTAACTGTATATTACAAATTTTCCAAAATATATCCTGAATAATGGAAAAGGTTTTTTTTCCTAAATAAATTAGTTAATTTTCTTCAGTTAATAGTAATGTTATAATTGTTATTCTTTTGCAGATCTTTCCAGCCACGACGCCAGTCAGATCAGAAGGTACAGAACTGCTTTCACCAGGGAGCAAATCGCAAGGTTGGAGAAAGAGTTTTACCGTGAAAACTATGTATCTCGGCCGCGAAGGTGTGAATTGGCTGCAGCCCTTAATCTGCCTGAAAGCACTATTAAGGTAAAAAATCATTTACATTCATTTAAAAATCTATTTTAAGTTCAAGAATAAAGTCTAGAAAGATATGAAAAACGTTCAAAAATCAACATTAATTAGTGTATAAATCTTGAAGATCAGATAACAAAGTTTAGATATTAGAATTAGTTCTTCTTCTTCTTCTTCTCATTATTATTATTATTATTAATGTTTAATTTAAATAAAGAAATGGAAGTTTCGATAATCTTTGAGTCAAAATGCAGAAGAAACAAATAGGAAATAAGTTATTTTATCGCACGATTATATTGAGCCTAAATAAAAACGAACACGTGAACTAAATATTTGTACAATTCACTTTATTTCACCTAAATCATTTTTGCTTTTTTTAAAATAGGCTTAAGCGTATATTTTTAAATCTGACAAAGACTTTTGATAAATATAAATATAAAGTAGTTAATATAAATAGAATTCAGGAACTGATTTTTACCTATTTTTAAAAAGCCAACTTGTTTCGTTTTATCGAAAAGAAATAGAAAAGACCGTCACTTAATTCAGGCAATTATTTAGATTATATAGATAATAGATCATATTTATTAAATTAGTATAATAACAACAATATCATAACTTATACTCAATCAAGAAAAGTAAATAATAATGATGATAGCGCTATGAAAATTTCTAGTATATGTTACAGAAAGAAAACTTATGTCTTAACAGGAGTTAGAGAAATAAATAATAGTTTGAAGTTATTTTAACTGCAAACTTGTCTAATTTGAAATTGATTTGTCTAAATTTTAGTCACAGAAACAAAAGAATTTGTATCTTGTAACCCAAAAGGAAAAAAAAAAAAGTCCAAATCTTTCTTAAAATATAAACAAGGTATGGATTAAGAGGGAAGTCCCAATGATAGCCAAATATTAAAATGTCTAAATTTCACCTTTAAAACAAATAAAGTAAATAGAAACAAGTACAGTTCTATGTTTTATGTGAAATTTAATTTAATTCTTTGTAAATTTATATTTTTAAGAAGGTTTAACTTGCATTAAATGCAATATGAAAAACGGAAAAATTTCTATTTCTAAATTTGTAGAGGTTTACAGAAGAGTTACTAAAATAATCTTAAATTTTAATGTATCTAAAAGTTATTCAGGTTTAAAATATCCAGAATCAATGAATTAAAAATTTGATATTATTATTCAGATGAAAGAATCATTAAAGAAAGTAGGATAAAATATGTCGTGAAATGGACTAGAATTTATGTTGATAATTGCAATGTAAAATAAATACCTTTACTTAAAGCATTCGTGGCCATCTAATGCTAAGAGTGATTTACTAAATTTGAATTTTATTCAAATAAATTTAATCCTATATTTTTTGCTTTAGTTTTTGGGCAATGGGGAATAATTACGAATTAAAAAGCACTTTTTTTATTTATTTACTTTAAAATGTTAGCATAATGTTTAACAAAAAAAAATAAAAAAAATTACTATGACTAAATTCTTCTTTAAAACCGATGAAGACTTTATAAAGATGATTTACTTTACCCCATACGATGACATCCAAACAACCAATTACCCGATATCAGGAAAAGACCACAAACTTCGCTATTTCCTTTTCAACAGAATAAGATAACTGGAAACAACTTAACAACTCCAGTTTTTTTTTCTTCTTTTTCCCCTCTTTAGAAAATGTCTTTTCGCACGAATAACTTCTTTGTGGAGTCGGAACAGTTAAAATCTTAACGACAACTCGGGTGGTCCAAGAGTAAATCACGGCCAATCAAATAATTGGTTCAACGAATTGCTCTTCAGACAAAACAAGATATTACTGACATTTGTCATTTTGTTTGATAAGATCAAGATGCAATGAAGCGAAATATTTTGGTTGATGAGAGGTCCTTTGACCCCATATTGAAACCCATCTTATCAACAGTTCTTGAGCCTCTTAGGAAATAAGTTAAATTTCCGCATTATGTTGTACAAACAAACAAAAGAAAAAGCAAAATTAAGGGTAGTTCTTTTTATCTCAATTTGAAGAATTCAATTTCCTAATTCTTTAAATACTAGATAAGTTATTTAAAACGCAAGCGTTGAACGGAATGATTACAAGAACATGTTAATTCCTTCAAGCATTTCCAATTTTGAATTAAAACATTTCAATAAATAATTTTAATAAATCAGAAATCAGTTAGAATTCTAAAATCTTTGCAAAATTGTAAAGTAAATAGTTATATTAGATGAAGACTTAAGAATAAAAAGAATAAAAGATGTGAAATTATTCACCAAGTATCCTAATATTCAATATCTTTTGTAAATCCACTGCTTTTGAACAAATCACTGCTCACACCTCAAAATTATAATGAAATGCGGTCCTATTTTATAACTACTGAGAATTTTTTTCTTATTTACGGAACTCTATATTTCTAATTTTCAAAAGCTAATTTTTGCTTTTTATTACAAAATTTAATGTATTTATTATCGATAATTATAGATTGTTATTATTCTTTAATTATTTCGTTTTATTCTAAATAATTTACTCAAATTAAAGCCTATTTACTTTAATTAATTTTGGAGTAAGCTTATTTTGTACAATCCATCTTGTAGTTGGTAAAAATTATCGAATTAGTATTTTTTTTCCCTCCTGATTCAGTGTTTTTAAGATATTTGTATTCATTCTCTCTCCGCCATTTCTGCTCATTCCTAAACTGCAATATTAACAGTTTCGAGCAGGTCAATGCGGAGGCGTTTTCTGTCTTTCGCTGCTGATTACGTTTATTTAATGGTGCCATTACGCTGTTGTCATGAGTTGTAAATGAATGGTCGGAAACGGAACGCCTAGCCTGAAGCGATGTAAATCCGATTCCAAATTGCGTAAATTAAAATGCAAATGGGCACATTACAACCGGCGCTCTGTTAATTATGCAGTTCGGAAAATCAATCATGGTTCTAAACAGCTTCTGGTGCAGCGTCGGTATATAGGCGCGCAATTAGCGTACGGCTCTATTACCAGTTAAATCACATCTCTATAATGGCAGTTTGAACGGAAAAAAATCCCACTCGTTTATTTCGTTTCAGTCGTTAATAATTTCTGAAGTAAATGATCTGTAGAACAAAATTCATTCAGTTCTCTGGGAAATAAAAAGAAAAATTGCTTCTACTGAATTCCATTGATTGTTAATAGGAAATTTCAGTGAATTATTACCGCAGTAATGTCTCAAATATTTTTTTAGGAATTAAAATATATTACAATGCCTTATCCAACTCAACGTCTCAAAATTATGAAGCTACAATTCTGTAGAATTAACTTTACATTGGTTCTGTTTAATGGCGATATTTTTGTTTGTATGATTCCTGAATGTGTTTATTCATAACTATGCATGCAATCACGAAATTCATAAGCATTTTTATAAGTGCAGTTCATTCATTAATTCAACGTCTGAATTTTACAGCAATTAAATATATGAACTACATTTAAACGCCTACTGATATTTACTTCAGGGCCTTATTTATTTTCATGAGGATTTTTTTCCTCTTAAATCTCAGATTACCTAGCATTCTGTCATACATCGTTTTTCAGCTCCAATGATAGTCTAATGATTTGAAATAATCTTATTTAAAAAAATCATTTGTTTGTAAGACAGTAATCTTTTATGAAAAATTGTTAGCTTTACTTTAGCTTTATTATAGGCATTGCTAAAATTATATTTATTTAATCGAGACAATATTTTAATTTTTTATTTGTTTTATTTTATAGGTTTGGTTCCAGAATAGACGAATGAAAGACAAACGGCAAAGAATGGCACTCGCTTGGCCTTACGCCGATCCCCATTTCGCTGCCTATGTGCTTCAAGCTGCCGCCGCAAGTGGATATCCGTATCCTCTTCCAAGTACGGTTCCCTTCAATTATTACGGAACCTTAGGCCTGAATCGCTACTCGCCGTATACTTTGCCTATCCGACCCCAGACCACCCTGTTAACACCGACATACCTTCGAAGTCCCCCTGGCAGTGAACCTGCCGTGCTCCCTGGAAGTCTCACCGCAGTCTCTGCGCCTACTGTCCCACCCACGACGTGCTCCATCTCTACGACCACGGCTCCCGTCACACCGATCGTCAACGGTCACTTCACGGCCTGTCCTGCACCGTCAACACCTGGGTCCGTACCGACGGCTGACTCGTGCCGTTGCAACCTGTTCTATCCAAGCATCGGTCTGAGCGGGTCCACGCTGCAAGCCCCCCTTGCGTGTCCGGCGCCCACCCCAGGCGAGCCCGGTAGGACCAACCTTTTCCAACCATACAAAACGGATGTTAACGACCGTGCATGACATGATATTCGTTGAACTAAAACCAAAAAACCAAAATCTTGTACAAAAAAAAATTTGACTCTTTAAAAAGACTTTACCATTTGTCAGTTTCCCAAGAAAGAAATGACCAATTTGCCCGTGAGCCACAGGGCTTAGAATGATAAAAGTGGCTAAGCAATATCATGTGTATGTGCAATCCGTCATTTCTATATTGTATAACTCATTTCATTTTTGTAAATATTGTCTTACTTTATTGAATTTTTTCAACATTTCAAACAATACAGTCTTAGAGCTTTAATCCAAATATTGTTAATGTTAAAAAAAAAAAAAAGAAATCTTTGTTTTCTGAAACTCGAATCACTGCACATATTATCTCAATTCAAACATTTTATGAAAAAAAAATTCGTTAAACTAAATGAAATTATTCCAAAAAATTGAACTTTATTTCTTACAATAACTATTAAAAGGCATAAAATTTAACGTTTTTGCCCAATTGTAATTTTTTTGTTTTTAAATTTGATCTCTTTGAAACGAGGCTAACTTAGCATATTTTGAAAATACTTTTAGCGATATTTGTTACATAATTGGTAATGTAAAAGATAAATGTAATCTTGTTAAATACAGTGAGATTATATTTGCAGTTTCAGTATTTCTAAATGGTCAATGTTATTCCAGTTTTTTTTTTTTTACTTGTTTGTTTTGTTTTATTTTTTTTAAGTTCCTAAATGAATCAATTATTTCTTTCGTAATAAAGAAGTTTGATTTTCTAGTCAGATAGTGAGGAATTTTCTACAATTCCTTTTTTAATTGTACCTTCAGTCCTTACTGAACTGTTATTCACTCAAGAGAAAGAAATAAATCTTTCCTGAAATTAGCCATTAAAAAAAAAAAAAAGGAAAATTTAATCAAATTATGAATGAATTCAAGGTATTTGCAATTTTTTTTTACCAAATGTGAAATAATTTATATAATTATTTCATATAATTCACTGAAATAAATACGCCATAAGAGTGTGTTAATATATTTTTCTTTGTTTTGTAAAATTCAAATTTAAAATTATAATCAAATATATATTCTTTAAGTGAATGTCTTCGCAGCATGATTTAAATTTTTAACAGTTAGATATTTTTCAGTTTTTTATTATATTTTCTTTTATTGATGCTAGTAAATTAAGACCCGTAGACTCTTGTGTGATGTAAATAGTCTTCCTGTGCCAGCTTTAATATTATTGAATGTTCTTGTCAGTTAAACTCGTTGTTGTAAATACTGTTTGCCTTCTTGAAGTATTCCTGTACCATATTGTACTGTAACCATTAATTTATTGTACAGCCCCATTTAATAGAATACAGTTTTATACAGAATTCATTGTGTTCTTTCTTTTTTTTATTTATTTACTCGTTCTTGGTTTTTAAGATCTGAATTGGAATAATTTTATTTACAAAATTTTATTATTTCATACATTTATTTTCGGCGAATTGAAGTACGGTGACTCTATATTAAATTTCTAGTATCTACGAATAAAGCCAACGAAACAAGAAAAAGAAATAAAAAGTTAAAGCCAATCCTGGTTTAGCTTTTATTTAAAAAAAAATCAGTAAATAAACAATTAAGGATTCCGAATTTAAAACACTACCATATTAAGAAAATATTCAGAATTAATTATAATAGTCCAACAGATTGTTGATCGCCCAATAGTGCTTCTCCTTAGAAAATCACCTCATGATCTCCAGTAATTTCAAGATATACAATGTATAAGCTCCTGTGTAATTATATTATATCACATCTTGCATTTCCGAATCCCTTCATAATCAGAATTTAAATTTATACAAATTTTTGAAATCCAGTAAAGATTTTGTAAAGAATGGATTTAAGTCTTCATCAATCATTCTGTTTTTAATTTATTTAATGTAATTTAATTAAATTTAATTTTCTATTTTAATTTATTTTTTAATTACCGTCGTAAAATAAAACATTTACAGTGTTAAAATTCTGTTCTGGATAACATGGATTTTTTTTTTCATCAAAAATTTAAGCATCTCAACAAGATATAAAATAGCCTAAAAATTACGTTAAAAATTTTTCTATTTTGCTTCTAATTTGTAGTTTTTAACTGAAATAAGACTAAAAAGAACAGAACCAACGTACCATGGGATAGGTTGTGAAAAATATCAAATTGCTCATCTTTGTTGATCACAAATCACAAATCAAATTTGAACTCTAAAGATGTAGGATTTATCCGATCACTGTTGTTTAGTGTGCTATGTAAAATATATACAGTGTTACCTCCTTTAACGGACACCTCTAATTAGCGGACATTATTGCTGGTCCCAGTCCCTTACAATAGGACATTCCATGTTATCCACTCCGAATAGCGGACAGTTATTTTTACTATAAAAAAAATATATTTTATTTTTTCGATTAACATTTCGACAAACACATTATGGTTATATTTACATCGGTGTTCCGTACATTGATACATTGTATCTGAGTCCCATGATTCAATGCACGAATCTGAGGCTCTTTTTTTCACTGCAGTTGCTTTGTAAATGTCGCTCATAAAGCTATCCTATAAATGTGTTGATTAAATTTAGTGCGAATTAAAATGGCGTCAAAAAGTAAGAGATTGGCACTGAAAGAAAAAATTAATGTTCTTGAAATTGCTGAAAAAGAAAAGCTGAATGTGCTTTGTCTTGCTGAACGTTTTAAAGTTGGAAAAATTCAGATAAGTAAATTTTGAAGGACAAAGATGAGATTAGAAGAATGTGTATGGTGAGTTCAAACGAAAATTCGAAGAATTTGAAGTTTCATGAAACTGAAACAAGCAAAAATCGACGAAGTGGTGATAAAATGGTTCCACTCTGCTCTTGCAAGAACATTCCTATAAGCGGCGTTTTGCTTCAAGAAAAAGCCAGAGAAGTCGGTCAAACTTTAGGATTCGACCTGTTTAAGGCATCAAATGGATGGCTAGAAATTAATTTTCTATATACTGTAATTTTTTGTTTTTTTTGTTTTTTTTTTAATGTTTATCAGTCCCGTTAGGTGTACTTAATATCTGTATACCTGTGGTATGGGACTGAGAGTTTAATATATTAACTTAAAGTTAATTAAATAGTTAATAATAAAATTTAAGTCCATAACTTAGTATTATTTCATTAGTCATTCGTTTGTCTATTATCTTTATTAATTTTT